>CM037863.1:1861701-2201853 GCA_021292105.1 Anadara kagoshimensis | reverse complement strand
AGGTGTGCGGTACAGAGTTAGGAGTGATGGTTTTTCTTCTTTTTTATCTCAGACCAGCATCAGGGTGTTAAAAACATTCCTCTAGTATTTATTATTGGTTGTCTGTCAGTAGCAATTTGTCCATTTTCAACTCTGAGGTCAAGATGATCCATTCCCTAACAGAGTGACCAAAACATTAATGTGAAGTACCATTAGCCATGTTAGAGTATTTGAAACTTAAGTTTACATGTTGACTCAGGGATATTGCAAGCCTAGGATTATCAAGGCCCTCAAAATGTTTTATGGCCGTCATCACAGTATTGTTGATAATTTTGGTGTCTCTGTGTCCAGGATTGCCCTGGATATATTTGACATTCCATAGTTCCATGTTCCTTTCAAATAATTTTGATTACACATGTGGCAGGTGTAGCTAGCTAAACAGGAGGTGTTTACCCTTCTGGAGCACCCGGCCTCACTTCCCTAGTGGAAATTCACATATCTAACTAACATGTCAGTTCCAAAGTTTTTACTTTGCTTCTAGATTGTGATTCAGATATGGATTAGTATGTTTGTTTTTTAAAAATTGAGAAATTTCTCTATACATTATTGTCTTGCAGACCTGGACTTAAAAAGATATTCATTTTGGCTAACAAAAAAGTAAGATAAAGATGAAAAAAGTACCTAAAATGAAAGAGAATCAACTGAATTAGTAATAAAAAATATGAGAACAATTTAATGTGAATTTCAAATTTTATCAGAAAAAAAATTTGTACAAACATTGGTTATAAATGATAATCACCCTGGTAGTGCTATTAACCAATTATCAAAATTGGAAAAAAGGTAAAAATTAAAAAAAAAAATACAAGAAGTGTTGCTATGGTAATGAATTGTTTATTATCATTTATGAAGTCTGATATAAAACACTTAGTTGATATTGAGGGGGGGATGTTGTACAGAATGACTGTATATTACATTATAAAATCTCATATCGCATTTTATCGCCAAGCAATTTAGTTATATGTTGGAAGTTGTTTTTGTAATCGATGGGAAAAAACAGGACTTTTTTATTGAAGATCAATCCGGATATTGATTGGTCAATAAAAAACTGACCTCGACAACCGTGGTATTTTATTATATTATTTTAAAGGGGCTTTCCCTATATTGATCATTATTAAAAAAAACATGGATGGACGTTACGCTGGTCAAACAAATATTATTACCAGATTTCATCGTTGTTGTAAGGTTCGGATTTTATCATTGTTGCGAGGGTGTTTTAGTTTTACGATGATTGTTATGTGAGTTTTAGATGTGAGTTGTTTTATAATTATTATTTTTTGTGAAAAAATTCTTAAAAAAGGACTATATTTTCACAATGTTTTTAAATTTGACCACTAAGAATTTAAAATTTAAAATTTGGATAGTTAGCAACATAGTTTAGGAGTTTAGGAGATGGTCAAATCATTGTGCAGTTTGGATATACAACCCTGAGTCTATAAACTTTACTTTGCAATGTGACCACTGGCTGAACTATTATAAAGGAATTTGTCTCGGTTTGCATGCTGGGAGCCTTAATAGTGCCATAGTGGTCTAAAGTCCTCACTTATGGATCACATAGTCAAGACATAGAAATTCAAATCGGTTTTCAAAATTTTTACATAATTTAATACAAAATCCTAACTGATGGATCACATTGACTTTCATTGCCTAGGTTCGAATCTTGCTGAGAATAATATGTCGGTTAGCTTATCAAATGTCCATGGTTTTCTCCAGGAACTCTGGTGTCCTCTTCCATCCTTGAATTGACTGCCTTTACATAAGATAAAGAATCTTAACTTGGTCGTTTAACTCTATCACTCCAGGCCCCGGTTTCACAATCATTCCTTAGCCAAGGTTTTCCTTAACTTAAATTTAGCTAATTTTTGTTATCTGTTTTTGGAACTACTGATGAATATTTTTGCCAAAACTAAATGCAGATGTTTTAATCTAGCAGTGATCTTAAAAATGACACCTGAAATTCCCCAACATCTTGAAAATTAACAAAATTATATGGATTTGAAATTTTGCAAGATTTAAGTTAAGGAAAATCTTAGCTAAGGAATGATTGTGAAACCGGTGCCTGGCCTTTCACATGTATCAGCATGTTCTTCACTTGTAGGAACCCCTTATAAGAAGTGTCGTGCAGCATGTGTGAAAACATGTCTTGTCACATGATTTTGGTGTTGTTTGTCGTACCAGGGATTGAGACAACCAGCTAAAGTTATTAGTTTTAAGTGTTATGTTAAAAACACTAAGTTACAGCGATTGTTTGAAAATAAATAACATCCTTTATAATGATTCAGTGAAAAATAAGGACCCAGAAGTAAAAATAATATACATTTTTAGTATCATTTTCCAGAAAAAAACTCAGAAGTGAATTTGAATTTTTCAAATATTTTTGCTTTTCGCTTTTTACTTTATAAGGTAAAGTAGATTTGTTATTTATTTATTTTTAATTTTTTTGTTACAGAAAAATTCTAGAAAAAGATTCAATTATTTTTAACTTACTTTTACAAAGTAGGAAAAGGCTTTTGATATTTAGGGGGGGGGAATTTATTCAGATAAAGGTTGTTTGTTACTTTATTTATTTATTTATTTATTTATTTATTATGTGTTTGTTTATGTTTTTTCATTTATTTTTCTCTCTTCTGTTAAAATCTTACTATGCTTATGACATTTGATGGAAAATGTGTCCAAATTGTCTCAAGGTTTCAGTGGAATGAGTTTTCCTGGGGTCGTTGTTGAAATGGGGAAATATTTTGAGAATTGATGGAAAATGGCTACATGTCTCCATAGTTACTGGTGCTGATGGTATCTAAAAATCGTAAATAGTCTTTGCTTTTTTTGAATTCTTTTTATAATTATAAAACTCGCATGACTTGTATGACTAATAGAATTTTCTCTTCTTTTTGCAGGTAAGTTTTAACAGATGAAACTGAACACTTGTTGTCATGGTGATGACCTATACTGGTTTGACGAAAATCATTGGTCAAGGTCAAGGTATTTTATCGAGATAAAAAGTTCGTTTTCAAGATAATGTGAAAATTGTGTGTATGTGTGAAGATGTTGGTCTAAATGTGTTGATAAATTACATCTTTATTTACAGATTTTGTGTGTATGTGTATTTGTACATGTGATATGTATCCATTTTTGGTGGCTAAAACCATCATTGTTAATCATTTCAGAAAAATTCTTTCAAAAAGTAAACCATTTTAGCAAATTTGTGAAAAAAAATGAATGGCGATTTTGGCTACCATGAATGGAAACAGCTTTATAGCACCAAAAATGGCGAGAGGAATTAATGATTTTTCTTCACATTAAAATTCCGCTGGATACACTATCAACAAGACTTACAGATTTGTCTCAATATAACGTAGGGGCCCTGTAGGCCAAGTGGTCTAAAGTATGGGTACACTTACAGATCACTGTGCTTCTTATCACCTGTGTGCTCGAATCCCACTCTGGACAGATCTTAGTGTGAGAAAGATTGTCAGTTTGCTTTCAGAAGGTTGGTGGTTTTCTCTGGGCACTCAGCACTTCCAAGCTAGGTATAGCTGAACGTTAGTGAGCCTTTGCTTGCCGTTTAGACCACTTCACCAGAGATTTGGTTGGTTTGCTTGAGTGGGGTTCTATGGCCTAGTCAAAATAATTTTCACTTGTACAGTAAAACACGAATATAACGACACGCTCAAAACGAATTCATGGATAGAACGAAGTTAATTATTTGTCCCGACGGTTTCTCTATATAAGTCTATATATAACAATATAACGAAGGTGCTATATAACGAAGTTAAAAATAGAGTCCCTAGGGCTTCGTTATAAACGTGTTTACTGTATTGAGAAAAGCTGAGAAAACAGAGAAAACCTGAGCAGTCAGTGACTCAAAGATAAATAACTTGTTACAGACAGACTGTCTATCTTTCTCATGCTAGGATTTTGTCCTCAGTGGGATTAAGAGTAAGCTTAAAGGGATAGGGAGTTAGTTAGGTGCGATTTGGAGCAAATTTAATGGCAATAGGAGTTAATTTGGAGAATTGGGAGCTAACTTTGGGATTGATTGGGAGATGGTTAAGTGGATTGGAACTAGGTTAGTTTGAACAGAAGCTACTGGTAGCTTGAGGGGTTGGTAACCAACTGAGTGGGATTCAGAACAAGCTCAATGGATTGGGATCAAACTATGTGGGACCCAGAGCATGTGGGCCCCAGAGCATGCATTTTGGAATTGGAAGTCAGGTTAGTGTGGTTGGGGACTAGTTTAGTGGGATCTGAGCTGGGTTTGCTGGATTTGGGGCTAGCTTTTGAGAGTTATAGAGATTTGTAAGCTTGGGGTTTAACCCACTTGGCTACCCAGGCTTTGTTGTCAGAGCTAAGAAATTTAATAGTGGACACAACATATTTTTAAGATGACCAGTGACTTAAATCATTTTAACAGACAAGGAGATTTTTATGCAAAAACATGACTTATTTAAATGTGGAGATAAGAGATTATATCTAAATAAAGTTCGATTTCATGATGTTGAAAGTTTAATCAAAGGTGAAAGTGTGACTTATCTGTTCCGATTGTTTTGATGTATAAAGCACTTGAAAACTTTCCTATCTTTATTATGTAAGAGTTACCAGCGATTAAACAACGGAAACTTTTATTTATTAATGATACAATACGTTGTCTTGTGTCAGCAGTTACAGGAAATTATAGATTTTGTAATTTTGTTAAAACAGGAAATGTTTGTTGTAAAATTGTGTGTAAACAAAAGCTAGATGATCTTCAATTGGTTGCGTTTGTTTTTCTTTTTAAAATTTATTGTTTTATATAATCATTTTACCGCTTTTTGTTTCGAAGAAAAATGGCTAAAATAGCTAAATCATGGTTTGGGGAAACTCATTAGGTTTTAATCATACTTGACCTCCCTGATGTTAAATTTATTATAGATGGTTTTAAATTTTTATTTAAATCTTTAAATTCAAAATATTTCATTTATATTGAGATGTCACCAGCTAATGACTAAACAATGTCAGTTTTCTCTGTATTAGATGACTTATTCTAGGTACAAATTCTTAAATTTTATATTAACAGTTTTACATCCAAAGTAGTGACTTCTCACTAATAAATAAAAAAAACCAGATAAAAATTTCTAATAAAAAAAAAAAAGAAAAGAAAGAAAAGGAAAGTAATGGCAGTTGCTTTAAATATCCTTTTTTCTTATTACACTTATTTTCATAATATTTTTACATGATTGCAGAAAAAAATTATCATTGTGCATTATGTTAAAAAAAATCCAAATTTTTTTTTTTAATTGATTTAAATTTAATTTTTAAAAAAATGCATTTGGGTAAGACCTCTTTATGGCAGTATTCTGTCCTTTTTAGGCAGTTAAGTAGAGGTTACAATTGGAAGTCCTTCCATAAGATCTGAGGAAAAAATGCTTAACCTCTCTCTCTCTCTCTCTCAAACACACACACATACATACACACAAGATATCCATTTATAAATCAATAACTTGTCATCTTCCACATTTTGTCTGGTCCAGTGTATTCCTGACCATTGGTCATTTGTCCAGGATATCCCTGGTCAGTTATGTTGAGAGGAGAGAGGGGTGGTTGGTATAAATCAAAGGAAAAGTATGTCTTGTTAGGCCAGATAAATCACCGGACCAGATTCTTGACCACGAGTGACAGGTTAACTCTCATAACTTGACAAAAATATAATTTTTGTGGCCACAATTAGTGTTTATATACTTATTAGAGTGACATTGACGAATATTTACCTGTCTCAGGTAAAATACCTGTAATTAATTTCATCAGTTGGTCAGTAAAAAGTGACAGTTTTACACCTGGACTTGTTTACAAATGTTTTATGGCTGTAAAAAGTGTGTGCTATCTCGTTAAGCTTCATCTTTATAGTATGACATAAGTTACAGAGGAAAATACCTGAAGAGCAGGGGAGACAACTCATGTCTTAGTAGTGAAGCTGCTCTGAAACTAGTCAATTTTGAGGCCAGGGCTGGGTACAAGGTCATAATTTAACCAGTTATGAATACTTAATGTTTATGAAATAAGAAAGGTGTTAAGAATCTGTAACCATTAAGACAGCTCCATTTTATCCTGCTATTTCAAAAAGGTGCTTGTCCGTTGAATGGCTGGATGTGGACATGCTTTATTCACAAAGAGAAAATTTTACCTACAAACATATCAGAATTGATCATAGTCATTTCGTGAGCACAGGTGAACAACCATCAGTTTTACTCTTCCAAAAAACAAGTTATCTGTTCTCAGTTTAACTACTGGTTTCCACATAAGAAGTTCAGCTGAAGAGCAGGGGAGACAACTCATCTGTGGAATTCATGTCGTTTAAAACTTCAGTATTACTGCTGGACTTTTTCACAAATATTTTATCACTCTGATGAATATTTTATAATAAAAACGTGTATACCAGTATATTTATTAACTAGTATTTAATTGATACTTCTGAAGAGCAGGGGAGACAACTCACTTGTTAAATTTCAATTGTACACTTTATACCAGGACTGTTAAGTAATGATTTTCACCAAAGTGGAAACAACGATCTAATTACTTGTCATTTATGTTGCCTACTACTTACCAGGTTGCCCATTAGGGCACACTACAATAAGTTAGTATACCTCAAATTGTCCCAACAAAATGAAGTCTGTTACGACAAAATGCAGTCTGTATCGTATGATTTTACGTTCCTTTGTAATCGTTTAAGTCATCTGTATTTAAACAAACAAACTTAAAATAACTTTACAAGTATTAAAAAAAGTGACGGATATTAAAAGTTGCAGATAAAAAAGAAATTTGAATAATAAACAATGGCTTTTTTATATGGCATTAATAAGAATTATAGCAAAGATCAACGAGATTCTCAAGTGTTAAATTTTATAAGTGGGTCAAGTGTAATTATGAATATCAATTATAGTGTACAAGATTTATTTTGTTGAAGGCTGTTTGTGGTTCTCTTGTGAGAGGGAGCCCCTATTAGGACTTTAAAGACATCCGCGTATCCCTATCTGCCCCTTACATAATACAACATTGTCTTTTTAACTTTTCATCTCAAGATTCTTTACTTTTTGGTGAAAAAAAAATTATTTTCGTTACTTGTTAATAGAGATTCAAGTGATTAAAACGGTTTCACACCACAGTCAAAATTATTTCACTTAAATCGAAGCTATCTGTTTTGAAATGGTGGAGAAAACTTGAGTGTCCAGAAAGAACAAGCAACCTGTTGCAAGGGAAACTGACAACCTTTCTCACACCTGGATCTGGCAGAGTTTTAATATTAAAACCTTGCACATACTTTAGATTGAAGACTTTATCACATCTCCAGCTCTCTCTCTCTCTCTCTCTCTCTCTCTCCTCTCTTGCACACACACTTGCACACATATTACAAAAATTGCATTTCAAATGTTTCAAGTTATTTTCAAAAATATATCTTTTTAATTGTAAATATCAAAAATGTTTAAAGAATTTTAAAATGTTAAATAATTTAATCTTTTAATTTCCTGTAGGTAGGTAGGTCAAAAATTTTGATAAATAAAAACCCTGGAGTGGGAAGGCTGTAAAACAAATAAATTTTGTTTTAAAATCGAGTAGGTACGTCTTTTAATGTTCTGATATAAAATACCAAAATAACAATTGTTTTATAGTTTTGTTTAAAGAACCTGCTATTTTGGGGGTTTGAGGACTTAAAGTACAAAATAACTCCGTCACTAAGAACATCATAAAAATGACCAAACCTTATAAATGACCATTAAATGAGATATAAATCAGAAATTTTATCATCTGACCTTTTAAAAGTTTTGTTTTTTAAGAACAAACCATGCTGACCCTCTGGAAATAGTTTTGGTGTTGTAGTGATAACACTGAATCTCCTTAACACTGACCCACCATAAAAGCCTTTAGCAAAATAACTGGTCACTTATTAAAAACTGATAAGAGAACTAAAGTTATGTCATAGAAAGATCAATTTTCTGAAATTTGAAACCTAGGTTATTTTAGACTGGACATTGATTTTAGTACTGGTCAAATTTTTCTATTCATTTATTGAGGTACTAACAAGGGTTTTCAGGTCACGATAACTTTGACCTCTAAATGTGAGAAATTTATCTTTTTTATGGTGTTTATAAAAATGTGAGCATTTATTTATTGTAATTATATGTGCCTTCTAACAAATGAAAAATGAGAAGTATTTATTTTGTGTAGACCTTTGTGACATTGAACATGATAAAGTGACCAAGAGGTGTTTTTTAATGAGGCTATTTTAGGAGATTTTTTTTCTCTCTCTCTCCATTTTGTTTTCTTTTTTCTTTTTAATTAATTCACTTTAATCTTAATTCTAAGTTTAATATATTTTAAAGAATTTGTGTGAAAAATCTAAATAAATAAAAAATTGATTAAGTTGAAAAAAATGTTAAAAAGCAACATATATGAAAAAAATGTTAAAAATGGTGTATAAAAAATGTACCAAAAATTGTGTAAAATATGACATGAAAAAGATATTAAATAAGGACATTTGAAAAAAAATTATCAGTATAAAAACACATGAAAAATGTTAAAAATTATGTGTATAAAAAGATGTGAAAATTCTGCAAGAAAATGACATGAAAAAGATTTAAGAAACTAACAAATAATATGAAAAAACATTTAAATATGACAGATAAAACCATGTAAAAAGATGTATATTTTTTTTAAAAAAAACTATGATTGAAAAGTTTTTGAGCTGCTGTAAAAAAACTAAGTTGATAAAAATGGTGGAATCCAATTATAAACTTGTAAGTGCTTAACGATTACGTCACATTGTTAGATTAGTGTCATGTAATTATGCAATATTTGTTCATGAAATTTTTACATCACAAGTTTTAAACCCTATTAATTAATTTATAATATATCTAAGATCTTTTTTTAGGACACAAAAAAAATTATCTCTGATTATCAATCAGAAGAGGATGGTTTCCTCTTTAATAGAATTACACTGGTCAGCTGAATGAATATTTTCCCCATAAATCAAATAAAAATTCTTTTTAGGTTAAACAAATACTGTTCAACTGTACATTTTTTATTCAGGGTCAGGATGCCATGGCCTGTGGGGCAAGCTGTATCTTTTATCTCTCAAAAAATGACCAGAGTTATTGTTTGGTTGGGAGGGGGTATTATTTTTGATGGAGATAAACTGGTCAAGCGAATGTTTATCTTAAACCATCAAAAAGTAGAACATCTTGCATAAATGCAAGGAAATGGCCTGGTTGCTATGATTACCAACTGACCAACTGCATAATAATTACTGACCATTGAGTGGTTAAACCAAATATATATATGTTGGGGCTCACCATGGGGAAAAGATACATTTTACTCAACATTTAAAAAAATATTTAACAAAAAACTTACTTAATTAAAACAGTTATTACTTTTACATATTTAAAAATTTTTTTTGCATTTATAAAAAAATATGTGTTTTTTGTAGATTATTTATATGTAACTGCTCTAGTCAAACTTTTCTGGTTCTAGTGGTCATCTTGCATCTTAAAACTATACTTTATCTAAATACAGATAATAAGTATTCATGGTCAGTGCTTAGGCAATCATGTTAGTGACCACAACATGAGGCTTTTTTCTCAAATATATGTTTACAGTGACCATTGGTCAATTTTAAAGTGTACAGTCCAGATAAGATACTGGTCATTCATTAACGGAGGGAGGTCATTTTATAATATATTGTTGTAAGATGTTAAGTTAAAGAGTCAGTATTTTAATAATTTCATTATTTAAAAAAAATGGTTTTTAATGGTTATGGTCAGTCTGACCAGCAGGACAGTGCCCTTGTTGCTGAGAATATGGTTGCTAGGTAAGTTGCTATAGATTTTGATTAAGATTTGTATAATTTGTGGATAAAACTAAATATTGATCATAACACAAGTAAAATATGTCAAACTTCTTAGGCCTTATGGGAATTTATAAAAATAATTAAAAAAAAAATAAATAACCATCAATATCACCTTGAATATATATTTGTTTTTCATAAAAAAAGGACAAAATCAGTTAAAAAAGGTTAAAACTTGACATTGAAAAATGTAATAACTTGAAAAAAATATAAGATGAAAGGGATGGGTGGGATGTAAATATAAGTTAAAAAATTGATTTAAAAACAGTATGGGGGAATAGATAGAATATAACAGTCATTTTATTTTTATTTTAAATTTATTCTTTTTTCTTTGTTTATTTAGTCCTTTAATCTACTTCATGAATTAAACAAACTTTATGTATTTGTTTGGTTCAGATGTTACTTAATTTTTGTTTGTCATCAAAAAAACAGTTAAAATTCCAACTGGATAAATATTGACATAATTAGTAATATATGTTTAAAATGGTTTTTATTTTAAACAAACATGTTATGACACAAGGAAATTTATATTTTAGTAAAATATATTCTTAAAATGTGTTATATTTTTAATTGGTCATAGTTTAGCCATGATGCAAGGTTTACACATGTGTTAAAAAATAAATTACCCATGTGTTATAATACATGTTTAGCAAAGGTTTTCTAAAATAAATAAAAAAATAAATAAGCAATATGAATATTTTTTTATAATAATCCAAAAAGTTTTTAGTGAAAATGGAAATAAAAAAACTAACACTAAACACAGGGTAAAACAAATTCAATATCATAAATATAAAATATAAAATAATGATGACTATTTTTCCTTATTTTTCAGTTTCAAAAAGTATATTTTAAAGAAAAATGATTTAAAAATAGTTTGTGAAAAAATAATAGTATTAAAAAAGAAATATCCAACAAAATTAAAAACAAAACTGCACACACATAAACCAAAAATATGTTATATTAAATAATTAACTGAAACATAAAAATCTTTAATTTTTTATTTTGTATAATATTATGAAAAGAAAAGAAAATGTCATATTATTTCCTAAATTGTTGATACTTGTCACATTTTCCCTGATTCTGACATTTCCCTAAAATTTTGACATTCTGTTACTCAATATACACAAAATGTAGACTTATTTATATTTATATCCTAATGTTGCATATTAGGATGGTTTTGACATCTTCTGGCTTGATGCTGTGTCCACTATGTGTGTCCACTTGTAGACTGGACAATGTCCATGTCACCTTTCCTGTAAGAACTTATGTCCATTATCATTTATTAAACGTTAATTGTCCAGTGCTAGGTGACTTTAGGCAATAAACAAATCAGAGATGCCATCTTTATACTAAAACTAATTGTTGACCAAATAAAAATATAGTTTTTAGGTGTTGGTCACTCATTACTTGACAAAATATAGTTTTTAGGTGTTGGTCAGTCATCACATGACATAGTGGATATTGACCTGTGAAAACAGTTTATTAATTTTTGTGGATATTTGAAGAAAAAAAAAACTTTAAAAAAAAGAAGAAAAAATTGTTTTTTATTGGAATTTTTTAAACTGGTGACTTATGACAGATAAATGATGTTAGCTGAAGTAAAAACTGGGTATGTATAGAAGTTATTTCAATTTATAAAAAAATCAAAGATTTTGAATTTCGAAGTTTTTGTTGTTTTAATTTTTTGGGTTTTTTTTTTATTCTTTTTATTCCATAAAATTTGTTATTTGTGTTTTAATGTTAATTTTCCAGATTTTGTTTTGAGCAAGAGTAAAACTAGATTAATAAAAAATAAGATGGATTTATTTAAATTCAACATATTTGAATAAAACTTGTTTTATTTTTTGTCAACTATTCTTTTATTCTTTCAAAAAATAAAACAAGTTTCATTCAAATGTGTTGAATTTAATATTAAACTATTTTATTTTTTATTAATCATTTTTACCCTCTTTCCAAAAAAATGTGTTATTAGAGATTTTTTCGTAAATTTTAGATTTTTATTCGACAATGGTGTGTTCTATAAATAGAGAATCGGTGTGATGAATCAGATTTGCCATGTCAATAACCAATATTAGCGTTTTGCCCTTTTTTCACCAAAAAATTGTAAATATATTGTTATAGGAAATTTACTTATTTTAAAAGAATGGTCATCCCACACAAATAGTATTTAACATCCATTTATTTTAACTTAAAAAAAATACCCTTATGTGTGCCCCTGGGTGGAACATCCTTACCTCTTGGCATGATAGAACATACATGCTGGAAAGTGAATTTAGAATATCCAATACTCCCACCCACCCCACAAAAAATCCAGGGAAATCACATTTTCCAAATATAAAAGATTGGAGTTTCATTTAGAAAATAAGTGTGACATGTTTTTTTGTTTCAGTCTTTGGGATTTTTATTAAAATAACAATTTGGTAAAATGGACAGTTAGATATTCTTTTCTTTTCATTTCTGAAATAATTAAATGACATTATTCGTGAGCAAGCAAAATTGGTTTTGTACCTTTAGGGTTAAATAGTTATTTTTAAAAATATTTCAAAATTTGTGTCTTCTTTTTTTTTTATAAAAAAATAACTGATTTCATGGCATTTAGGAGTTCAATCACCTACATGTAATTCATGAATGAAAATTAAAAGCAAATAGTAAGTCAAAATTAGCTTTAAATAAAATTTGCCACTTTTAGAAGTTAACTTTATAATTGACTGACTTTATCAGCTAATGTTGTAAACTTTGCCTTTTGACCTATTTAGAGTTACATAATTTTGTCAGGGAGTAAAAATATGAGAGCAGCTGGTCATTCAGTTTATCTACAAAAACCCTCATAAATATATGTACTTATAACTGACCAGTTAAATCAGGTGGGATGACCCTCAACTTGGGGGGTTCTCTGTAGGGGGGTCAAGCAGGATAAGCCATGGTGGTTAATCAATAAATCTATAATATTTTTGAGAAAACATCTTTGTCAGATTATTGGCTTCTGAGGGATTTTTTTCTGTCTGAAATTCTTTAAAGTTTTTTTTTCTCTTTTCATTTCATTAAGTGGGCGGGGCAATGTATGTGATTCGTGTATATATTGTATGAGCCACTTTTTGTCTTAAATTAAGATCAAAACTGAGAAAATTTAACATTATTGTTTTAGAACAACATATATGGTTTTTTTTTGTATTTTGTTTTTGTTTTTTTTTAATAGATATACCCGTACCCCAAACCCATTCAAACTCTTGATGATTCTATGGCCCTTATTTTTTGTTAAGGAGAGGAAAAAACCTGAAAGCAACAGTGGTGGAACTTGCACCAATTTAATGCAGAAATTGTACAAAAATCATGCATGATGTATGATTTGTGCATGAATTGAAAATTATATATCAATTTATTCCTGATAAAAAGGCCTTGTAAATTGTCGCTCACCTGTAAGAATTAAGTTGGATTAATTAGAGAAAAAATCCATACAAAAACATACAAAATCTTGCATTTTAATGTACTGAAAATCGCATATTTGAAATTTAAATCAAAGATCAATTTCGGTCTAATACAAAAGTCCAAGGACATTGAAGCTCACCTGTAACAAAATGTAAGTGGATTTAATTAACTAGAGAAAACATCCATATGTTACTACTAAAACTAAAATCTGATATACATATACAGTTAAATAAAGTCTACTGGCAATTAATAAAAAAAAATATTTAAAAATTTCTTAAGAATTGTTTTAAAAAATAAAATAAAAGACATTTAATAATCAATTTGGAAATGAACTTTATAAAAATAGTTTAACTTCCAAGAAATGGTAAATACTTATGATTTTTGGAATTGTTAGTTGTAAGACAAGTTTAAATATTGTATGTGTTAACCTTAGTTTTAAAGTTTTAATTTTTGTATTTGTTAACCCTAGTTTTAAAGTTTTAATTTTTGTTGTTTAATATTAAGTTTGATTATTTAAATAAAACGTGAATTCAGGAAACGATGGCCATCATCGTTGCGGCGACAGAGTAAGTTCTATTGTTTGTTTATAAGTGCTTGTTTGTGTTTATAAAACGTAGTTTTCTCCTTAACCTTAGAGACTTGTGGTTCGTAAAATACAGGATTCGACGGCTAAAAAATTATTTTTTGCAGATGGGTAAGATTTTATTTTTTTGTGCATTCTGAATTTAAATGTTTTTATGTGATGTTTTTGAAAAATAAAATACTGTTCTTAACATCAATAATTTAAAATCTTTCGGGGAAAAAATTATTTAAAAAAGTGAAATTACTTGTTATTAGAATTATCAAAAGGAGAAACTGAGAACAAACCTCTTCATCTTTTTTTCTTTAAAACTTTTTGAGAAAAAAAGTCTTTAAAAGATATTAAAAAAAATATAGATTGAAACTAAAAAAATAAATTGGACATATAACATTATGAAGCATGTTTCTTGTAAGACTTTAAAAGCTCATCATCAGGGCTCCAAGTAGGATTTGGTTTTCACTAGCCTTCTGGCTACCATGTTTTATTTTTACTAGCCAAGGCCAAAATTAACTAGCCAGGGTTAAATATTTTGGTCGCCAAAACAAAATTTCCCCATGATCATGTAACGATAAAAAAAGCTGAATTTTTAAAACCATTTTAAAACTTTTGCCATTTGCCACAAGACTTTCTTTTTTGAATGATGTTGACCCACTATTGACAAAGTCTGTTTTACCGGCAAGTTCCGGGGCACTTTCACATAAACAAACAGTATACAACACTAGTGGCCGAGGTGATCCGAATGAGGACAATTTCCCCTGTGTCCCGCTGGCTCGTTTTGCCATGTTGTTTTCTATAGCAATGCGCAATCCTTTGTACGTTTGTATACTAGCAAGGAGTATCACAAGTTACAAGCGTTCGTGTGACCTGCAGAGCACAGACGGGGTTCCTGTGTATATGAGCAAGGGCTATAAACAAACGGTATACAACATTAGCGGCCGAGGTGTACAAAATTATTGTTTACATGATCATCTTTTGGCTAAAACGATGTTTACATGATCATCTCCTGGTTATAAAACAATCTTTTCAGTACAAAAAATAAATTTTCGGTCGCAGTCTCTGTATTTATTGATCGCCGTTTGGCGAGTGCATCAGAAATTACTAGCCATGTCTGATTTTTAGTCGCATATGCGAGTAATTTACTCGCTACTTGGAGCCCTGATCATGTTTGTTTGTTTGCTAAATCAAAGGTGTTTTATTTTCCCCTCAGAACCCTCCGGTTTCCTCTACTATTCCTTTAAGTTAACTGACTGCCAAGTGCTTGGAGACAAGTAAGATGTACTTGAGTTGTCAACTTTGGCGTAAAACCCTTCTCAACAAAACATTATTATAGTTTTTTCTGACTGTTACGGAAATTTGTTAAAGAATATTTCTCTGATTTTAACTCTATAGTGAACCTCGGAAAATATTATTGAATGTTTTTTCTGATTTTAACTCAGTGGTGTAACTTGTGAAATTAATACATGTATTTCTGTGATTTTAACCCAGTGGTGGCCCTCAGAAAATAAAATTGAATATTTTTCTGATTTATACCCAATGGTGGGCCTCAGAAAATGTAACCCAATTGTGGACCTTAGAAAAGAAATTTTTTCTTTGATTTTACCCAGTGGTGGACCTCAGAAAATAATATTTGTTTTAGAAAATATCAGAAAACTATTTTGTTAAACATTACTCATCAAAACTAGGTTGGTTGTTTGTTGACCACTTAAAAAGATAGCCAGTGTCCATCTAATGGTCATATAAATTTTCTTATTTTGGTAGCCATCAAAAGGTGTATCGAGTATCCCCTTTAAGATTTCGTTTGGTCTTTTTGGACCAAGTAAAAGTATTTCTTACTCTGTGTAAACTAAATATACAGGAGTGGACAGGTACACTGCCATTGGAGTGGAGTGAAGTAGAGTGGTGTACCTGTAATGGTGTTTTACACCCCAGTCAAGATTTTTTTCTCACTTATATTGAGGCAGTCACTCAATTGATGGCGGGGGAATCTGGAGTACCCTGAGAGAACACTGGCCTTAACAAGTGAACTGACAAAGTATCTTACACTAGAATCTGTACCAAGTGGGTTAAAACAGTCTTCACTGGGATGTTAAAACACCATTAGTTTCACTAGTTCACTCACTGAGTATGTAACTTACATTGGTGATGTCTCAATATAAGTGAAAAAAACCTGAGATGCAAAACACATTTTCCAGAACTGAATATATAACTTCATTTTGGCAATGTCTCAATATAAGTGGGGGGAAAAAATCATATTTGGAGATAAAAAATTCATTTAACCCATTGAATATGTAATTTTATGTTGGTGATGTCTCAATATAAATGAAACAATCTTACTAAGGTCTAAAACACCATTTTAATCACATAATTTCACATCGGTGTCATCTCAATATAAGTGAAACAAACTGAATGAGGTCTAAAACACCATTTCACTCACTGATTATGTAACTTCACATCGGTGACGTCTCAATATAAGTGAATTGTACTTGATGTCCGATAGAGATTTATCTTTTCAGAAGTTGATTTTATAATTATTATCACAATAGGTAGATAAATGGGACAGTGATAAGCGAAGAGAGCTGAGTAATGGAGCTTTATGTCCATGTCAAGATTCTGTTACTTATATTCTATGTTTCCATTCCTGGTAGCCAAAATCGCCATTGGCTACTAATTTCTGAGGAATTCTTTCAAAAAGTAACCTATTTTAGCACATTTGTGGAAAAATACTTTAAAAAGGACTATATTTTTACAAATTTTGGAAATTTGGCTACTAATTATTTTAAATTTGTGGAAACCTAGATATTGAGGTGACCATGGAATGGTGAAGGAAACTGGAGTGTCTGGAGAAAGCACTGACTTTTGTAGTCAAGCTGAGAAGTAAACGAGAGTGGAGTGTAGTAATGGAGTTTTATGTCCATGTCAAGATTCTGTCACTTTAATCCTGGCAGTCAGTTCTGTAATTGTTAACGAAACTGGAGTACCAGGGGAAAAAAACCTATGACTTTCGACAAACAAGAATCTGTCACTCTATACTGCTGGTCAGTTCTGGCATTGTGAAGTACCTGGAAAATACCATTGACCTTTGGCAAGCAAACTGAAACTTTCACACACTAAAATCTACGGAGTGGTAGATTTGAACCTATTTGAATGTAGATGGTTAGAGGATTGGTGTATGCTTTAGACCACTTGGCCACCGAGGCTTTCTCGGAAAATCAGAAGGCAACTTTATACAGCATCAAAACCAGGGAAGCAAACAAGTTTAGTAGTAGACATATTAAAAATTAGCAGTAATAAAAATTATAAGTTCTGGTGTAAATAACAGGAATAAAACTCAAAAGTTGGAGAAACAAAAAAATTCTGGTAAAAACTTATCCCACCCTAAACAGTGACAAACCTAATGGCATAGTTAAAAAAAATGAGAAAATGATAAGAATCTAAAATATATATAAGATAGAGACACATTACAATGAGCAATGAAAAAAAAGTATAACATTAGTACAACTGAACCAAAATGCATGTATTTTGTTTAAATAATTTTTCTCCCATTTTCCTATTTTTTCTGAAACAGCTCAAAACTGTTTAAAACTGAGCAAAATTTTAGTAGCCAACTGTAATATTTTGTAACTAGTTTTCAAAAAAAAAAAACATGGCTTCTGACAGAGCAACCCCCCCCCCCCCCCCCCCCCCCCCCCCCCCCCCCCGACAACTTGAAAGTTGAAGAGGGAAAAATAATTAAAATTAAACCAACTACAAACAGTAACAAGCGATAATACATGTTTAAGATATATATTTTATGAGTACCGTAGATTTATACCCTTTTTATACCCCCCTGTTGGTCTAATTTACATAGTCCTCTATGTCCACTTGCTATCAGATTTCAAGGTCCAGTTTAAAAATTAGAATCAATACATCTTTTACAGAGATATGTTTAACAAAGTTGTCCTTTTTAGATAAGAGTGGTCAGTTAGTCACCAAGTGTACTAAAATAGCTATATAAAACACTACAATATATATACATGTTATATAATATACATGTATTTCTTAACATTTGTCACAATGTTCATGTAAGTATGATAAAAAAATTTAGATTTTTTTTTTAAATTTGTTATATTTTATAAAAAAAAAACATTTATCACTTTAATTTATTATTATTTATTTTATTATTTTATGCTTTGTATTTTAAAAGTCCTTCAATCATAAATCTGTACCCTAAACATTTTTTTTTTTTTTTTTATATTTATATCTTTATTCATTTCTATATGATATACATAGACATAAAAAGACATCAATGTTACACCATTCATACACACATTTACACACATATTTACACCAGGTTGTAATTTGATTTTTCATTTTATGTTGTATATATAACAAAGGATTATACAAGGGCATCAAATATGCCCCACTTTTCACAGTAAGAGTTACAATTTTTCTTGTGGATATATTCATCAATCTTTTTGTAATATAAAATTTCTTTTCTAGCTGTTTCAAAAAATGGCAGTGTTTTTTGCATTTTTGCTCTGTATATATGATTTTTACATAATAGTATAATAAGGTTAAGAGCATATCTGTTTTTACAACAATAACCAAAAAGAATATCTAACAAATTGAAATCAATGTCAAGATTTAAGTTATCATTTATCCATTTGGCAACATTTTTCCAGAAAATAGTTGTAATTTTACAATCCCAAAAAATATGTATCAGTGTTTCAGATTGTTCATGACAGAAATCACATATATCATGGTCTTTTACACCAATCTTGTATAAAAATGTATTTGTACATAATATTCTATGAACAATTCTGTATTGGAACCATGTTAATCTGGTGTCTTTTACATGTTTAACAGTGTAAAAATTACAAAGTTTCCACCATTTTGCACTAAACTGAGTGTCAAGGGTAATTTCCCATTTTACTTCGCTCTTAGGCTGAGAGTACAGTTTCTGAATAAAAATATCATAAAAATCTCTGCTGCTTTTGTTATTTTTTGTTAATAATTCTACAAATTTTACTGACACTAAGTTAGATTCATATCTTATATGTTCAAATTTGTCATATAACATGGCAACTGACTTTTTAAGACCTAAGAACATAGTAAAGGCTGGAGAGAAATTATATTTCTCGCATAAGAGCTCATAACTGAGTAAATCACCATTTTCACTTAGTATATCACCAATATATAGTATGTTACGTTTAAAAAACGAGCTATAAAAAACTGGTTTATTATTAATAACAATAATATCATTATACCATAATGGGATATGTTCATATACTTCTTCGTCAATATTAAGTCTAAGACTATATAGTGCTGAAAATACTTCGGCCCAAAAGGGGTTTTTTGTCGCTTGAGATAAGTGTTTACTGTACGCATTACCAAACTTTACAAAGTTTTTGAACAGAGTTGGCATGGTGTCATATAACAACTTCACCCAGGAAGATTCAGATGTAATCAATCTTCTTATCCATGTTAGTTTCAGACTTTTAATAAATGAAGGAGTGTGCACCATTCTTAAACCACCGTTAGTGAAATCTTGTACTAATAGTTTCCTAGAAATCCTATCAACTTTATTATTCCATATAAATTTGAAAAAAAGTTTTTCTAGTTTCTGTAGTATCATCCGAGATGGTGAGGGAGACTGATAAACAGATGTGTAAGTTTAGAGAGCAAGATAGTTTTAACTACAGTTATTTTACCAATAGGTGTCAACATTCTCTTAGACCAGACAAAGATTAATCTCTCAATTTCACTAATTTTGTTTTCATAATTGAGATCAACCATTTGGATCAGATTTAGTGAGAAGATAATACCCAAGATAACAATAGGGTTACTTGTCCATTCCAAATTATAGTCTTCACAAAGTTTGTCAGTAGAATATTTTTTTGAGCCAATCCACATGCATTTAGTCTTTTCATAGTTAGGTTTTAACCCTGAATATTTTGAGAACTGGTAAATCAGAGACAGTGTATTACGCAAAGAAGCTTCTGAACCATCAAGTAAGATAACAGTATCATCGGCATATTGTGAAAGCTTATACTCATTACCTTTGATACAGATGCCTTTTATCTCAGTATGATTTCGTAACATAATAGCCATTATTACCCTAAACATTTTTGCACCACTGCTGTAGCTCAGTTGGTAGAGTGCTCGCTACGTAAGTAGGAGGTTGTAGGTTTGAAGCCCGACCGGGTCTGACCCAAGTGACTGGCCAAGTGGTCTAAAACAGCACACAGATCACTGAACCTCTTATATTGCATAGGATAGAATCCTTTTCGAAACATATCCTAGTGTTAAAAAATATCGAAGGAGGGTGGATTTCTCTGGGCACTCCAGTTTCCTCCACCATCCTTATATGGACTGACTTGATATAAGTAAAAGAATTAAGAATGGGACCTGAAACTCTATTCATCTACTCCAACTAACCAAATTTACCAAATAAAATTGGCACCTTGATGCCATTTGAACATTTTAAGTTCAGTGCCAGTCCAAAGTCTGACTCTGGCTCACATTCATTTGAGTTTTTTTGCAATTCATGTATTGAAAATAAAATACACCAACTTTTAAATTAAAAAAAAAAAACTTAACTTTTTAATTTCTTGGAAAAAAATTACATGTATTTTATCTGCATTTTAAAATTCTTTTTCTTTCCCCCAATTTTGTCGTTATAATCGATGTAAAACTTAATAAAGGAAATTTGTGATATGATTTTACGGAAATTTGTGAGTGGAAAAATTGTAAATAGGGAGTACTTGAGGCGAGTTTAAACAATAACCGTGAACTGTAAATGACTGATAACGTTATGTAGCACTGTTTAATCTTAAGAGAAGCAGATTTAATGATTTCCGATTTTTTAACCTTTTATTACATTGCAGCATTTAATGGTCGCGTACATACTTTTTTCTTTACCACTTTTTAAATTTTTTTACTCGTTTTATGTTGCCATATTCAGTGGTCCATGAAACAGACCATTTACTACTTTTTGATTTTTAACCCATTTTACATTGTCATATTTAATGTTCATGGACATACTTTTTTCTTTACCACTTTCCTGATTTTTAACCCCGTTTTACGATGTCGCATTTAGTGATCCGTGTAACGACCCATATGCATTTTTTCTTGTCTCTTAATTAAAAAAAACGATAACGATTATTAATGGCGATTTTATTATATATATTATTTTATCACAGAGAATTAATTATTTTGGATAGGTCACTGGCTTTTGAAATCTAGAGTTGTGGGTTCAAACACCAGCACTGCTTCTAAAGTGCGATCTGCAAGCTGATCTTATCTATATTCAGTCTCCAAAGTATCATGCCATCAGATGTGACAAAAACGTCATCTATTGTAAGATGTGTTTACTGGTACAATACACATGCCGATCTTTATGTAAGAAAGTTTGTCAGTTTGCTTGCTGAGGTTTCTCTTGGCACTCTTGTTTCCTCTACCATCCCGGAACTGACTGCTTGGATCTTGACAACACTCCATTCATGCAGATCCTAGTTAAAAAAAGTTTGTCGGTTTTCTGAAGGTTGGTTATCTGGGCACTCTTGTTTTCTCTACCATCCCGGAACTGATTGCTTGGATCTTAACAACACTCCATTCATGCAGATGCTAGAGGAAAAAAGTTTGTCAGGTTTCCTCAAGTTTGGTTAGCTTTCATCTGGGTACTCCAGTTTCCTCCACCTTAGATTCTTCCATCATCCCAGAAATTACCTCAATTTCAGTGAAAGTGAAACACCAATACTCAACTCTACTCGTAACACTTAAACTTATATTATGACATGTAAAAATGATTTAAATGTATTTGAAAAAATCTGTACAAAAAAATAAAATAAAAATATTTTTTATAAAGATATAAAAAAAGTTATATAAATATTATGAATAAGAAAAAAAAAGCTTATAGAAATATTATTAGTTTTATTACCAATTCTAGGTACATTTATATAAAATAACCAAAAAAAGAAACTTCGTCATCCTAACTCATAAAAAACACATTTTTTTTCAATTTCCTTTTTTTGGATGCCGCCACAGTTCATGGCCCTATTGTGGACTATTGAAAAAACGTAATAGAATTTCTTTTTAAGTCTTTTAGAAAAATAAATCTGCCCAATAAACAATTTTAAATGAAGGAGTTCTAATCTATTGATACAAAAAACACTATGAACCATATGTTATTTTTCTTTCATTTCGCTAGGGTAAACATACTAGAAATCTAGCTTTATTTTCATTATTCATTCAACCTGGATAAAAGAAATTTTTTTATAGGTCTAGTAAAAGAAACGTGTAATAAAAATCTAATATAAAATTTTTTTCAGGTATATACATGTTATTCAATGGTCAAATTTAATATTTATTGACCATTGGGGTTTTAATGTCATGTCGGCAAGTTTTAAAACTTTTAAGAGATTTTTCGGAATATATGACAACAGATTTATCAAGTATTTGGGATTATAACATTTTGTTACTGTATCAATCTAAAAATAGCGGTACACAGTGTTTTAGGGGAGTACACAGTGTTTTAGGGGATAGTCCTTGGTCGTCATCAGGAAAAAATATGATAATTTGAGATAAAAAGGGTCACCTGTTAGATCTAAATGAAAACAAAGGTCGAAGGTTATAGGCTTGATTACACAGGTAAATTATAAATTATCTATTTTAAGTTGTAGGAGATACCCTGATAAATTTTTGTAACCATTTTAAAGTAAAATTTATGTTTTTCAGAGGTGAGAAATTTTCTTTATAAATGGAACTGTTTTTAACTCTGGTATAATTTTAATTTTCTGGAAGGAGAAGTGTTTTTTACAGATCCATGTTCCTATATTTGACAAAAAAATGTTGTTGTATGTCCACATAATTTCCATGTGATTATAATTACCTGTCAAGCACTGGTGTGTTGGTGGGTATACCATAACACCTCAATTTTTTAACCCAGTTTAAAATTTTCGTTTATCATAAAAATGTATTTTTCCGATACCAGAAGCGACTCGTTACATAAGACATGTATTTTATCTCGGTATAAAAAAGGGATGGAAGTAATACTAATAATAGAAGGGGAGATAACGATAACCAATATTCACCTCTCTGTCACTCGTCGATGTAATTTGCACCTTGATTTTATTTTTTGACATACCTGTAAGATTTTATTTGCATATTAAATGCACATTTATTACTTATATCTTTGTTACCTGTCTGTCTTACCTGGAAGGTTAATTATCACAATTACACCATAATTATGTATGTATCTTCATATCAACTTATATTTTATTCATCCTATAATTATGTTTTTTATGTTTCTGATATTTACAGAATTGTTGGTATTTTTTATCAGTGTTTTTCATGTTTTTGTATGTATTTCTTATGATTAACTCATTGCCTCAGACTGATTCTTATGGTCCAGATGCTTTCAGATGCTTTGCTGGCCATGTGTGTTTGTGTTTCTAACAATCCGTATGGATTGGTGGCCGAATGGTTTAAAGTAAGCACGTACAAGGTGCTGTGCCTTCACCAGCCCCAATGGACAATTAGTCTAAAGTTTGCACTAAAGTCACAGCACCTCCCTGGTCTCAGTGGCAAAGTGATCTAAAGTGACCACTTGTGAATTGCAGCACCTTTCTACACTCCATTATGACAGATTCTACTGTGACAAAGGTTGTTAGTTCACTTGCAGAAGGTGATTGGTGGATTGGTATCTCTGGTTGCTCTGTTTTTCTCCACTGTCTCTCGAACAACTGTCTTAACAGTAATACACAATGGAGTATTTAATATGGCATAAAACACCATTGCTCCACTTATACTCCCTTCCTGTTGGAAAGAAATGGTCGCCAGTTTCATCCACTATCTCCGAGCTGACTGTCTCCATTTACATGAAGGAATTTTCAGTAAGACACCTAAAACACCATCACTCCTTTTGCACACCTTTTTCCTTGGAAAAAAAATAGATTGAGAGCACATCATACTTAGTAAACACCATAATCAGTACAGGGTGCCGTAATGGACCTAATTGGTTTTTGGCAGAGTCCAGGTAATCACTAATTATGACATCATTGTATTTTAGTGATGTGTAACATATATACGTGTATACAAACATACAAAACAACATGTTGTGAGAATGTGTAACTGCTTTGTGGTCAAGATGTTTCTCTGGCACACTGACAAATATTCCATCAATGGAACTATTTTTGTTACAGTACTTGTGAAAACGTTGAGGCCTGTGTGGCCAAGTGGTTTAAAGTAAGGCCCAGGAGATTTTAGTGGTCAATTGGTAAAAAGTAAGCCTTGATGGCCATTGGGGTCAAATGTAACATGATACTTTGAGGCCTGTGTGCCCAAGTGGTTTAAAGTAAGGCCAAGGATATTTTAGTGGCCAATTGGTAAAAGGTAAAGCCTTGGTGGCCATTGGGGTCAACAACAACATGAAACTTTGAGGGTTCTTTGGCCAATTGGTTAAAAGTAAGCCTTGATGGCCATTGGGGTCAAGAGTAACATAAAAGTGTGTGGCCAAGTGGTTAAAAGTAACTGTTTATTGGTCACAAAACCTCTCACCACTAGTTCAAATCCCACATTGGACAGATTCTGTAATAGGAAAGTATGTATGTTCTCTTGAAGAGAGTTAATTGTTTTCTTTTGGTATTTTGGTTCCTGATATTTCACATTACACCACCAGTCACCTGAAATTGTAAAAAGTAATGAATTTCTGAGAAACTGGTATCAGGCCTGAATTAAAAGGCTGCCAAAAGAAGTGGTCTCATTTAACAGTTGGTCATTATATACAGGTTACAGTAACACTAAGCATAGTTGGTTATATTTTAAGTATTTTAACAGGTGCCCCCTATACAGAGCTAAGTGGTATGTTGATAGTGCCATATCATTACTCAGTAGTGCATTAATATAACAGCTTCCAGAAATTAGGAATTGTGGGGTACTATCAAAAGATAGGTGATGAAAAAACAATCCGACAAATACAATGAAACTAAGTATTAAAGTGTAGGAGATATTGAAAAGCTATTTGGATCAAATGGTGACATCAAGGAATCTATGATCAATTAGAAAAAAGATCAAAGTTTGGTCGTATTTTGTTCTGAACTTCTATATTTGTATATTTTCAGGGCTGATGCTGTCTCCCCACAAGTCGCAGATGTCGTGGAGAAGGTGATGTCAAAGGACCATTCATTGGTTCATAATCAAGGTCCCGAAACAAAACCGCAGATCTATTCTACCTCAGAACCCGGTGATCAGGAGGAAAACCATCACCGTGGTAACAAAGAATTATCGTCATCATCATCAGTTCAGAATTACTCCATCTCCAACTCCAGTATACATGAAGAGTCTAATTACTCACTAGATAACTCACGTGACAGCAATCACTCCGGATCACCTCCGCCATCACCTTATTACTCACATGATGTCAAGTCGTCATACCCATTATCACCGTACCACTCAGATCACGACTCGTTACCTAACTACGTACCAAACAAAGAAGGAATCTACTTCTGTCATCTTTGTAGTTTCTCTGGTAAGTCACATATATAAACCCACCTTATAAAACAGGTGCTTGTTTGTGGGTCACAGTGCTTAAAGCTGCCCACCTGGATCGCAAAGTCATAATGTGGGAGGGGGAAATTTTCGCGATTTTTTCCAACTTACCAAAAAAAAGCGAAAATTTCCACCATGAAGAATGTGTTTAAACAGGGTTTATTTCAATAAGAACTTGTTTCAAACCCCAGCCTTCCACAACAGAAACAAGCACTCTACCAATTGAGCTACCATAGTGACCAAACACTACTGAAAAGTTCCAGAAAACTAGAGTTATAGGATACTCATATAACTGTTTGCACTTACCATAAGAAATGTGTTTAAACGGGACTTAATTCAATAAGAAGAGTTGGTTTTACAATCAAATTTGTCCCATCCTCTACGGACTAACATATCTGTATTAGCCGTTGTTGTACATATTCAATAGCATTTTATACACTGTTGTACAGCCCTTAAACAATTCTTTACCCAACTCTCCGAGGACAGGTTTATTTGATTCTGAAGATACTACATGGTTTTTGATTCTTTTTATTGAACTGAATTTATTTTGTGCTGCTTTTGTTTTTACAGATTTTTGTAGATAAAAATGTTAAACTTTTACCTATAAATGTTTAATTTTGCTTTTTTTGTCATTATTAAAAGACACATGCAAACATTCTAAAAAATAAAAAAAGAAGAACTTAAAAAAAAAACATTAACAAAGTGAAAAAAGTTTTGGTAAAAAAAATTGAAAAATTTTACTAATAAATGTGCTTAAAAATATTCTCTGTAATATAAGACACATGCACACATTTTAAAAAATAAAAAGAGAAGAGAATAAAAAAGCAACGTCAACAATCAGCAACAAAGGGAGTTTTTCCCTTGAAAATTAAATAAAGCAGTTCAAAAACGGAACTCAATTAAAAAAGGTTACAAGGGGAAAGAACACAAACACACACTCACACAGAGACATACACTCTACTGGACCAGCAGTACAGGGACACACACACACACTACTGGACCAGCTGTACAGCGACACACACAGAGTCACTATCAGTAATCCAGATCAGGGGACACACACACACACACACACACTACTAGACCAGCTGTACAGCGACACACACACAGAGTCACTATCAGTAATCCAGATCAGGCAATAATTAACATGTTACTGCGTACTTTTTTTAGCCTATCCTGCCGGACTTTAAAACAAAAATAAAATGTAACAAAATCAATCGGATAGTCAAGATAATGGGTTCCAAGGACGGGTCAACACTCATGATTAATGTATTAAATATATAAATATATAATTTATGACCCATCCTTGTATAGGGAACAACTTTTTAATGAAAACGAAATAATGCAGTTACTTTATATAAAACCATGTTACACATGTATAACGTTTTTGTGTGGGATGTTGAAATAGGAAATAATTAATTTTTAAAGGTCCCATGTTGTCCATGTGTCATTTATTTCAAAGTGACCATCGGTCAACTATTGAATAAGTCATTACTTATATTTAGCCTTTGTTTATATTTAATTAGTTGACCAGCGTGCTTTAGAATTTGGACATGAGGATAATTAGAATATGATGAAATGACCACACTGGACAGATGATTTTAATCTAGCGGGAATTTGATTTTTTTTCAACCCTGTAATATCATTGGTTATAAGAAATGGTTACCAGGACGTTGAATTCCAGATAAAATAAATAAATAAATTCTGGTAAATGTAAATAGCAAACAACAGGATCCTTGATACATTATACAAAATGTTATTTAATTCTTCAACTATTTAGGAAAAACTGAATTGCTCAAGTGTGTATACCAAATACTTTGTTGTTATTTAGGATACATAGTACACCCCCACCCCCTCCAACCCCCTCAATTACATGCATATATATTTTTTTAAAAACTACTTATTGTTCTTTGAAATGCTCACATTTTTAGTTTTTTAAGTTAAAATTAGAATTTTAGCATAAGTACAAATAGAAGTCCTTTCATAAGATCTAAGAAAAAATACTTACTTAACCCTCCCCTCTCTCTCTCTCTCTCTCTCTCTCTCTCTCTCAAACATACATCCATGTACAATACAATATTTACAGTATTGTATGATGTAGCAATTAAAATTTCTGTTTGTATTTAATTATGAAAGTAGGAATAAGTGTACAAATTGCTGTGTTAAAAATAGTTTTACTTTCAATATACTATTTTCCTTTTTGTTAAATTGAAAATAATGGATTTATTATAATGATTTTCTTTTAAAAACAATTATGTTTGAACTAATACTAGTATCTTATAATGGTACCCTTGTATTATAAACATGTTTTGTAAAAATATTTTTGAAAATAATTTCAAGGCCTATATACTAATTTAGAAATATTGATTCAAACTAAGTTTAACCTCTTATAAAGGTTGATGTTTTTTCTCTGTGCACTCTGGTTTTCCCCACCATCGATGAACTGACCGACTTGATATCGGTAAAAGATTATTCAATGGGGCATAAAACTAACTAATACTACACTCCACTTTTAGAAAGACACTTTTTAATAAATAAAAAAACCATTCTTAGATAGGCCTTAATGATATAAAAATAGTGTTTCCAACAATTAAAAGACTAAAATAAATGCATTTCAATCAATCAACTACATGTGTTTTCAAAAATTAAATCAATGTCAGAGATTAACGTCAATGTGTGGCCTTTCAGTTCATTCTGAAAAAAAACTAAAGTACATACATACTATATTTTACCTTGGAGGAATTAAGTTGTATGTTTACAAATTAACAATGTACTGTATATTCAATTTATTTTATAGATTGCCCCCAGAACACTTAAAAAAATCAAAACATGTCCATTTGTAAGTAAATGGACACTAAAAAGTAAATTTTGCCATTGGGATCTTTTAAATTCATTTACATATGAATGGACTATAGTTGTAGTGTTTTAAATAAAAAAATCCAATTTGGCCATTTTATTGGTCAGTGAATGGACTTCAGTTCTAGCTCAATTTGGCCATTAATTGATCAGTAAATGGGCTACAATTCTTGTGTTTTAAATTTTAAAAAAAGTTACAGTTTTTGCCATTTAACTGACCAGTGAAATTGACAAAGGCAAATAATAAGCTTAAAAAACCAACATAAATACATATTAAATACACTTAAAAAAATGAAATAAATCAATTTATCCATTAGTTGATCAGTAAATGGGCTACAAAAAAGCTTATAGTCTAATGTATACTCAAAAAAAAAGTTAGGGGCCACTCTGAATATGAAATAAAAATCCAAAAACTAAAAAAAAATAAAATCCATCTGTAAATTGTTCTTTTTCTTTTCTTGTTTCAAATGATGTTATGAAGTAAATGTTTTGTGTATGGAATTAAATCTCCTTCATGAAATTATGATAAGTGTGAATATGGAAATGATATGATTTACATTCTACAAAAATAAATAATGTTTTTGATGTGGTCCTTTACTTTTTTTTGGTGAGTATGAAAAAAAAAATAAGTAAAAAAGTCAATTTGGTCATTAATTGACCAGTGAATTGACTGGAGGGACAGGTTGGATGTATTTTAAACAAAATCCAAATAAACAAGCCTTGTGTTATCTGCCTTCCCTGTTCTATCAGTATTATCTATATGTAATTATGTATTATTTACAGGCTGTGTACAGCCCTGGGTCAAGCTGACCACATTAATTTTAGCCAATACACTGCTAGGCAATGGCGGCAGTGGTGTGAATCATATTTCGCCCAATCTGTAATCCATTCCCTTTTTAACCATTCTGATGTTTCCAGATTACTATCTATTTACTCTGTATTTAAATAAATACAAAAATAACACACACACACACACACACACACACACACACACACACATGAATTTAAAAAACCGTTTTTCTGATTTTTCTCCTTCCAGGTTTTTATTTTCAATTTAAATTTATTTTTCTTTCCAGCATTTAATCAACTATATGTTCATCTAATAAAAATATTGTTTTCTCATTTTTTCAAATAACTTTAGACTTGAAAATAAAAGAAATTTATCAGTTACTTGAATCCGTTTTTTCTTCCATTCATCTGATTATTTGTTCTTATTTCTTTCTGATTGTTTGTTTTCAATTAAGTCCAATTTGTTGTAAAGAAAAAAGTCTACAAGGCACATTCCGTTGTCATTTTTTGTGATCTGTGAAATTTACGACCTATCTGTGTGAAAGATCACACTCCCCCATTAAGATTTATATCAACCTTTGACCCCTGGCACGTGTGTACCCTGCTGCCTTTAACACTAAACTCAATTAGTCATGGTTTAGTTAATTTATGAAGTTTTATTATACAAAATACATATCATTTAAAAAATACATATCATTTAAAATTCCTTAAACTTTATTTTTATAAGATATTTTCAAAAAAATCTCTAAATTTTGAAATAAATAAATAAATAAATAAAAATTACATGTATTTAATATTTTTTTCTTGATAAGTGATTCACAACATTTATAAAGTTAAGACAAAGTTGCTAGATTGTTTGAGTTGGAGCTCACAAGTGGAGCTCACAAGTTTGAGTTGTGGGTTGGAGCTCACAAGTTTGAGTTGTGGGTTGGAGCTCACAAGTTTGAGTTGTGGGTTGGAGCTCACAAGTTTGAGTTGTGGGTTGGAGCTCACAAGTTTGAGTTGTGGGTTGGAGCTCACAAGTTTGAGTTGTGGGTTGGAGCTCACAAGTTTGAGTTGTGATTTGGAGCTCACAAGTTTGAGTTGTGGGTTGGAGCTCACAAGTTTGAGTTGTGGGTTGGAGCTCACAAGTTTGAGTTGTGGGCTAGAGCTCGCAAGTTTGAGTTGTGGGTTGGAGCTCACAAGTTTGAGTTGTGGGTTGGAGCTCACAAGTTTGAGTTGTGGGTTGGAGCTCACAAGTTTGAGTTGTGGGTTGGAGTTCACAAGTTTGAGTTGTGGGTTGGAGCTCACAAGTTTGAGTTTTGGGTTGGAGCTCACAAGTTTGAGTTGTGGGTTGGAGCTCGCAATTCACAACTCTCTATTAACCGAAAGTATACACTTATTGGTTGAACAATTTGTCTACAACAAAATAAATAAATGATATAGCAACATTATAATACAAGTGTATGAGCTCTGGTCTGAGTTGTTAATTTGTTGAGAAGGTCAAGGTCATATTGATTGCAAATATTTGGAGTTCAGGGTCGTTTTGATTTCAAAACATTTGAGAAGTCAAGTTGAAGATCATTTTTATTATATTAAACATTAAGAAGTCAAGACGACACTCATGATACAATTAGTACATATGTACTAAAAAATTTAATTTATGTAGTTCAAATTTAATTTAAATTGAATTTTTTTTATAAATTGTTTAAAGACGACATCAAAATTTTTTGAAAAGCTGAATTAATTAAAAACTTAATTTCGTGTAAAATTGGAATTTATATTTTTTTGATTTTTAAAAATTCAAATTTTAACCTTGTTTTTATGAGGGGGTTATTAACCGGAGCATTTAAAGTTGACATTTTATCTGTAAAGTATGAGAAAAACATCATATGTTGAACAACGGTGACTTTTTATCACAAAATTTCACGTTTGAAGTTGTTCCAGGTTTTATAAGTATTTATATTCTCACAAAACCATAGAGGATGGGTTAAGGGGATTATGCAAATTTAAAAAACTTGCCACCTAAATGTATCGACTCTTATCGCTGACCACAAAATAAATAATACCGCTAAGTGATATATAAAGGAAAGAAATTTTAATAAATTTTCATAAATTTGTAATTAATTACTATGATTTAAGTGATTGGTTTTGTCAAGGTAAAATAAATAGCGAGAAAAAAAATCGTGAAAAGTAAAAAACAACTGATGTCCATCCCCTGTTTGTGGACACCTTATGTAAAATTGGTTGTTTTTGACTTTGTTTATCACTTTAAAATTTCTACAGGTGAAAAACTCAACCTTTATTTACACAAGAAAATTCTGTTATCTCAAAATAAATGGGTCAGATGAATTATGATCTTTTTATCATTTTGATTGACCTATTTTTTTAAAGGTTTTCATTTGAAACTTTTTACATATTATAAAAGTTTTATGTAGTAGAGTTATCTCCCTTGAGGAATTTATTACTCTGTTATTTAGCTTTGTCTTAAAACTTTTTAAAATTGAAAAAAATGTGACGGTACAAATCGGTCCGGTCCTCTAGTCCATTTTTAGGAGGTCATAGAAGGTAAGACAAAAAGATAATAATTATATTTAGGGTCCCGTCATATCTCTGTTTGTTACATGTTAGTTGGCGTATTATTTAAGGTCTAAAAGTCATGTCGGGGTAAGAATTGTTTTTACGTGTTTAGGTTAAAACGAGAAGGACCGGGTCGTCCCATTTTGGCCATTTTTGGTCATAAAAGAGTAGTCCATTTCACAGATAACCTTACTGTTAGAATTATTTTTCAAACTTAAAAAAGATTTATAAATGAATTACTTTGATGATAAAATATTTTTACGACAAAATTTTCATTATCTATACACGGTGACACCATAATTATTAATTTACTAAAAATCTTCATTTGTCAATTTAAAGAGTCCATGACATATATTGATTTTTGAAACTTCTAAGTTTAATTCAGTTAAAAAATGACAGATAATTTTATTTTGATGTTAGAATATTGTTAATGACAGAAAATTCATCCCTTATACTTTATCATGCTGGCCACACACAAAAAATATTTTCTCACACATTTTGATTTCGTTATACTTCTTAAACTATGGTTCCTTTTTTGGTGGCCAAATTCACCATGACTACTAGTTTTCTGAGAATTCTTTTAGAAATTAAAATATTGTAGCAACTTTTGAAAAAAAAACTAATTTTTTAGGAAACTTTATTTTATTCATTTTTTTGGATCCACCATGTTACAAGTCAACAAAATAGTATATATATATATTATATATATATATATATATATATATATTACAAACTTAAAACCAATTTCCCAAATTAGGTTACTTTTTGAAAGAATGGCGATTTTGGCTACCATGAAAGGAAACAAAAATATATTTTTCTGTTTTAAAATAATAATTTCATTGAATCATTTGTCTTTCTTTTTAAAAAAAACAATCAGGAAAAAGGGATATATATTGGACAGGTGGTCTTTTTAAAGATATGGTCAGTCTTTGTATAGCAGGAATAGTCTGATATGGTTGTTGACTACTATTATTTATGTATTTATTTATTTATTTATTTACAGGAACCTCAAAAACAGACTTTGAGGATCATATGACATGTCATTTTGAACATATTTGTCAACATTGTGGATACAAGTCAAGAACTGAAGGAAGACTTAAGCGACACATAAAAGATTTCCACACCGAGGATCCACCTGACGGGTTCGGCTCTAAAAGAAACATGGGACGACCAAAGGTCTTCAGATGTAAACAATGTGATTTCGTCGCCACGGAGAAAGTAAGTATAATGCTGAAATAGGACAAAATTTGGATCAAATATACAAAAGAAATTGAGAAAAAGTTGCAAAGTACAAAAGAAATTGAGGAAAAAAGTTGCAAAAGTTTAGAAGTTGTGATCAACATCAGAGCCGTCAATCTAATCAGTGGCCAAAAAATAGGCCAATGAAATGAAAAAAATTATCTTTTTCATGCATGAGTTAAAACCTGATATTTCAACTGAGATGAAATCAGATCCAATGTTTTCTATTCTCATGAAATGGAAACTTTGCAATAAACATGAAATTGAATCCAATTTTTCCATTCATGTGAAATAGAACTTGACTTTTCCATCAACATAAAATAAAATCTTTACGAGAACCAAATTAAATCCAGTTTTTCCATTCTCTTAAATTGAAACTTGAAATTATATCTGCTTTTACTATAATATTGGTTTGGACTTACTTTAAACCTTAGTCCATGCATTGTTTCGTAACATAATCCAATTTCACCACAGACATGAATTAACAACATGCCTTTATGTACAACCTAGAGTGGTTTTAAGTAAATAAATTTTTGAAAGTTGTTGTTTATTTTCATTGACATGAATTAAAACTTTTGTAATTTGTTATTTTTCAGATTGATTTTTGGACACACTCTAGAAGTCATATAAAGGAAGAGAAGGTTCTTCAATGCCCAAAATGTCCATTTGTCACGGAATACAAGCACCATTTAGAATATCATCTGAGGAATCATTTTGGATCCAAACCATTTAAGTGTAACAAGTGTAATTACTCATGTGTAAATAAATCCATGTTAAATAGCCATATGAAATCCCACACTAACGTGTACCAATATCGCTGCGCCGATTGTACTTACGCCACCAAGTACTGCCACAGTCTCAAATTACATCTACGTAAATATAACCACAAACCTGCCACTGTTTTAAACAATGATGGCAGTCTACCTCAAGGAGTTGATGCGGAAGCTTCTGGCTTGTCTCTGCTACAAAAACGTGGTCCACCTCGTGGTCCAAGAGGACCAAGAAAGGACAAATTTGATCCATTTGTTTCACATCTTCTGTCAATGCCTCCATCATCAATCCCTGGTATGTCACCAGGCTTCAACGGCAATCTTATGTCTCCTTATTGGCCATGATGAATCAACTACCAAACGGAATGCACGCACCACCACCACCACTGGTCCAGCTTACTAGTTCTCCAGTGAGAGCTCCGTTACCACCAACCATAGGTCAGAATAAGACCCCGCTTAACTCTGGTCGGCCAATGATAAAGGAAGAAGGGGGAATTCCAGGATCCTCTCCATTAATGTTCAAGTGCAATTTTTGTAGTTACGGCTCAGATATTAAACATGAACTTTTCCGCCATGTTATGAAAGTTCACGCTGCAGAAAATCAAGACTTGTTCTCTATATTTGGAATTTCTCAGAAGCATTACTAGAAGAGCAAAGTCGTAGATTAGCATACAGCCAGAGGTCTCTTAAATTTCCACCAACTACACCGAAAGAACACCAGAGGGTGGAAAATACCAGTCAGCATTACATGTGAAAACCGAGGCGGGACCTGAGTCACCAAAGTCAAGCCCTCATTCCTGGCCCCATAATTCACCAAATGAAAGCGCAAGGCTAGACAGCGTCTCAAGCAGATACAGTATGCCAGAACTAGGTTTTGGTCCTTATAAAAATTCTGACATGAGTCCGAAATCAGAACCAGCCGAGGGCGAGGATATTATCAAGCAGATGATGAATAAGTTTGGATCGGGAATGCCAGCAAGACGCAATACAATAAATGGAGAAATCCCGCTGGATTTGACAAAGCGCACACCACATGCTATAAAAAGTCCCTTCTTGCCTCTAGACAGTTCATATGAAGACAGTATGAGAGAAGACTACAATGATGAAGATAATATGGATTCAATACAGAATGAAGCTGAGGTGACCTCAAGTGGCGAAAACTCCGTCTCTCTGGAAAACGCTGCTCCAAATCAAAGGAAGAGGTCCAGAAAAGGGAAAGCATTTAAACTTGATACTCTATGTCTGCAACTACAACAAAAACAAAATGATACAACCAATGAGAGCGAAGATGAAGGAGACCAAGATTCAGACTACCATGGTCTATCTGCTGACGAAATGGAAAATTCCAAACATAATGATGATGCTGCTACCTCACCCGAAAAATCTGCTGAAATTGATGATGCCGAGGAGAACCCTTTGAAAATAGATGAAGGAAACTACGAAGAGGATCAAGATGACTTGGAACCTCCAGAAAAGAGAGCTAGACAGGAAAAAGACGATACAGAGGAAAATATCCACATGAACGGTGACCGACCGTGGACAGGAAACAGAAGTCCTAAAAATTCTACAAATGACGACAGTTTTGATAAGCATCAGGTTACAGAAGAAGGGAAGAGTAACCAGAGTCTAAATGGACATTCTAGCATGCCAGAAGACAATAAACATGGCCATATAATGCCATTGGCTTTTAAAAGAGGACAAGAAATAGCTGAGAAATTGATGAAAAATTCAAACACAAACGGCACCATCGCCAACGGTCACGAACACCAGGATATGCCATTTCCGTTCTTTGCACCACAGTTTCAACCAGGAAATATGTTAGCTCCTCGAGGATTATCAAGACAAATGGAAAAGGCTCACAAAAGTGACTATGAATGCCCGTATTGTGATATTGCCTTTCGGGATTGCGTTATGTACACAATGCATATGGGTTACCATGGATACAAAGATCCATTCAAGTGTAATATGTGTGGACATTCAAGTAAAGACAAAGTTGAATTCTTCCTACATATTGCTCGCGCATCCCATAATTAAGAAAGGTGCAACAGAAAAGATGTGTTATATACATGAACTTTGAACTTTGGCTTTATTAATGACCTTTGACCTGTTGTTATATTATTGATATTGATAGCTGACACTCATATGAGGCGTTTTTCGTTAATTACGTGAGAATTAATGAGGTTTGAATTTGTGTAAATTGTATCATTTTTCAAGGCAGCCTAATGGGGACCATGTGTGCTCCTTGGTGAATTGATATTTTTCATCAAAATATGGAATTAAAAATATTTAAATTCCAGTTTTGACACGATTAAAAATTTAAGATTACATTCCAAAAGTCATTCTTTTAACAACTATATGTGGAGCAAGTAACAGATCATGTAAGCTTGCTTGATGATGGTGGGAATTTTTTTTAATGTTACGAAATTCAATATTTTGATTTTTGTTTCAAAATGACAATTCATGAAAGTTGATAAAGGAATATCATTTTTTAAGAAATTAATTTTTAAAATTTGATTAAGATGCCTTTAATGTCACAATTGTTGTTTATTTTTAATTGATTTAGTGGACTTGCTTTCTTCCATTTTTTTTTTGTGGTCAAAGGGAGACAACTCTATGATAAATTTGATGATTTGACCATTTTCTTCTGGGCATTACTTTATCCTCTTTCTGCCCCTCACCCTTTTTGTTGAAAATAAACAATGAGCTCTTCCTTATTTCTGGAGAGTAAATTCCCTGTTATCCCGGTATTAATATTTAAGATATATTATTATTATTTTTATTATTTTAAATTATTCTGTATCCGTGGAAAAAACTAGTCATTATTATTATAATAATAATTAAGTTTGTTAATGATTTGTAAATATGATGGAGACATAAAGTAATTTTTAATTGTAAAGAACCAAAATCTGCAATATTATTGTATGTTTTCATGTAAACATTTTATTATATATAATGATGGTATTTATGTAAGCCTTGGTGTTGTTGATCCATGTAGTATGATATAAGGTAGTCCCATGTTTCTCGCATTTCGTGTGCGATCATTATAGTGCAAAGAAATTTCTCTGCTACACAATTGTTTTATGATAGTCAGATTTTGGAAAATGAAAATAAAAGGAAAGGTATTTAAGAAATTGTTGTCTGATACTTTAATTTCAATGTTTATTTTTTGTCATCTCTCCAAAAAGCAACGTTTTAAATAATTTTGTCATTGTCTATAAAATACAAAAATCAGTTATTGGTTTTAATTTAGTCTCAAACTTTCATTTCAATATGTATTTTGTCAATTTCTACAAATTTTTAAGGTTAATTTAGTCCTTTTTTCTGAAACATGCAGCCCTTTTTTGCCCAATGTGCATGTTACATGGATGGGGCACTAGTGCTTCCTCCATCGAAGGCAAACCTTGTCCATTAATGTTATTCAATCCAAGAGGAGTTCTACAAATTCTGTTGTTGCTTTTACACATTGAAATGGTATTTTAATTGTATGAAAGTACCTGAAAAATTTTAGACGATTCTTTTTTAGACAGATGATAATTATTTTTTGTTAAGAGACTGCGTATTTTACTTGTATATAGATGATTCTATATTAGTGTTGATTTTTAGTGCTTCGTTACGTGCCACAAAACATAATTATTACCATTTATTTATTAGTAGTTGAGAATAATATCTGTTATATAAAAAACCGTAATTGGTTTTTATTTTTCGTTTTTGTTTGTTTGTTGATGTTGTATATAGTTGTTTTTTGTCGTAAGGACAAATATTTAGCATGTGAAAAATGATAGTGTATTTTATGAAAATTATTTTCTTTTTTTCTTTTTGAAAATTTAAGTGATGTAACAGCAAGCTTGATAACCTGACCCCTCAACTTATGATATAGTTGAAAAAAATTAGAACATTGATGATGCCAGTAGAAAATAGGAGGTCAAAAGGTTACATGCAGTTTAACCTGCTAGTTGGACATTTTCTTATTTCTTATGTTATTAATTAGGGTCAGTGCATATAATGGTGAACTCAAAATGTCCTTTCTTAAGCTATTTTGAGACGGTTCAAAAATATATATCACATATTTTAGAGACGGTACAATGTTTATTTTAAAGTTAATTTATTAGTCATAGACAGCCATTGATTCTTTTATGGCATGTTGCAGGAAGGTTAAACTTAAATATCCAATTAAATTTTTTTCAAACTTCTATTGTTTATAATATAGACAGGTAGTATTTTGTCCCGGTAGGCATTTAAATCAGCGACTTTTTTTTCTAATGCAATAATGAAAGTTCTTGAAAAGCTTTCAGATATTAACAAGAAAAGCAAAGCAAGAAAAATCTTCATGAGGGTTTCCACGCTTTTTATAATTTTTTTCAATTTTTCACATTTTATAAGTGTCCATGATAGATTGGTTGGCGGAAGTCACTTGCTGCCATGATAGATTTCACATCTTGGTTGGCAGGTCCCTTGCTTTCAGTACCTTCAGTACTTTGATTCATATTAGAAAGTCCCACTAGTCTAAAGTAATATAATATATACACATTACTACGCATAAAAATATTATACCATATTATTGTACATTTTCAAATTCGTATAATATTTTATCATTATAATCAATATCATTATTATTATTACTATATTATTATTATTATTATTATCAGACAAAAACAAAAGTACATTTTTTGACTGAATTGATAAAAACCTCAGGGATATTATATTATATATATATTTGCCAATTTTGCCAGTCCTGTCTATCACGACGGGGTTATGATATATAATAACTGTATATAATGATTCATTATAGTTGGATATTATTTGTTGAATGTTATAGTTATGACCTTTCACCTTATAACTTAAACTATATATGACCTCTGACCTTCATATTACCTTGAACTTATACTCATCTATAAGAACGAACCCGACCTCATTTTTTACAACTTGGGAACATATATGTATTTGTAAATTGTGGAAAATTTTAGGACGTTAAAATTTGAGTATGAGAGAAATTAAATTTCCAATATTCACACTATTACTTTCTGGTTTTTGAGTGAGGCTTTGTGAAAATTAAACAACTCCTTATTTTTTTTTTTACAAAATATCTTCCACGCTTCTGTTTAGTCCAATCAGATTTTGGCAGATTTCTGTTTGATCAGGTTAGCAAAATCACAAACTGGTGCTGCACCATTTCATTTATAGTAAAACAGTTGGTATAAATTTAACCACCCCAATTTTTTTAAGAATTCCAGTTTCAAAACTAAAAAAAGGTTATGGTCCATTTCTGGTTATATTTCAAAAAGCTTGATCTATTTAAGATATTTCAGTCCTGGTACTGATCTAGGTACTGATCTATTTTTTTGCTAAATTTGTTCTAAAATGACAAAAGAAGAACCAGGTTTGGTACTTAACACATTTTGATACTTTGTCTTGAATCACTTGTTCTATTTACATTAAGAAATAAGGCACAGATATAGCTTTGAGATTTCAGTTTTACCTCGGAAACATACCAACATGTAATAGCATTTAAATATCTTCAAGTTTGCATATAATGGGGAATAATGCTCAGAGACCCAGGACAAAAGTGTACTGAAGTATAAAAATGGGTTCACAAAAAATGTTGAGTTAAACTAAGAGAGAAATAAGTATATATAATCACTTAGGACCCGATACTTGTGACCAAATCTGTCCTGGGTTGAAAGTCATGGTTAAAGGGAGATAACTTTTGTCTTATAAAATTTTCATGTATTTAGTATAGTATTTATGTTGAATATAGAGATTTTAGAATTTTGTTCTTAAAAATTTGAGGCAATAGAAATTTTTGAAGAAAAATAAACCTTATAATATTCTACCTCATACAGTCTACCTCCGTAAACTCCGGATTTTGACACACTGATGTATCGACTGCCGTGTTTATATACACACACGTTCATTTTACTCAACAAAATATGTGTATCAAGTCTACTCTACTGTAATTATTTTATGAATTTAGTTTGAAGTTCACTAAGTGCCATTTTATTTTCCAGTTGTTTGCCCTGCTTGTCATCTTTTGTTTCAATAATTTTCACGTCATCCTTAAGGTGTTACAATAGCTACTTTCGGAGCAAAACACTTAAAATGATATTTCAGTATTCAGGATATTTCAATATTCCATATTTCTTTTATTTCATTTTTGTTCCATCAAAGTTTTGGTATTATTTTTATTTTTAATCAACTCAGTATTATAAACATGGAGGTTTAGATATTTAAACTGATTTTTCTTCCATATTTTTTCTCCTTTTTTGCGGCAGGGATATTTATTATAATGATGGTTTTAATTGAGTTGCTTCATTCAATGTTGTACATAATATAATCAATAATTAATTAATTGGTCAATTATTGGATTTTATAAAAACAAATTATTTTTGTAATTAGAAATTTTTCCTCTTTCCCGATTGATAATTCTTATATATTCACTTGTAATTTATTTGTACTTTAAACTTTAATTGATTAATTTACTGTATGGTCGTTAATTTTCTTGGGATAAATTTTCAAATGTTTTAATGAAAAAAGGGATACTGTGACCTACATTTATTTGTAGCCATTAGCTTTTACAATATCTAATCACTTTCACAAGCTGTAGGCTTTTATTATGACGTTAGATATAGCAAGTTAATGAAAAACATGGGCAAGTGTAAACTTCCGTAACTCCAAGTAATTACTGGTACGAAACATACAATATTTATTTGCTAAGGTGTTCACAAGGGTTGATTTTAGGCAGATTCTACTGTCCTGATGAAATATACAAAAGTTGATAGCAAGAAATAAAAGTTTGGTCACAGTATCTTGTAACACTAGTACATAAAATATTGGTGAAAATTATTTTGACTCATGTTTGCTTGTAAAACATTAATCCCAAATGAAAATTGTATGATCTTACAGTTTTTGATTGGTACAACTGACTTCATTTTTGTGAAAAACAATATCAAAATTTTTATTCAATTTCTTTGCCTTTAGTTGTATTTTTTTAGTTTTGAAAAACTTTGTGCAAAAAAGACAAGTTATAAAAATAAATTATTAAAAGCTCTTTTTTCCCAAAATTTCAAATGCTTTATATGAAAAAATCTGTTTGCAAGAAACACATTTTCAATAGACATAATTAAACAAAACAGAATTTATCTATCAAGAAATTGGAGCACCAATCATGTATCAGTGATCAATTGACCAATCATCATTTTGCAATTATAAACCAATCAGAATCTTATATTCATAATTATAATCATGGGAGAAAATTAACCAATCACAAATGATCTCTCTTCCAATTTAAGGGAGTGTATAATAAATTAAGTTATATTTCATTAATTTGTTGCCATTAATTGTTAAAAAAAATCCATGTTTCTTTTTACATCATGTATTGTGGAGTATGTAATAAAAGTTAAATCAAGTAAATATATATCTTATAGTTTTTGTTTGAGTTTATTCCATAATGCAGGGATTTTTCTGGGTATCCACAGGGTCCGTCCGGTAAAGGGACCCATTCCCAATGCAAAAAAAAACATATATTTTTCCCAATTTTGTAGAAAAAAATTCCAATTAGCTGTTTATCAATTTTTTGAGAGAAAAAATTTCACAAGATCATCAACATCATATTCATAGGATATCTCGTTCTGATAACGATTTCAATCTATATTAACTCACATTTTGCTGGATGATTTATATAGAGACAAAAGAGACAGCGCTATTTTGCTGTGAACACCAATATAATTTGTTCAATTACCAGTATTCCAGTGGTCTAGAATTTCTAATATGTTGTTGTGATTTTTCCCCAAATTACATTTTTGTTGAGCATTTTCCCAATTTCATCCCAAGGTCCTTTTCCCAAAAAGGTCAGAAAAATCTGTAATGTGTCCTAAAATCCATTATTAATTCAAATTATAAAAATCACAATAGGCTAGTGGAGTGGAGTTATGGGTGTATTAAATACATGTCAAGATTCTGTCATTTATATTGAGGTGGTCAATATTAAAATGGTGGAGGGGAGAAATGGGATTGTATGCCTCAGTCAAGATTCTTTCACTTAAATATAGGAGCTTAATTTTGAGATGGCAGAGTGGAAAGTGTTTTGTGTACAAGTCAAGATTCTTTCACTTAAATTTGGATGGTCATTTCTAGGATGATGAAATGGAGTGTAATGTTTATGGAGTTTTATGCCTCGGTCTAGATTCCTTCACCTTAATATTGAGGCAGTCGATTCTGGGAATGTATAATGCTGATCTGTCCCAAACCCAAAATCTATACATGTATTTGGGTTCAAAATAAAAAAAAAATTCAAATGAAACTTGCAGTCCTTATTGAGATAAAATGATCCATAAGTGTAGTGAGGTAATGGAGTTTTATGCCTTGGTCAAGATTCTTTCACTTAAATATAGGAGCTTAATTTTGAGATGGCAGAGTGGAAAGTGTTTTGTGTACAAGTCAAGATTCTTTCACTTAAATTTGGATGGTCATTTCTAGGATGATGAAATGGAGTAATGTATGTTTATGGAGTTTTATGCCTCGGTCTAGATTCCTTCACCTTAATATTGAGGCAGTCGATTCTGGGAATGTATAATGCTGATCTGTCCCAAACCCAAAATCTATACATGTATTTGGGTTCAAAATAAAAAAAAAATTCAAATGAAACTTGCAGTCCTTATTGAGATAAAATGATCCATAAGTGTAGTGAGGTAATGGAGTTTTATGCCTCGGTCTAGATTCCTTCACCTAAATATTGAGGCAGTCGATTCTGGGAATGTATAATGCTGATCTGTCCCAAACCCAAAATCTATATTTGGGTTCAAAATACAAAAGACCTTATTGCGATAAAATGGTTCATGAGTGAAGTGACGTAATGGTGTTTTTTGCCCTCAGTCAAGATTGTTTCACTTAAATGAAGGCGGTTAATTTTGAGATGGAGTAGAGTAAAGGTGTTTTATGTACAAGTCAAGATTCTCTCACTTATATTGAGGTAGTCAGTTCTGGGATGATGGTGTGGCATAATGGTGTTTCATGCCTCGGGCAATATTCTTTTACTTGATATGAAGGCAATCGTTTCTGGGTTTGTATACTGTCCATTTCTGTCCCCAAAATCTATGGGTACAAATTCAAACATTTCAAACAAAACTTTCAGACCTTATTATTATGAGTGGAGTGAAGTGACATTATTTAGTCGTGATTGTTTCACTTATATCAAGGCAGTCAATTTTAGGATGGTGGAGAAAAAAACCAGAATGCCCAGAGAAAACCACAAAACTTCAGCAAGCAAACAAACTTTCTTGCACTGTGCCACATTGTGAGCCACAGGATTCCTGCTGCTAACGTTCAGAGTTATATTGTAGTCAGCAGAACAGCAGTCAGTTTCTTGAAGTTTGACTTTACTACATGTTACCCTTACTTGTGCCTATTGCTGCCTTTCTTAGTTGGTTTGAATGAGGTTTTATGCCCATGTCAAGACTATATATAGTAAATACATGGTCATTGACGGTGAATAAAGGTCGTATTTGGTGAGGGTGAGAAAACATGTAGAAAGCTCGGCTCTACTTTATCCTGCAACAGATATGTCCTAAAATTATAATTGTAACTGCGTGTTATCCATCTGTTTGACTTGTTTGTTTACACTCCAAGCACAAGGATACAAATGTTTACGTGACGTCACGCTACCCCATCACACCCGTACTTGTCATTTTCGCTCAGTCCGACGTTCAAGCACATGTAGTTCTCAATTACTACAATACGATATTATTTTCATATTTAATATATGTAACAAAATCTTAAATTCTTACAATATTAATATTAAAATAAATATTCTTTGATGAAATGTTGCGGACGTTTTTCTGTATTTCTGCCATATTCTAAAAGTCCGACGGAATAAAGTAACAACTTATAATTTTTCATTTTTATTTTTAAATCATATTTATATAACTACGTGTATTGTTTTTTAAAAAATAAATCTTTTTTTAAAATAAAATATTAAAATTTATGAATTTATTGATCATGTTTATTATACTGTGTTTTGGTTACATTGAGAATAGGGTTCATTTGGGTCAAAGGTTACGTCAAATGTTGAATGGAAAAAGTAGTGCCGTAACTGTGACGTCACAGTTAGCGCATGGCTTTATTGGGTCAGTGACCGAATAAAGATAAGGTTTATTCGGCAGGCTTTATGATGTCAATGTACACGTCAGTTGCAGGATAAATACATGTACATACATAAGGCAGTTAGTTTTCATTTCTTAGTTGGTTTGAATGAGGTTTTATGCCCATGTCAAGACTATATATACATGTACATACATAAGGCAGTTAGTTTTCATTTCTTAGTTGGTTTGAATGAGGTTTTATGCCCATGTCAAGACTATATATACATGTACATACATAAGGCAGTTAGTTTTTAAAAGGCGGAGGAAACTGGAAATATCTATTAAAACAATCAGTATTTGGAAAGCAAACTGCCATACTTTTTTACAATTAATATCTGACCATGTAGGTGATAAGAGGCACATCCTGTATCAATACTTCTATGATGCAGTTAACGGCTAGCTAACAGTTCACAGCACCTTTCAGCGTCCTACACTGGCAGATCTGACCATGAAGGTGATAAGAGGCACATCCTGTATCAATCCTTCTATGATGCAGTTAACGGCTAGCTAACAGTTCACAGCACCTTTCAGCGTCCTACACTGGCAGATCTGACCATGAAGGTGATAAAAGGCACATCCTGTATCAATCCTTCTATGATGCAGTTAACGGCTAGCTAACAGTTTACAGCACCTTTCAGCGTCCTACACTGGCAGATCTGACCATGAAGGTTGATAAGAGTCACATCCTGTATCAATCCTTCTGATACAGTTGTCTTAAAACACCAGCTAGCGGTTCACAGAACCTTTCAGCGTCCTACATTGGGATTCTATTCTGGCAGATTCTAGTATGACAAAGTTTATCATTTTCACAGTACAACATGAGCGTAACAAAACTTCTATAAATTATAAATATGACTTTATTGAGCACCCTCCTATTTATCTATGATAAATGTCATTTTCCGAAGAGTTAACCAATCTATAAAATCATTGACATCACATCCCATAATGGTCACCAACACATACTGAAAAAAAACAAAGAATAAAAAGTTAGTTAAAACTGTAATAACGAAGAGTTAACCAATCTATAAAATCTTTGACATTACATCCCATAATGGTCACCAAGACATACTGAAATTATAAAACAAAGAATAAAAAGTTAGTTAAAACTGTAATAACAAAGAGTTAACCAATCTATAAAATCTTTGACATTACATCCCATAATGGTCACCAGCACATACTGAAATTATAAATCAAAGAATAAAAAGTTAAAACCCTGAATTACTAAAATAAAAACAAAGAATAAAAAGTTAGTTAAAACCCTGAATTACAGTCAAACCAGTCTATCACAACACCTGTCCATAACAACAACCTGTCTATAGTGGTTACTTTTGGTTTGGTCTTGTACACTATATACAGGTTTGACTGTTTTACATTGTAACATATTTATTTTCGCAGTGTACTAATTTTCGCTTATTTCGCAGCCGTTTGTTTTGCGCGAAAATTAATACCAAGCGAAAATTATATTAAGCCTATTGTTTCTAGGGAATATTTCAAAAACGTGAAATTTAACTACGTGGATATATCTTAATTTCCTATGATGCGAAAATAAATACATGCAAAATTAAATACATTATAGTAATAAAAAGAATGGAATGCAGTGATGGATCAGACTGTTGGCCATAGAGGCATAAAATAAATACATGTATCAATACATACATGTAACTTAAATTTTTATATTCTGGTACTGTTATATTATTCATTTTCGTCGTGCCCAATTATTGGTGGTTCTAACAGAAATAGCATTTTGTAGGGTTTTAAATTTGTGCTTTCCCTTTAAGGTTAATCTGCACTATACTGTATATTATGAAGAAACGTTCGCAGAGAAGAAATATTAGCGATTTTCACGGTGGCTCTTGTACTGGGAATATATCTTCCTGGCGAAGTATCCTTCCCCTTTGTTACACCTTCCTTACAGTTGGCACTGTGAACATTTCTTACTGCGAAATAGTTTAGAAGGTCAAAAACACGAAAGTTTCCTAGCGCTAATGTTTCTTGTTATACAGTATATTATTTTGTTGACATGTATAAATTCATAGTCTTAGATCAGAGTAAAATTGGAACATTATAATGATGATTGCATGGTTACAGGTAAAGGGAGGTAACTCTTAGCATAATTGACAATGTCTGAACTAATCCTATACAGGAATTATGTACAACACAAATTGTTTATGGGTATGGTGGTAAGCTTCTTAAATTATGACAGGTTAATAATATAAAAATGGAGTAATGGTGTTTTACCCCTCTATCTCTCCAAATCAGATTATTATCCTTACATAGAAGCAGTTAGTTCAAAGATGATGGAGAAAAGTGAAATAACTAGGAAAAAAACCAAGCAATGTGACAAACTCTATCACCCTATAGAAACTGGGGTATAAAAAAGGACTTTTTGATACTGAAGTAACAATGTTCTAGGTATTCAATCTGAAGAAGACCCATATAAATTTTATCACCCTATAGAAACTGGGGTATAAAAAATGACTTTTTGATACAGATTTGACAGAAAATTAGTAACAATGTTCAGTTCTAGGTATTCAATCTGAAGAAGACCCATATAAATTTTATCACCCTATAGAAACTGGGGTATAAAAAAGGACTTTTTGATACAGATTTGACAGAAAATTAGTAACAATGTTCTAGGTATTCAATCTGAAGAAGACCCATAATAAAATACAAGGACCTTAAAGTACCCACTTACGGGGTATATCACGACAGGAAACAGATGTCTATCTTCATGCTTTACAAAGTATAAAGGTATCGTTAAACAACAATAGGGATGTTTGTTTATAAAAACACAATATTGACGCATCTTTAAGTGATGTGCCGTGTAGTTTGTAGTGTGTTTTAAGTAGCAAGCTTTGAAATATTTCCTGTTGTACTCTATAAGTTATACAAGCTAGTTTCAGTGGCATGGGGTGACTGAGAGTGCAAAACTCCCCTTTGTATAAAGCAATCTGGGGTCTAAGACCCCCTACCTTGAAGTGAAGCAACAGAGAGAACACAGCTCGGCCCTTGGGGACAAGAAAATGAGAGTGCAAAATTTCCCTTGACATAGCAGACTCCCCTGAACAAAAACTTGACTAAGGGAACAAGCTGGTTTCAGTGGCATTGAGTGACTAGGAGTGCAAAACTCTCCTTTGTATAAAGTAACCTGGGATCTTAGACCCCCACCTTGGAAGTAAAGCACAGACCTTTGAGAGAAGAAAATGAGAGTGTGGCCTAAGGCGATCTGGGTCCAGTTGTGCAAATCTTTGTAAGCGTAACCAGTTTTTTTGTTTTTTTTGTTTTTTTTTAATTTTAATTTTGTGTTTTAGACTATATCTTAAAAATTTCTATTCAAAACGTAATTGATGTATCGCCGGCCATGCCTTTTATGTTCTGACACTGACAGCTACCATGGTACCAAAGCAGCGTCACAGCAACTATTGATGTCATTAAATGGCACAATTCAGGCAGAGTTTTCATTCTTTTTGTGTGTAATTCTAGCATCCCTGACCTTTGTCAGAACATTTTGGGCGTGGCCAGTGATCTGTCAATTCCCACCATGGTTATCATCAAATAGCAGCAGTTAAAGTCAAAACTGTATTTTTATATCAAATATTTTTAATTCTAATAACATTTTCAATTGTCACTACCACGGTAATCATTTTGGTTAAGCTACAGAGCTTTGAGCAACTTGGCTCAGTAATATAAGATTACCCCTGACAAAAAGGGACCTGGAGACTTGAACATTGGTGAGAAGTGACTGGGCATGCAAGACACCATCCCCCAGTGTTGTAGGTAAAAATAGAAACTGAGAGGGGAAACTCTGTAAAATTATTATTATTAAAAATGGGTCAAAGACTCAATGGGCCGGGTTGCCATTAAGTCAGGCGCACATCTATAATAATCTTTTGATATATACAGTACAAAGTAACTAAGTTTCAAAGTCTGGAAAAATGGGGAAAAAATCCTGAAATATTTAAAAAAAAGTCAGGTATGCACATCTTCCAATATTTACAGAAACATTTTAGGAAGTTTTAAAAGTTCACAAAGTTGGTACCCTATTTTCCCCACCTGCCCAACCGCCCGCATGACTGCCACCCACCTGACATTCACTATACTATAAACCAGATTTGCAATCTGTGCAACCCGGCCAAAAGATGTCAAAAATGAGTGAATCAGGGTATTTTTTCTTTTCATTTTTCCCACAATGTAGTAGATTTCGTTGACTGATATAACCACATTTAATTGCAAGGACTCATTCCCAAAATTGCCATAAAAATCCCTGGTCAAAAAAAGGACATTGAAAGCAAGGGGGTATTAAAATTTACCTATCCCAAAATGGCCATAAAACTCCCAGTCCAATGAAAGTTTTGGTATTGAGAGCAGTAGGGGTATTAAAATTTACCTTGACTGCTTTCTGGTAGCTAAATGTCCACATTTCTGATAGAGGTAATGACATCACTAAAAGACAAACTTTTGCCTGAAAAATAAAATATCATAATAACTACAACAATATGTACATTGTAACCCACTTATACTGACCTCAGAGGTTATAAATTGACGTATCGCTGGCCACGCCCACAATGTTCCGACAAAGGCCTGTCATCATTGAATTAGACGCAAAAAGAATGCAAACTTGGCCTGAATTGTGCCGTTTAGTGACGTCACTGACACTAGTACGTCATTAGTTGCCTTGACGCTGCTTTGGTATGGCGATGGCAGCCAGTGTCGGAACATTGTGGGGGTGGTCAGCGAAACGTCAATTATTTGTTATACAGAACTAGAATACAAGACAAATTATAATATGTTCAGACTTGTGACAACATCATATGCCAGTACAAATCTATTATTATTCAATTATCACTCACATGTATGTTTACATAGGAAAAATTTCATAGTGAAATTTGTAAAATTTGTTCAAAAAAGAGGGTGCACAAACTTAACATGCAAAATTTAATTCATATCTTAATATTTGCCCAAAATAGGATGTTCACAATGACATATTTTGCATCTAGATATAAACATAATGAAAAATTAGAAAGATATATCATAGTTTTAAAGCAATCTGGTGAACAGATAATACAAGATATCTCAACCACCCCTTCCGTCCCATCCCCAGCCCCTCTAATTTTTCCTGATTATTACATACATGTACTTCATAACTATGAGTATTGGTAAGTACCTTGCCGTATGAGAGTGATTTTCCATCCATTAATAAGAATTCACTGATCATTTTAACCACTCCTTCCACCCCACTCCCCCTCCCCCAGCCCCTCTAATCTTCCCTGATTATCACATACTTCATATTAATGAGTATTGGTAAGTACGGTACCTTGCAATATGAGAGTGATTTCCCATCCATTAATGAGAACTTGCTGATCTTTTGTAGAACTTCATTGAATTCATCATCAGTAGGGGAGGTAATCGACTCATATGTTTTATTGCACAATTCTTCATACCTGAAATAGAATTACAACTTTAATATGAAAATAATCGGGAGTTTTCTTAGCCACGATTCATGTTTGTCTCAACTATCTCAGGGGTTCAAAATTCCCCAGATACAAGGTCCAGGACCTTCTGATTTTACATTGGGACCCTTGATGTTTAAGTTGTAGAAGTCCGATGGACCGGCACTTTTGTAAGCAGGATTATACTGCTCTTTCTTTATGATAACATAATTACATATGGACCTTTCAATGTGGATATTAAACTTCAAAATTTTATGTGGGACCTACCACAAATAAAGACAATAGGTCCTTGACCTTCATTACGAAACATAATTTTGAACCCCTTGCATCTCACTGTCAAAGAATTTAGGTATTTAAAGTTACAAGCCATTCGGGTCAGTAACAGAGCCTGTATTATTGGATCAGTTCAGATTTCACAAGCAAAGTAGCAATTTTTATTTAAGTAAAAGTTCCTGTTATGATTTTGTTACAAGACCATTCAAATTTCACTAACTCAATTTAAAATTTATTGGCTTTGGTCCATCAGACAAGTTCTAATTTTTGAAGACTTGAAGGATGTTATAGTATTGTAATATTATAACAGATTTTAAATCATTTCTCAATAGTTTGGTAAAATAAATATTTTTATCCATCAAAATTATTTGATGTACATCAGGACATCACCAGCTTAAAGTATTAAATGTTCTGTATAGTGATCAAATACCGGAAGTAATTTTGTTAAAAGTTTTAAAAACTAACTTTTGCTTTTGCGATTGGGAAAATTGAAGGTGAAACTGCATTATAACATGTTACAATATACTAATATTGTTGATATGGACAACACAACTAGATTTAATTTGTTATTGTGTCACCAATATTTTGGTAATTTTAATGGTTAAATTGGAAAATTTCAGTCTTTTTTCTTGCAGAAACTACATGTCTACAGGTCATAATTTTAGGCAAATAAAATCACTGATCAAGCCTCTATATAAAACATAACACTTACCACCTAGATGGTTGTATATCTTGTGGATCTAACGTAAGTTTCTTATTCTTCGTTTCTAAATTCAGACGGAATCTGTGTTCAGCATAAAGGGGACTCAGATCTAGGAAGGCACTATATTTACATTTAAATGTAGCCATTTTCTCCCTGGTAAAAAAACACAAAAAACACTAAAATAACATTTTTGAATTACACTTTCTCCCCATTAAAAAGTAAAACAAATGAATTGTTACCAAATTAATTTAAAGTCACTGACACAAATAAATGCAGTTGTAAATTAAATTATGTTATTAGAATTCTATATTTCAGAATAAAGTAATGGAGATTGAAAAGCACGACCCTTGGTTTTATTTAGGCCTGGGTCAGGATGACCCCAACACGACCATTTTTGGATTTAACATTCTATCATATACTCTACCTTTCTATCTTCTCTAGCTCAGATTGTGTTTCTTGTTCAATAGAACATTTTAGTTTGTGGAACTTGTTACGACTTCTTTCTACCACTCTGGTTGGGTCTGGAGAATGCCTACGCCTACAACAACAATCAAGGTTATTTGTTAACACCTGTAATATGTAATAAAGTGTTAAACTGTGCTGTTCATCATGGTAGGCATGGCACACTAAAGAACTCTACCTGCACATTAACCTGAGCACATGGTAAAGGTAATTTCTGATACTTCATCTGCACTGCAAAGGTAAAAATTTCTGCTTCTTCAGCTGTAGCTGGTGACATCTTGATAAGAGTGTAGTAATCTTAATAATAAACCCCATTGGATTAATCAATTGTCTACAGTCTAACTAGTAAATAACTTGCACATTTTAATTTAAAATTTGACATTTCCATATTCCTTGGATTTCTCTTTGGAAGTCTGAAAAACCAATCTGTAAAGTCAAACCTGAACAATATTAAAAAGTTGAACCTTTTAATGCCTGATGTAACATTATTTATCACCACTGCAGGTCTACAATGGAAACATTGTGCAATACAATTATTACTCCACACTTCATGGGGACCTGTACTTTGAGAAATATGTCCTCCACTTGAACATTTACAGAAAGGGCTGTATATTGAAAACTTACTTCTTTTTTTCTTTGTAAACATCTGTTGGTTTTTCCATGGCAATTAACTGCCATATTGGAAGTTTCCGTAGAGATGCCTGTCTGTTTTCCGTAGAAGAACTCTGAGCTTGTGGAATGGATGACTGAACCGTCTGATCTCTAGCTTCCAGTTGTGGACTCGCAGATAATAATGGTGAAGTAGAAATGAGGCCTTGAACTCTCCTGAAATTTAATTAACATATATGTAAAATGGCATGTACCTCAATCGTAGAAATGTGAAATGGATGACTAGGGCAGTGTTTTCTCCATAGTGCGTTTCTTTTGTTTTTGACCTAATGCTTCTATGAGTGAAACAACTTCATTCTCATGGTGCCTTATTTTTCATGAAATCAGTTTTACAGACTGAAATCATTTTCTTTAAATTTGAAAAAAAAGAAAATGGTTGTGCAAAAGTATTAAGTAAAACTTCAAAGACTAGCAGGTTCTGCTAATAATTCTCCTCCAATGCATACTCAGATGTATCTTTTAATATTGGACATCTGTGTATTCACCTGTGCCAGGCTAACGCTTTCACCACTATCCCTACACCATCTCGTAACCATCTTTCATTAAAGCTATATTTGTGTTCGACAGCCAGCAGATCTTCCCAGGTGTCCAGTTGAAGTTGACTTGATTGTTTAGTGTTCTTTTCTATGGCTTTAATTTTCTTACTGCAATGTTAACAAAAAAAATTAATGTCATTGTGTTCCTAGGTACAAGATGTTTGTACCAAGAAATACCCAGAGAGGTCATTGCAACATTAATACTATCATTTAAAAAAATTCTTTCCCTAAAATCAAGAAGTCATTGCAACATTAATACTATCATTTAAAAAATTTCTTTCCCTGAAAACCAAGAATCGGACCCATAGTCACCAATTTGTAAAGTGAATATTTACAGTTCCCCATAGATGAGACTGTAGTAATGTCTCATAGAACATACTGTACCATGTAGTTACAGTACAGACCTGTTGAATGTTTAACACTTAAGCTAACAAATAAGTGCCTAATCGACAATCATCTCGACCCTTTGTAAGCTATATCGCGACAGCTTTTTAGCAGCTGCTAATCTGTCTTTTGGAAGCTTTTTAGCTACTAGCTATCCAACATCGGTGGCTGAGATTTGGCTCCATTTTTTTCCTCAGTGTTTAACTTTCATCAGGCCTGTATTGTATATTGCTACAAAATTTTGTTCATTTGGAACTGTAACTGGCACTGTTCTCAAATAAGAACTTATGGTCAATTATTACATAATATACACTGTATAAGTAGAAACACTGAAGCAGGTATTGGTATAAACTTTTGTTGTTTGGGAAAGCTGTAAAATAATCTGTCTGAATTATCTCCCTTACATAGTATTTAAAGTCGCCATGACTTTTTAAGAAAAAATTTCTTCTAAAGTTAATCTCTCTCTTTCTCTCTCTCTTGCTCGCTTGCTCTCTGCACATATGTACTGAATTATCACCCATACATATTAAAAGATGTACCCTAAGTTAAAGTAAAAATTACTTTCTCTCCATGTGTGTGTATGTATACAGTGGAAGGGAGAGAGAGATATACATGTTTAAAATGAATAACTACCTTCTTGCTGAAAATCTATGAGCACCAAGTACAGCCAGAGAAGGATCCATAACAATTGTGCCACGTCTGGATAATAACGCTGGGTGAAGTGGAGTGGGTGCCTCGGAATCCACCGCTGTGGTAGACGTTCTGTTGAGTTGACGGGACTGGTACCGTGACCTGAGAGAAATTATTTAAAATAAATCTGTAATGTATAAGTTACGACTGTACATATAAAATAAATAAGCCATTTATCATCAGACACCTCATTATCAAGGGTGATAGGAAACAAAGAGAAAAACATATGTGTGAAAGGTGCATCTGCACTTGGGACTACAGGAGCAAGCTCTCCTGGAAAATTTTTAAAAATCAAAGTCAGAATATATGCTATTTTCTGCATTCTGAGAACAGAACTAAACACTTTTAAAACCTCAGAAATGTCTATAAAATATGTCAAAAAACATTGTGAAATAGGAACTTGGGTCTCTTCTGCATTTTTTAAAAGATAATAATTATGAAAGTGAAAATGGTTTGCATATTACCGTAATCAAAATGTCAACAGATCATAAATAATTTGTAAAAAATTTTGAAAAGATTGGTATTTTACAAATATGCATGAGTAAGTTAGTGGTGTGCCTATGAGCATGATTTGATATCAAAATGTGTGACTCTTAAGTGCAATGACTTGACTTTTGTTGTATTTGATGTATTACTCCTTACACATTTGTGACCTTCCCCTCCATGTTGTCCCCTGTGACTGGTACCGGAATATACTCCTTCTGTAGCAGTTTTAAATATTCTACACCCAACGGTACCTGAAAAATTAAACAAGAAATCAGTAGAACCAACTGATGCACACTGAACAAACGCTAGTTCCATAGGCATTGGGAATTATGAGCCACAAAGCCTATAGATGCATGTCATAACGACTGAACTACCTAGATACCAACAACTCTATAGGTCTCCAACTTAGATATGATGCCAGTCAGCACAGCCATTTTAACAAGCTTACCCAGATCTTTAGTTACTTACCTTGGATTTCAGATCTTTTGTCTTCATATTATGTATAGAAGTTAAAACTATATTTAAAGCTTCTAAAAACTGCAGATAATCTCGGCGGATTCTTTTCTTTTTGTTTCTGCAAAATGAGATTGTAAGTTGAATGTTGTTTTATGTCACACCTGCAATTCTTAGTCTAGAGGATTTATTTGTGTTGGTGTTTTAAAATAAGTCAAAATTTTCAATAAGGATTGCCTTGATAATTTCAACAATATTGAAAAAGTATTCAGTCCTTCAAAATAGTCAACAACCTAAGACTGTCTGACTGGCTTTATTTTGAACACTTGCACAAGTTCATGTGATGTGTGAGTTTTTCTTATCTGCTTTTGGAGTGCTAGCGCACTTGTTTGTAGTTTCTCACATGTGACATGGAAATTCCTTGTTTTTACCCATGTGGGATTTCCTTGTGGAAAGACATGATCACTTACGGATGTCATAATCATTTTACGCAAAAAGGTCAACAAAATTCAATGACACAATTTTCAGAAGGCACGGATGGTGGTATGAAAACTGACCATTTCAAGCAAAAATTTGTTTTACAATTGCGTTTGTATGTTGCAAATGTGTGAGAAAAAGAATCCTAGGTCACTAATAACTGTTACCTTAAAAATTGAACTTAAGCCTGGTTAATAGCAATTGAGAATAATAACTTGGCAGCATTCACTACAACTGCAACAGTCACTCCCTATTTCATTTTTAATAAACAAACAGCCAATCTTATAAACTTTTTGTTGGATTTCTGACTAAGATGAAAACTTACATAAGCGTGTCTGTGGTACTGGGTACAAACAAATTAGGAGATATAGATTCACTTTGTAATCTCTGGAGCTCATCACTGCTACCACTCAAATCTATTTTTGACCGTCCAATAAAACTCGCAGCTGGTATCAATCCTGGCATATTCAGGGTCATGTTATCTAGCTGAACTTGATCCAAACAGTGCTTAGATTTTTGCTCATTGCTACTCCCTAAGCCAGGCATTAAACCCGGCATCTGTAACATAGGTAGGTTTAAATTTGTTGCTTTTCTCGGCAGTGTCGTAGAAGACTGCTTGTCAAGATCAAATGTGAATATCGGTGTTGATGGAATACTACAGGTAGGTAACATTGGATATTCCAGATCGTCTGGACTTTCAGTTTGGTCATAACTCATCAAGGGAGGTAACCCGACTCCTAAGTCAGACAAAGACATTAACACCATTTCATTTTCAGACGTTTTTTCTTCCACAAACTTCTTCTCATTTTCCTACAAGTAAGTAATGCTAATATCATTACATTTACATGTGTTAAAAGTTATTGTATAATGCTTATATTTTGCTGTAGTTTTATTTACACTATATTTTCAGTCCAGTGTATTCCCACCAAAATAAAACCGCCATGAAAAAATAGCATTTTGAGGCATTGAGTAAACATTACATTTTCTCATCAACTTCCATCGGATAAGACTGCAAAAAAACAAAAATGACATCGCCAATACACTGGGAATCGTCAAATCACAAAAATTTGACGCCACCAAAATAAAGCATAATGCAGTACAACAGCTGCTTTCAAAATTCATAAATCTGAAATTTCAACCTAGTGTTAAAATTCAATACAATCAATAATCGGAAAATTAATTGTGAATTGGTAACAAATTATGCTGACAATATCATAGTAAGTAGTGTTTTTTAATTATGTTTACATCCAAATTCTGATTTGTTGAATATCTATAATTTTAAAAACAAAAGAAAAAAACACCTCCTGATGGTCCCTGGATGTTATGGACTGACCAATAATCCAGAAACTTCTCACTAATATCTGCAACGGTTGATTACTAATCTTGTGCTTGATCATTAGAATTGCTGTTCTGACAAAAGCCGACAACTCTTACTTACCTGTAATTTTCTAATATAGTCTTCATAAGACTGACCAGCTCGGACGTTTTTGATAACTTGGTCTGATTTATTCAGATATTCTCTTATTTTTACAAAACCAGCAGTTGGACATGTATCCTCTATAACTGAAGTTTCTGATAAACTTTCATCTTGAACAGGCTGAAAATATCACATCAAAATTTTGTCAATTTCACCATTTTATCATTGCAAAATAAAACAGGGCTCAAATTTGTGACTAAAATAGGTGCCATGACAACTGATCTTCTGATTTTGTGACCATTTTTAGTGCATTTTATTGCATTATTTTATTCTTTTGAAGCTTTTAACATTTTGCTTTGAAAAACAACAAACAACAGTTTTACATACTAGAAATAGAATAAACAAACAACATTTTTTTTATAAGTTTATTTACGACTATTAAAATCCTGAAAAATTTTGAGAAGGAGCCTGTGTGGCTCTTAGATTCGAAAAGCGACTTTGAACACCGTAAAAATAAGTATAAAGAAGTATAATATCTGTAACTGTATTAAATTAAATTTTACTGTATGTTTGTGATCAATCTGACAAAATTATCTCCCTTGGTGTAATTCACTAATTGGAAAGTTCGCCCCCGGTTCATGTATTTACCACTGTAAGGTTTTGTATATAAAAAAAATTATTTTGTTTTGACCCTAAAAGACGTTGGTTAAAGCTTGAACCAATATCTACATTTGGAAAAAAATAGAAAATTGGTGTTTTTTCCAGAAATTGTATGTATGTTTTTTTTATCAATTAAGATATTTTATTATGTTTCCCTTACATAGTTTACTATCTCAACTTAAATACTTTTAAACTGAATTATTGCAAAATATGAGCTTAAAACTAGATTTTGAAGCCATAATCCAAGTCATTATTAATGATGATAAATTGTGATACAGTCAAACCTATTTTATATAAGGTTCACCTGCTTTTAAAATCCATCAAAGTTTTATCTTAATAACCCTTTATCTATATAATATATATTTGTTGAAAAGACTAAGTAGAAATGTTAAAAGCTAGAAGTGATCTTGAAAATGACACCTTAATTAAAGAATATCTTGAAAACTACCAAATACACTGTAAATAGAAGACAAGCATGCCAGATTTAGGTTAAGGAAAATTTTGTGAAGAAATAATTGTGAAACTGGAGACAGATTCTTTGTTTAACTCAGAATATTTAGCTTAAATCAAAGTACTATTGTATTTACCTGTTCAGTAATACTTGTCAACAATGGAGGCAATATAGACATTTTTCTCTTTTCTTTTTTGTCTTCAAAGTTAAACCTGAATGCTCTGGGATGCCGCCAAACCTTCAAATAATGAGAAATTAAATTTATGCGAGTCAAGAAGTAAAATTCAATAACATATAAATGCACATGTATTTTTAGCTCTCATGTGTTCAGTTTTGTGGTTTGGCTTGTTTGCAATGTTGTTTAACTTTGCATCAGCAATTTTTCAGCTATTCACAATGAGAGCAAGTTAATCAAATAACAGCATGTATGGCTGGGATGTTTGTGTGTTTTATTATCTGTCTTGTACATACTCATTGTGATTTTAAGGTGCTGGCTCTCAGAGTCAATATCATTGAGGATACTATCTATTGTCAACATGTCGTAATGCAGTTTGCTATATTTAGGAACTTTGAACTCTCCCAATCTTAAAGGCTTAAGGTAGTTTTTAGAAAAATTAACGAAATCACTGCACATATTATGAAATAATTTCACAATTCACCTTTGGGTTAAGATTATTGTGTAGTGATGTGAACACCAAATCATATGGATCAAGTACGACATTTCCACCGATGGGTTTATATGCCTCCCACTGTACACTCTGAAATCCTCTCTTTAGATTGTCAGATCTCCGCTCGTAATGACGCTGCCACAAATCTTTCGGTCGTTCTTCTATCAGGTTATGTTTGGTTCTGTTACTAACTCGACTATATTGATAGGGTTTACCTGAAACAATAAATAGTTTATATCATGATTAAAAGAAATTTCATTTATTTTGATCCATATCAGTTATTAAAACCAAAGTTTCATTCCTGGTAACCAAAATCTACATTGGCTATTTATTTCAGAGAAATTCTTTCAAAAAGTAAACCTTTTCAGCAAAATTGTGAAAAAGTACATTGTTTTTTTAAAGGAGTAGCCAAAGTTTTCACAAATTTGGGAATTTGGCTAATATTAATTTTAAAATTGTGCAAACTTAATGAAAGAGACACCAAAATGAAATTAGCAAAACTAATCATCTGATTCATCAGTATATTTTTTCAGCAAAATAATTTGTTAAAATTAATTAATATTTTTAATACTCTTTTCTCACTTAAAGACTATGATATTTGATAAACCTTGTTATGAATAGCTCACCTGGAGGAGGGTCATAATTAGCTTTAACTATTTTTGTGATATCTGCACTCAAAGGGGAGCTTTTATATGCTTGCATTTTGAAACTGAAAAACAAAATTATGACATAAGATTTACAGAAATTTACAGAATAGAATTTCACTGCCACGCCTGTACCAATGTAACGAAAACAAAATAAAATTAACTCAAGCACTTTGCAATTTGTACCGACTGAGATAGAACAGCCCAGTAATGAGTGGAACTTTATTCACACTTGGTCCACTGCACTGTAAGGCGTCATCTTTTGATTCTTTTGAAACTGTCCAAAATGTAAAAGTAAAAAGAAATAAAATACATTAACTACTTGGTGCTGATTACACAACAACTAATTACTTGGCACAATGCCAAGCAGTTTGAATTTATCGCCCGAGCCTAATTGAGACTACTGATTATAAAACTCTTAACTTTGGATGAGAACTTGATACATTGACAAAATGGCATGCAGTGCATGTTGTTGTAGGCTGTCCTCACAATATTATTTATAAGTATGATGTCTTTGTATCCGAAATTACCCTGGGTATATTTGATGTCCCATAGTTCTATGTTCCTTTCATTCTCAATTTCAATTCTAAATGTGGCAGGAGTAGCTATCTTAACAGGAGGTGCTTACCCTTCTGGAACACCTGGCCTCACTTCCTGGGTCGAAGTTTACATTAGATAATTTAATTGGGCAATTTCAAAGTTTTTACTGAAATGCTTTGGGGATTGTGATTTGGACATGGATTGGTATGTTTGTTTTTCATTAAGCACATAAATGAAAATAATTTTATGGTTAAGCAAGTTGTTAGAACTCATCAACTATCGGGATTTGAAGTTCGATTCTTCAAACTTATTTTTACATCACTCATCAGCTGTTCAGCAACACTTTGTCAACTTCATGCCACTTTTCACTTTAGTGTCTAGATCTAATAAAATGTATTAGAAACAAATGAATTGAATAATTTTACCTATTGAATACGTTACTAGATATTTAACTTGTTTACTTTTTACTGTTATTATTGCTTATTGTTCCCGGTTGTTAGTTCTTTTGTTTGTTATTGTGCACACAAACTTCTCAAAAGCTCCCCGCCATTTTACTTTGGTAACTACTGATGACGTAATCATTACTGTCTTTCGGTACTCCATGCTGTGTAGGTTGCGTCCGAAGGGTACCGAAAGACACGTGGGAGTAGCACCGGATATAGCTACTACTTGGCGTACAAATGTTTGTTGTAATCAAAAACAAACATGCTAATCAATGTCCAAATCAAAATCCAGAAACAAAGCAAAAACGTTGAAACTGACAAGTTAGTTAAAAAACGCGAACTTCAACCTGGGAAGTGAGGCCGGGTGCTCCGGAAGGGTAAGCACCTTCCGGTTAGATACACCCGCTACGTGTGAAACACATTGGTTACGTTCAAAATTTTGAAATAACGACAAAGATAAAGTTATTGTTTAACATAAACTTTTTTTTAACAAATACTGAAATAACATGACCGGTTCATCAACTCAACTTCATTTGCCGTCGTGTATTTTATAGTATATTCAAGATTCTATTTAAACTTTTCTAAAATGAAATTGAATCCACCGGACCCTGTGTATACATGAATGGGGTTCATTGTTTGTTAAAATACGATTCGTTTTAAATGTAGACATTAATGAACAAATGAATGTAAAATAAGTAGGATGGTTGATCAGGTCTGGGATCAGCCCGAAACGGGGGATAAATTGAAATCGCCCGTTCGGGGGATAAAGCGTCTAAGCGTTTCTGTGACTATAACATCGCGCATGCGCATTACATTTGTTTGCATAGAAACGGGCTGAAAATCGACCTAAAATGATATACCTTTCTTAAAAACGGCCGCGGGGTTTCATTTCTACGTTCGGGGGCTTTATATTTCGAGGAGTAATAGTAAACATATTTTTCTAACGATCTGTCGTGCGGAAAAAAAATTTATCGTGCGGAACGAAAGTTATAGACTCTCAAAAACGTACTTCCGGTTAAAAAACTACAGATAAAATTACACCGTAGTTACGGGTAAAGAATTACTGAAAGGATTGTTGTTTTACCTTGTACAGATGTGTGATGGGAGGTACAATCAAAGTTAATTATCGTAAATATTACAAAATGATAGGACGAACTTTTAAACATGTTTAAATTTGGAGAATGATGTACAAAATATGGCTAGCCCATCTAAAAAATCAAGAACTGAAAGAATTGCAGTAAGCACAGACAATAACGAAACAACAGAATAGTGGAAGTTAATCAGGTTTAATTATCGCATCAAAATGCTTTATAATGACTCCGAACTGAGTAGTTGCAGCTGGCCAGTTGTCAAAAAAAACTTTCGCATAGAAGCCATCAACGAAAGTAGACCTAGGAAACACAACAGAGACACTCCAAGCTAAACCCATGGCTTCACACCTGTAATTACATGTATATGACATGTTTTTAATAAGGTTTTTTGTTTTAAAGTTTCTGTAATTACAGTCTCTTATAACTCTTTTAAGAGTGGCATATTTATATATTTTATGTGTGCTTATAATGTTCTATATGTTGTATATATCATGATGAGACTATAATAAAATTTATTAATTTTATTATTATTATTATTATTATTATTATAATAATAATAATATTATTATTATTATATATTATTATTATTATTATTATTATTATTATTATTATTATTATTATGTAATTGTTACACAATAGGAACATATATTGTTTTAATTTTTAGTTGGCCGAGGGCTTCTGATTGTGTTACTCTATTCACATAAGTGTATTTAATAAATTTAAAAAAAGGCACAAAAATTTTGTAACAGTTCATTTGCAACCACAAGAATTGGTTTTTAAGTATAATTATGGGGGGGGGGGGTAAAAGTTAAAATCTGTAAAATAAAGCCAGATAATTCGGATAAAAAACAACAGAGTTAAAATTACTAATAAATTTGTGTTCAACTAAATCATCAGAAAACAAGAGAACATATTGTATTAAAATTACAAAAACTATCGAAAAACAAGATAAAATGATGTATTAAAATGTTTTAAATTGAGTTAAAATTGCTAATTAAAAAGAAAATAAAGTATTAAAATTACCAATTAAACCATCGAAAAACAAGAGAAAATAGTGTATTAAAATGATTTAAATTGAATTAAAATTGAAATCAATTTGCGTTTATTTAAAAAAAATTTCCCATTATCTTCATTTAATAATTCGTCGATTATAGCATCGACCATACCATCATCGGAAAACACTGCCGATACGTCTGCCATTTTTTGTTTGTAGCAAGCTTTATTGACAACCACTAGCTATATAGTTTATATGCATAATCTACCGGAAGTTTACATAAGGTAGTATTACTCGCGATCAGTGGAACTCTCCTGTGTACTCGCGTTTAGGTCTTATTAAACACTTCGCCCTTTCCCATAGGGTCCCATGTTAAATTACCCAACTTTGTGACGCCATTGTGAGTTTCTGTACGTAATATGTACATTAAATTATACACCATTTGAAAGGGAATTAAAAACACTTCAATAATCAATTGTAAAAACGGTACCATTACCGTTGATTTTTTTCGCTAGATGGGATTATATGCATACCTCATGAAAAACACGTATTTACGGCTTGTGTTTATTGGAACCTTAGCCGGATGCTGTCCACCTATTTACTTCCGCTTATACAAGTGTATCTTACGCAATTTCTCAATTTTTTAATTACACAGTTATTTTGTGTATCTTCTACTTTCCAATGATATATTGTTTATCCCAATAACATTTGTGTACCCGATGTTATCAGCCATACCCCTTATTATTAGTATTTTAATGTCTAAGAGGTACTATTTGGAACCAGGGCCAGTTGACCTTTTGTGACCTGGAAGTGTTTAATGAGACCTTAAGAATTTGACATGTTTTGTAACTTTTACATTTTGAACACCATTGCAAAGTTTGACTCATTACAAATTAAACAAATGCTTATTTATTCATTTCCGTTGACTTAAACCATTTGTATGCCCAAAAACAGATCACTGTGATATCGCTGAATTAACAGTGATTGCAGTTAATAAGAGATAAACGACAACGAAAATCCAAACCACCATTTCATAAATGATGTGATATATCATTCTTGCATGACCTATTCAGATGTTGATGAACTGGGTCTGACCCAAGACTTGAAAGTGAGTAGTGACTGTTCTTTCGCCAAGCACTCGACATTTACGAAATGAAAGTCACGGTTCTTTCGGATGGGAACTTAAAATAAATGAGGTCTCGTGTCACTGTTGGCTTGGCCCTTTGCTGTATAATGCCATTAGCGCAAGGCACATGCAAAATTTCTGCACCTTCGCCTATAGCTGGCGACGTCTCTATATAAGTGAGATATTCTTGACTGGGACGTTAAACACCATTACTCAACTCAACTCAACCTACTTGTCCTTTGCGTCTTGTTTTGTTTGTCGGGTAGATGTTTCATGGCTCATTTTATTCTATATGTCATTTTAAAACTGACAACTGTACATACCGTCTTCCGGAAACTTGTGATGATATCGTTTCCAGATCAAAATGAACTTATATGAAGTTAATGCGGTTGAGGGTGTATGGCTCTCTTCAGGAACTTTCAGTGGCAACGCAAGAGATGTTATACACGTATAACTTCAGTTCCATTACTTTAATTTTGAGGGATTTTATCCCAAATCTCCAACACCATAATCGGATAATAGGAGCCAACTGAAAATGAAATCTGTTCCAAAAAATGAAGAAATTTATCCACTTGTAATGTCTACCAAGATCGTGCATTTAAACTTACCAAAATCACTGAAATGTCCACCAAGACTGTGCCACATAAAGTTAGAAATTATCAAAATCAATTAAAAATAAAAATAGAAAGATCAATAAATGCAATCTGTACAGTACAGCCAGGCCTGCCGAGAGTTTAACACTGGGCTAACGAATTAGTGTCAAAACGGCAGCTCATCTCGGTCCCTCGATCGTTTGGTATATCTCTATCCATCGGTAGCTTAATTTAGTTTAAGGCCACCAGCTATTATATCTTAGCCACTCGGAAGACGAGCTACGACTCATTTTTCGTTAGCTCATTGTTAAATTTTCAGCAGGTCTCTACTGTACATTATAAACAGAAATTTTAAGTCCATTAGAGACTTTTATAGCGAAATATAGACGTGTAGCTGAAACGTATGAACTAACAATACACAGGACAGAGTTCTAAATTGACAAAACAACAATAAGCCACTGACTTACTAACACTGACTTGGTACGTACACTGGATATAGTGACACTATTTTTTATTTTATTTTATCTTATTTTATAAGATTAATTAAATTATGATATTGTTTTACATTTAAAAGGTTTAATTTAGTTGAAACCAGAAGTCCACTATACCAGTTTTACGTGCAAGTGTATAAAATTTCAGGTGTTGGTTTCTGATTTCTAAATTGAAAACGGACAAAAAGTCAATTTTCCTGTTTGATACGGTTGAGAATCTTCAGTGAATGAGACATTTTAGTATATATAGATTTAATTAAATTATCTTTGACATTGTATACACGAATCTAGACAGACATGACAAGATATTGGCTGGAGGGGGTTTTGTCGCTATCCACAATCATACTTATACTTGTGAAAACTGATTTTATCTACACAGTCAACCCTTACAATTTTATTGAATTGTCTCCCTTGAAATACACAATTTTATGACTGAAAATGAGTGTTTAAAGTTTAGTGGAATTCGGGTTAGAATGTAAGAAATTTCAAATGACAATTTTTCTTATTTTTCCTGAAGGTAAACTAATTTCAATCAAGATCAAATTGTTAGAAATGTTTCCTTTTCGTATTGTCATTGCTCATCGGTGTATTTGAGTGCACACATTTTTATATAAGGGTCGAAAAACAAATCAAAAAGGCACTTTAGATAAAAAATTCATTTAGGTCTCCCTAAGATTTTCGGCGTTTTACAACATTTTAGTTTATACATGGAGTCATGTCCAGAATTTGTTTTATATTATATAGTTTGGTTGTAAGTTTTGTTATTTCAGTTTCTGACTCCACATTTGTCAAAGATTATGAAATTCCACATAAAGGTAAGACTAAAATTTTATTTGGCTCATGTATTTAGCTTATCTACATGTTTTCGAGTGAAACAGGGTATTATAGACGAAATACATCGTCTTCTTAGTTGAATATAGTTATTTAATAAAGTAATTTTAAAACTTGATAAAAGATGTCAAATTTAAGAAAGAAACAGTGTATAATGCATATATATAGTTAAACTTGACAATACATTGCTTTGTAGTTTTCGTCGCATCTGAGGATTGATTATCATGGTTGAATAATAATAATAATAATAATATAATAATAATAATAATAATTTAACAATAATTTTAAGAGGCAACGGCAAACGAATTTCAACAATCTTTACATGATGCGAAGTTCTAATTAAACTTCATTCTAAAAAGAGGTATCCGACAAGGTTGCCCCGTCTCTGCTTTACTTTTCATTGCAGAAAATCAGATAAATTATATAAAAAACGTCACAACAGTGGAAGTTGTCACGTTTTGGGCTTACTGAAGATTTTATTTGCATCAGAAAAATATTCGGTCGAAACAGATGTGTCTCTGATTTAACAAGCAATATTAAGACGGCTTAACTTTTCTTGGGCATCTTGGTGTCTGTGGGAGATAAGACTTATGTCATTTGCAAAGTCAAGGTCTTCCAGTATATTGTACTCCAGTCTTCCTACCTGTTGTGGTCTGGCGCATTATCCAGTCAATGACTATAAGTAAGATTGTTGGTGACAACAGGCATCCCTGCCGGACTCAGGTTTGTACAGAGAAAGGTTCTGTCAGCTTCCCATCGTGGATGACTTGGCAAGTGGCATCTTCATACAGTTGTTGGATGATGGTGACAAACTTTGGTGGAAAGCCATAACCAGAGACATATTCTAGTCAAATAAACGTGTAACTCAGTTACCACCACGGTGGCTTAGTTTGTAGAGTACTCACACCGTATGAGAGCGGTCGGAGTAAATAGGTAGTGACTGTCTATTCGCTAAGTACTCGGTATTAAGAACTGAAAACTGAGATGTCTTAAAACAAATGCCCTGTGTGGGTGTGGCACGATAAAAAACCTCCATGCACATTGCATTGAGCGCAACGCAAAGGTACAAATTTCTACCACTTGACTTATAGCGGGTGTCGTCTCGATATTTAGTGAAATATTCCCGACTGGGACATAAAACCCCATTTAATTAATCAATGTAGACAGGGTATTCAATTTACCTCGATTTTCTCAGGTTCCAATCATGTATTTATAATGAGGACCTACTACAAAATACTTCATTTTTTAGAAAAAGTCAAAGTCCGTATTATATCAAATGAAGGAAAATTTAGAGAAAAACGGAGCGGAGATGAGACAGCTTTTCCTAACAGGGTTGACATGACAGCTTTTCCTAACAGGATTGAAGTAGACATACAGGGGGCAGAGCTGACAAGCCTAAAACTTCGTCGAGTTAGAAGAACTCCGGCTTACCCAACGATATTTTCTATGACAAATCATGGCCTTTTTCAAGAAAATATTCCAGATGAAATAGTAAGTATTGGAAATAAAAACTTATGTTGATAACCAAATTTAATGTTTTGAAAAATAACCCATAAAACTTCCCACAAATTTACGCAGGCGAAATTGATGCGCCAACGTCACAGTACATCATGGATCATGAATTAAGGCCGCGATATTCAATTTTTTTTCAATACGAGAAAAACTTATTTTGAAATATTCTGGTGTTTTGCTATTTTTACGACGATTTCTTCCACCCTAATGCACAATGAGAAAAAACCCCAAGATACCAGCATTTTGCTTGGGATAACTACGATAGAATGTTTTAACGGTCGCCTCTATGATATGTTGATGTGGCATATTATTCAACAGTTCCATTCAATAAGTCAATTAAAACTAGCTTCTGATTGGCTAATAAGCATTCACGCAATACGGATTTATACAAACGTTTCTATAGGCTTACTTTGTCAGTTTACGTCACTATTTTAGTCCATTGCTCTTTATGAATTGTGGAAGCGCGTGGCCTAGTGGTTAAGGCGTTGGACTCATGATTCGAAGGTCGTGGGTTCGATCCCTGGACCGGGCGATGTGTTGTGTCCTTGAGCAAGACACTTAATTTCACATTGTTCTAGTTCACTCAGCTGAAAAATAAATGAGTACCAGCAAAATGCTGGGGGTTAACCCTGCGATGGACTGGCATCCCATTCAGGGGAGAGTCTTGTACTCTCAGTCGCTTAACGCCACCGAAACCGGGATAAGCTCCGGCCTGATGGGCCTAATGGCTCGGGACAGACTTTAACTAACTAACTCTCTATGAATACACAACAGGTAAATAGACTATAATTATAAAATAATTTACACTAGTTTTGTTCAGAGCGAGAAATTTATTTTTGCTTAAAGTTTTAAAACTACAGAACCTCCATGCACATTTAACAGAGCGGATATTATTGACACATTTTATTTTTGATGATTTTCAGAGAGAAACTGGATTTTATCAGGATGGTAATAATACGGCATTTGTAACTTTAACAAAACATAAAGGAACAGTGGACATCAGTGTAAGTAAAGCTTAGCCTTCCGGCTCACCCGGCCTTGCTTCCGGAGCACTTGGTCTTACTAGTACTTCCGGAGCAACGGTCTCAGTTCCAGAGAATCTGCACTCATTCACGGGTCACCTTCAATCACTTCAGAAATGGATTTAATGCTCCTTTGTCCTAAAATAGAACAATTGCCCAAGAGCAAGCACAATTATGTAGACCTGAATGAGCCCTAAAGTACAAGACAGATCACTAGCACAACTCACAGGTACACAATCTTGTTACTAATCCATACAGATTAATAAACTTGATTTCATTATTAATATCTGAAAGTTGCTGATGCAGTGTGAAACAATGTTACAACCAACCAATTATAAAGGTGTTCCATAGGTGACTTTATATTGTGACAATGTTCTATTTTCAGAGAGGCAGTTTTATAAAAGACGGCCAGCTTCATATGCTGGAGAAAGTGAAAAACAGTAGTAAAGATTCTGAGAGTAATGCCCATTATCTGACGAAAGTTAAACAGCCATTGGATTTCAGGGGAGATGATCTGGTTTTCAATGGTAAGACATGTATAATTTAAATACTGCAAAATGCAGTTGAAAATTATCTGTGTCCAAGTTCTAGGAACATTTGATTTTACATTGGGATCTTGATATTGAAACAAAAGTACAATTGACCTGCCTTTTTCCACCAGGATAATACTGCTTTTTCTATATGATAGCATAAATGCACAGACATTTTTTTGTTGAAATTGGAGGTTTGGGACATTACATGTACAGTCAAACCTGTCTATAAAGGCCACCTAAGGGAACCAGTAACAGTGGCCTTTATAAACAGGTTCAAATAATATAAATAACAAACAATTGGGATACAATTCTACTGGCCTTTATAAGCAGGTGGTCCTTATATAAAGGCGGCCCTTAAGGCAGGTTGGACTGTATATAGGACTTGCCAATATAAAGGAAAAAATAAGGGTTCACATTGATCTGATACTGTTTAAATCGGGGAATTTTTCAGAGTGGTGGGGGGCATTTTCAAAATTGTTCCTCTAAAACACCAGTAATTTTGCATTAATGTAACGTTAAATATGGCACACTAAAACCTTAACAATGAGGTCATTTGGCAAAATAAGGGATGGGTGGCCTCATGTTCTTTTCTAGAATGAACACTGTGGTATATTCATAAACAATTAGCAGTGTCTTAAATGTTACAATCAATGCATGACTTTAGTTTAAAGTTTAGCCATCTTCACATATGTGTGTTTACATAGTTTTAAAAGTCAAGCAATTAATCTTTATTAGCGATTGGGTGAAGTAAGCTGAACATTGATAAAGTCTTAAGTTGCTACTGTAGTAAAATCATTAAGAATGGACAAATCCATATCAAATTAAAACACAATTTATTGCCACCTACTCACTTTCTTACTTAACTTATTGCGACTTTATTCTACACTACAGTCTCAAAATCCAATTCTGATCTGTTTTCCTTATGAGCCACCCTCCATTTAATGCCAAAATCTGACAGAGAACATTATGACATTATGTGTTTAAATATGTACAGTCCAACCTGCCTTAACAGCTGCCTCTATATAAGGACCACCTGCTTATAAAGGCCAGTAGAATTTTATCCCAATTGTTCTTTATTAATATTATTTGAACCTGTATATAAATGCCACCTGCCCATAAAGACCACTTTTACTGGTTTCCTTGGGTGGCCTTTATAGACAGGTTTGACTGTATTCTCTTGTCATCATAAATTGATTTTCAGACTGCTTGGGACATACCATATTTGGGACATGATTTCAGACCTTCCTCTTCTGATCTGTTTAACTTTTACATCCATGTTTTACTGTACCTAAAATGGTCCTTTCTTATCCTTTAGCAAAACCTCACAACGATAGACATAGACGCCAGGTAGACGGAACTGGAAACACCACAAACACAACAACTGGAGACAAGCCTAGAGAACTGTACCTAGAATATGTTACAGTGGTGGACTACAAGAGTTATACCAGGTAAATGCTAGGTTTCCATAAACTTAAAATAATTAGTAGCCAAATTTCCAAAATTTGTGAAAATATAGTCCTTTTTAAAGTATTTTTCCACAAATTTGCTAAAATAGGTTACTTTTTGAAAGAATTCCTCAGAAATTAGTAGCCAATGGCGATTTTGTCTATCAGGAATGGAAACATAGTAAATATGAAAGTACTGATCTACGTAGGGCAGTCATTCTGCTTCATTTTGGATCGAAACATGGGCATCATTCCCAATTATCTAAAACCTATAAATTCCCCTATGGTCTGACCAAGACTTAAAATAGGTAGCAATTGATCTTTGACTAAGCACTCTGCACTTTGGAAGACACCTTAAAATCAATGTCCTATGTCATGGCAGGCATGGCTTGTAAAAGATCACAGATATTTGCGCCAAAGTTCTAATCCCACTTAGGACAAATCCTTAAGTGCCAGAAAGTTTGTCAGAATGCTTACTGAAGGTTTGTGGTTTCCTTTACCGTCCCTGAACTGACTATCTTGATATAATTTAAAGAATTTTGACTGGGATGTAAAATGCCATTACTCAAATGATAGCATTAACGGTAGTATGATGATGTGAATGTTCTATCATTGACTTTTGAAGTGTATTTTTTTATTACAGTCAAACCTATTTTGAAGGCTACCTCTATATAATGGCCACCTGCTTATAAAGGCCAGTAGAATTGTATCCCAATTGTTCTTTATTTATATTGTTTGAACCTGTATATAAAGGCCACCTGTCCACAAAGGCCACTTTTATGGCTTCCCTTGGGTGGCCTTTATAGACGACAGGTTTGTACATGTATTTTGTATTTTTTCCAGATGGAGAGAACAAGTAGCTGGTAATGAGACAAGTGAAAATAAAGATTTACTGACAAAATCTGAGATTATACACTTTTATAGACACACAGTACATGGTGTAAGTAATACCTATGTTATTATCCATGCTCTCAGTTCATTTTTGTCCTAGGTGCCTTGGTTGTAAATTAATCTATAAATAAAAGTGCAAGGTTATGGATCACAGCACCTGTGACAGCTAAAGTTGTAATGGCCCACTCTGGACAGATGCTAGTGTGAGAATGCCAATGTACCATAGTTGTTTCTTTTCCAGGTACTCCAGTTTCCTCCACTTTTCTTGAACTGACCACTCAATATAAGTGACAGAAAATTGGACTGAGGCGAAAAACACAATTACTTCAGAATCCATTCTATTACCAGTCTAACCCAGTTAAAAGACATGGAACCTAATTAATTTCCGATAAAAACATATTTTCTACAGGACACACTGTTCATGTTGTTAGTACACATATTTACATGTTGTCAGTCATTTCTTTGTTGGCTTTTGGGGTTCTCAGTGGCTGAGTGGTTTAAAGCTTACAGATCACTGTGCTTCTCACTACCCACTCTCAAATCCCACTTGTAACAGACATAGTGCTAGAACGTTTGTTGGTTCACTTGCTTAACATTGGTAGCTATGACACTCTTGTTTCCTCCACCATACCTGAACATGCAAAAAAAAAATCTTGACTGCACTCCAATTGTGCCTTGTAAGTGTTGTTTATTAAATCTCATCTTTTCGTTTACCAGATTGATGTCATCTTTAGCAGTGCCAGTAGTGACAGATCAACATTTCATGTCTTATTGACTGGGATAGTTATATGTAATGTAAGTACCTCAGTATTCACTAAACACTGGTACAAGGGATCTTTGTAATCACATGGTCTAAAGACCTACTTTAGAATCACAGTGCTTCATGTCACTTAGGTTCCCTCCACCATCCCTGAACTAACAGTCTCAATGTATGTGAAAGAATCTTGACTGGGAAGTAAAACTACATTACTCAACTTCACTCCCTAAGTACACTTGATTAGTTTGTGTAGCAGGAAAATTAATCTCCACTTGCCATACCATAAGTGTGTATGTATTTATTATTTATAAATTATATTTATTATCTACATGTTTATATGTACAAAAAAGTGACTGACAAAAATTTCCCAAACATACAGAAATATTGATAAAATTTCCCAAACATACAGAAATATTGATAAAATTTCCCACAGAAATATTGATAAAATTTCCCAAACATACAGAAATATTGATAAAATTTCCCAAACATACAGAAATATTGATGAAATTTTCCAATCTTTCAAATTTCCCAAACTTACAAAAAAACTGAAACATTTCATAATGAAAATCAGCAACATTGAAAAGAAAGAAAACAGATGCTTAATAGCAATGAATTTGTGACTATTGAAATAAAAGCTAACATTTTGACATTGAAATTTTTTCAAACAGGAGAGTGAATCTTGTCAGTTTGTAGAGAGACATAAGATATGTGATACATGTATAGAGATTGATGATCAACAAAGCCTGATGGGATTTTATCAATGGAGGGAGTCTGTGTTACTAAAACGTTTGAAACATGATCATGCAGCATTGTTTACTGGGTAAGAATGGATGAATATTGTAAGTCAGGCAAATTTAGTGTTCTTATTATTTTCACTTAAATAAGCTAGAATAACAAGAGGTGAAAATAAAACTTTAATATTTACAATTGGAATTGACCTCCTTTAGATGAACCTATTTGTTTTACTGGCATTCAATTGCTCTTGAATACAGTGTGGAGTCATGACCTCTGATTACGTAACGTTTAACTATTCGATTGCGTCACAGAATGACATCTATTACTTCATGCATTTTTTGATTGGTCAGCATCCAAGCCTACCCCCAACGTAACTTTCCTTATTTGGGGCAAGGCTGTTCCATCAATCCCGTATGTTTGTCAGAATCTTGAATGAAATAAATTATTGTAGCGATAATTTTATACTTCGGACATGCTATCAATATTTTTTTATGATTGTAAATATAAGAAATAACATTCTATTTGAGTGTATGTATTCGGTATTATGAACGAGAGTCAGAAATAGCATATTTAACATGAACTGCTTCGCAGTTCATTGAATATGCTATTCCTGACTCTCATTCATAATACCGAATGAATACACTCAAATAGAATGTTATTTCTTAAATGAATGTCAGGTAATATTTTGATAAACATATATTCACATGTACCATCACCCATTAAAGCTAAAAAATATCTTGTAATGACAATTAATTCTCACAAACTATCATGCTAAAATTTTCTGACTCAAAACCAAGACTCTAGGTTAGCAAAATCATTGTGACCAGACAATAAAACAAAATGGTGACTAGTGTAATGTATTACTTCACCAGTATTACACATGTAACGTCATCAATAAAGTTCTTGTTAGTCAGCCATACTGAGTTGTTGTTGTGTTCATGACAACTAGCAGTGCTGTTTAAGAGGGTTATAGAGCTTAAACGATCCTATTTTTCATTTTATATTACCCAATACTTGTTGTAGAACCCTAAAACTTGCTGTTGCATTTTTCTCTATAACAGGACTTTCAGACTCATTTACAATGCTTTACATTTCACATAATCCTTTGTATAAAGCTATCTGTTTATTAATAACATGTAAAAGCAGATATCAATTGACAGATCGCCGGTCACGCCCACAATGTTCCGACGAAGGCCGCCATCACGGTACCAAAGCAGCGTCACAGCAACTAATGACGTACTAGTGTCAGTGACGTCATTAAACGGTGCAATTAAGGCCGAGTTTTCATCCTTTTTGCATGTAATTCAAGCATGCCAGGCCTTTGTCAGAACATTGTGGGTGTGGCCAGCAATATGTCAATTCCATGCTTTGTTGCAATTGGCCATCCAAGAATGGGACAACATACAACTCCTTTGTAGCAATTATTTTTTTATTCCTTTTATTTTCAGATATGATTTATATCATACAGATTTAGCATCAAAAAGTACTGTAGGTGAGCATATATACTACTGCAAAAAATTTTATTTTTGCAACATAATATTATTGCAATATTTCTTTTTTAAAGTAAGTTTGCAACATGGTATTTTCGCAATATCTCATCATTTAAAATGATAGATTACCTGTAATCTCATTGAATGTAATGTTATTTTTGTGACTTTTTTCAGCATTTGAACTTCCTGGAAAAAAAAATACACATGACAATTTTATGTTTTTAATGTTTTACAGTATATAAAGTAATTTCCAAGGGGGCCACACTTGTTTAATGGTTAAACCATTAGGCTTCATGCTCAAATGCATATTATCACTGTAGGTTCAACCATGGTCAAACACAAGTGAGAAAAGATTTTTTTCCTTGTTCAAAGCCTTTACTGATTGGCTTGGTACCGGTATAGTGGAAATCTAACTTTAAATTCTGAGTTTTTCTTTAATGAATCTTGAACTGGGAAACTGGGACAGCTAGTGACAATACCACTTGGAAATACACAGTTCATAATGGATATAAGCCTCGGATAAAGAACCAGGCCACTAGTTCAGACTGAGTTGAAACAGCCCAGTGACAGGAGAAATCTTACTCAGCCTCAGCCTAGTTAAAGTAGATTATTCCTAAGTCATCTTGAAAAAATTTTGGTTTCACAATTTTGGTCCTAGCACTACTTAGAAGTCTATTGCTGAAAAACTAACACTGGTATAATATGTAACATTATCTAGATTTCTTATGAAATTGGAAGTTAAAAATAGTGTAGATTATTTTTTTATTGCAAAAGATTTTTTAACACGTAATTTCGCGAAGACTCTGGATTGCAAATTCATATATAACGCAAATATATTCCCAGAATTGCAAAAATTAAAAATCCAAATTGCAAAAAAATTGTTGGCAATTGACTATCACCATGGAGTTTATATGAAACATGACAAAACGTCTTAGGAAAGGAAGATAATTGCATATCGATGGCAAATTTTTATATTTACATGGATTGTGGTCATGAATTTGCAAATTCGCTAAATGACGCTTAGGAGTTAACATGCCAAATGTAATACTAGCGAATTCAAAGTAGTTTATAGTATTTTAATATTATTGTCTATATTGAAGGTGTGTCATTTGTTGGGACTGTTTGTGAGAACTGGTCTGTATCTGTAATGGAGGAAAGAAGAAATGCGTTATCTATACACACAGCTGCACACGAGCTCGGTCACAGGTATGTCGATTGTGGATACATGGTAACAAATATACAGTTTTTAGTTATGTTACAGAGTCATGCACACGAGTGACAATACTTGGTTATTGAGAGACTATACTGAGTTATTGTCCCATTGCTATGCGTTGTCAAGGACGGACAATTTCTACATAAAAAAGTATTCATGTAGTTATCCAATGATTATACAACAAATTAACATGTGATATACTAAAACAGTTCAGTTTTTGGATTTCAATTTTTGTGTTAAAATCTTGAAGGGAATCATTAATTTTACAATATAGTTTGTAAGTATATTGTTAACATTATTATAGGAATGAAGTTAATTTTCCTTTTTGCTATGGAAGTACGAAAAAATTGGACATTTTGCACACTGAATAATTTGTGTAGTGAATTATGTTACATGTGCAATATCCAATTCTTTCATACTTCCATAACAAAAAGAAAAATTAACTTCATTTCTTATAATTCAATTTATAGAATTTTTTTCAACAACAAATCAACAATTTAAACAACAATATTGCCGTAGCAAGTAAATAATAGCATTGCTATCGCGTAGGAATTCAAATGCCTTTGTGCATCATCAATAATGAAATGACATCACTGAGAGCCAATCAATTCATGCAAACATAAAAGAAAAATATAACCAATCAAAATGCTTGAAACAAAGGAGAATTGAATTTTAAGCTGATAAATCAAATTATTTTTTATTATAACAGTTGTGGGGCCTATCATGATGGTACTACCAATGCCGCGGCTTGTCCAGGAAGTGATAAACACATAATGCAATCCAGAATGACCAGAATAAAAGACAAAACTAAAGCACACAATCCGTGGACGTTTTCTCCATGTTCTATCAGTAATATCTTGGACTACCTGGACAATTTAGACAGGTGAGATATTGAAATAAAGTAAAACCTTTGGTAACTTTACCACCTAACTCATCACCATAATCCATGGACATTTTCTCTGTGTTCTACATGGGCACTCATTTTGACCAAGTTAAAACACACTAGTGACAAGTGGAATTTTATTTACACTCATCTCAGTGCCAAATAGATTATTTGTCAGACAACATCCTTGATTTTAATGAAATTGTCAAAATGAAAAGAAAATAAGCTCAATAAAATACAAAGTAAAATTTCATCTTTTGACTACACAACACCTGATTACTTGGCACATTACCAAGCACTATAATATAAATTTTCTTTGAGCTTGATAATGAAATATTCAAGTGACCGGATGGTCTAAAGCTTGGCTTACAGATCACAGTGCCTTTTACTACCTATGATAAAGATCCATGCAGTAAAGCCTACTTGTTTGATGTGGGCACTCCTTCTTCCTCCACAATCCCTGAACTAACCAATTCAACGTGAATGAAAGAAGCCAATGAAATATTATATATCACAAATTTATCTTTATAACCACAAATCAGGATTTTGCCATTCAAGAAAAGGCATGGGGGCTTAGAACCACAAAAATTAGACACCGTGAAAATTGAGATTTCACAGTACATTGAATATATATTATTTTGAGAAAAAAAATTAAAACCTTATTATAATTAGTATCTCTATATGTATTTCAGAAAAGATCAGAACTGTTTGCTTAACAAACCAAATTACGAGAAACCTCCAGACCAAGAACCTGGGTTACTGTACTCGGCAGATACCCAATGTAGGGCAATACTGGGCCAAAACTCATCCGTCTGTAGGGTAAGTACTGAATGTTAACACGACAACCAGAATTTGACCATGAAGCCCAACAACCCACAATTCTTTAATCAAACAGGACAGTTAACAATAAACATAATTTTAAGACTCAAGTTCCAAGGGAGATAATTCATTAACCTGTGAAGTGACTATATAAAAAATGGTTCCAAGTTTAACACATTCTTGGTACATTAACAAGTTTTTGTTATAAAAAGTTTATGAAACATTTCGCACTAGAAATTACATGTATTGATAAAATATACTTTAATAATAAATAATAAAAAACAAGATAGCAATCCATGTCAAGATACCACTCCTAAAGCAAAGTAAAAACTTTGAATCTGGCAAATTAAATTAAACAGACAAAAATTCTCATTTAATAATCAGTTTATAATAATAGAACAAGTATGATGCCTCTGTACCCACAATTACCCTGGATATATTATTTTGATGTTGCATAGTTCCATCACAGTTCTTTCATTCTCAATTTCAATTTCATATACACTTGGTGGATGTAGCTAGCTAGACAGAAGGTATTTATCCTTCTGAAACACCTGGCTTCACTTCACTGGTAGAAGAACACATGCTTTACTTAATTTGCAAGTTTTAACATTGCTCTTTGGCATTGTGATTATAACATGGATCAGTATGTTTGTGGTTAATTTTTACATTGTGATTAGAAACCCAATCTAGAAGGGCCCCTTGTACCACTGGCCCCAAAATAATATATAATTTTATCCCCAATAACATGTCTGTGGGCCAACAGTGGCCCATCTTTTCAGTCTTTATTGAGTCTTTAGTAAATCTGGTTCTATCTCTTTTTCATTTATTATACATGTATATTTTGTCTTTGACTAAAACCAACTAGTCATAGGTTGCAAGACATATTATTATACCTCATTAGAAAAATACGATTCTATCTGTAATTTGATTGGATCATTGGATCATGTGATCAGGGTGGAGAAAACATCGTGTATCCCTCTGAAAACATCATATCCCACCTCTTCGGAACATCATGACGTCACAATGGAGAATTGGTTACGACGTTCTAGCGTTTGCCTCCAATGGGTTCCGATAGGAGGAAAACAATTAATCAGAGAAGAAATTATGTTTTCAGGCTGTCTTTTTTTACAATATTTTTCTTTCTTTCAGTCTTTCTTATTACAATGGTCATCTTTCGGTATAATAAACAATTTATTGCCTTTGTTTGAGGGAGATATGAACATTTGTTCATATCTCCCTCACTCAAAGGCAATAAATGTATAATATAGCATGCATTAATAAAGTGGTGTAGATGTTTAATACTGATCTTTTCAAATAAAATGGCCCAAGTTATTATGTTGACCTCATTTTTGAAAGCATGACCCTTATTTGTTTAAGGTCTGGACTAAAATGATCCTACTAAATACAGTCCTAGATTTATTTTTGACATTTGGATTAGAACATGGATCTGTATGGACCAGTATAGTAACAGTTTTGATATTTTCAGGAATACCATTTCCAGGACTGGAGTTCTTTGTGTTATGGTTTAGCTTGTAATAACTTAGAGACAGGTCAATGTAAGTCTGTATTACCCTATGATGGTACTCCGTGTGGATACAAAAAGGTAAGTCTAAATACAGTAAAACCTTGTTGTAATGTCCCTCAATATCCTTGCCATCTCGCTGAATACCAACTAATTGTAATGCCACCTTGCTGAACACCACCTTGTTCCTTGTTGTAATGCCACTTTGTCAACTAGCCAAGCACCACCTTGTAGTAAAGCCCCTCGATAACTTTGCTACCTTGCTGGACACCATCTTGTTGTAATGTAGCTGAGCACCACCTTGTAGTAATGCCACTTTGCCAACTAGCTGAGCACCACCTTGTGGTAAAGCACCTCAATAACTTTGCTACCTTGCTGGACACCATCTTGTTGTAATGCCACTTTGCCACCTTGCTGAACACCACCTTGTAGTAAAGCCACTTTGCCAACTAGCTGAACACCACCTTGTTGTAAAGCCACTTTGCCACCTTGCTGAACACCACCTTGTAGTAATGCCACTTTGCCAACTAGCTGAACACCACCTTTTGTAATGCCACTTTGTCAACTAGCCGAGCACCACCTGTAGTAAAGCCCCTCAATCACTTTGTCAACTAGCTGAGCACCACCTTGTTGTAATGCTACTTTGCCAACTAGCTGAACACCACCTTTTGTAATGCCACTTTGTCAACTAGCCGTGCAACACCTGTAATAAAGCCCCTCAATCACTTTGCTACCTGGCTGGACACCATTTTGTTGTAATACCACTTTGCCAACTAGCTGAACACCATCTTTTTGTAAAGCCACTTTGCCAACTAGCTGAACACCACCTTGTTGTAATGCTACTTTGCCAACTAGCTGAGCGCCACCTTGTAGTAAAGCCCCTCAATAATTTTGTTACCTTGCTGAACACCATTTTGTTGTAATACCACTTTGCCAACTAGCTGAACACCACCTTGTTGTAATGCTACTTTGCCAACTAGCTGAACACCACCTTGTTGTAATGCTACTTTGCCAACTAGCTGAACACCACCTTGTTGTAATGCTACTTTGCCAACTAGCTGAGCACCACCTTGTAGTAAAGCCCCTAAATAACTTTGTCACCTAGCTGAACACCACCTTGTTGTAATGCCACTTTGACATCTAGCTGAACACCACCTTGCTGTAAAGCCACTTTGCCAACTAGCTGAACACCACCTTGTAGTAAAGCCCCTCAATACTTTGACACCTTGCTGAACACCACCTTGTAGTAAAGCCCCTCAATAACTTTGTCAACTTGCTGGACACCACCTTGTTGTAATGTAGCTGAGCACCACCTTGTAGTAAAGCCCCTCAATAACTTTGTCACCTTGCTGGACACCACCTTGTTGTAATGTAGCTGAGCACCACCTTGTAGTAAAGCCCCTCAATAACTTTGTCACCTTGCTGGACACCACCTTGTTGTAATGCTAATTTGCTAACTAGCTGAGCACCACCTTGTTGTAAATCTTCTATGCTTTTTTCAAGTCAACCTTGCCAAACCATTTTATAGTTTGCGAGTGAAACCAGTCGCGAATAATAAGCAGTAATTAAAATTATAACTACAGAGTCGCAATCACGTAAAAATTAAAAGACGCAAATAAATACTAAAGTGCATTCACACGAAAATTTACAAATCTACAGTAATGGAATTTTTACACCAGCCAAAATTCTTTCACTTATATTGAAGACACTGACCTTCAACAAGCGAACTGACAAACTTTCTCACATATTCCTATTATTGAAATGACATTTTTTGTCAACTCTGGTTTTTTCAATTATCAATGAAATGACCACCATGATATAGAGTAGAGTAATTTTGACCAGACCATGAAACTACTCACAAATTAGCAGAATACAATGTTGCAGAATGTAGAACTGCCAACCCTATTTGTGTAATTGTGGGTCCAACTGAAATCCGAGCGTGTCTGGGTGCATCCCTCTCAAAAGAATTGAAAATTAGATAAAAAAAATATGAGCATGGTCATGTGATGTCATAGAGAAATGGATAGAGTATAATGTACATAGTGATTTTTCACCTGCTTCTGGGCAAAAAATTAATCAACTACACTCTTAGTCCACACATGTAAATCACTCATTCACTGAGATTACAGATGGATTTGAGCAGTAATGAATGAACATTGCAAATCCTCTATGGTCATTTGTAGGTCAGTCCCCTTCTTGGCAGATCAGCAGAAATTTTTCCAAATGAGGGTCAGACCCGCGGGTTGCGGGTCAGTTGACAGCTCTGAGAATGTAACATGATTGCCAAATTCCCGATGATTATATAAAGTTTGTTTATTTTCAGTGGTGTAAGCAAGGACTATGTATCTACAATGAAGTGGCTCTAGAAGTTCTAGGTAAGTTTTCCATGGACGTCACTTTGGTAGTTAGGTACTGTATAATGCTTATATTTCGCTGTAGTTTTATTTTCGCTATTTTTGTGGTCCAGTGTATCCCCGTGAAAGTAAAAATGCAGCGAAAATACATGGGTATTACCAGCCTATTAATGTTGCTAGAGTCGTTTTCCTTTAATCAGCTAAGACCATGAAAATATGACGCAGCGAATACAGTAGTCGTTGTCAAACCGCAAAAATTTGACACCGTGAAAATAAAGCAATATACAGTTTATTTTTTATTTTTTCTCCTAACTGTTTAGTAACATGTACCAGTACAAAGATGTTGCCTTCCCCATGTTGATGACAAGTTATGTTATGCTACCTTCTGCCTTCTGAAATGGGACATACAATAGGCAGAATCCTAACTGTGACATGTACAAAGATGTTATATAACTGGTATGACAGTATCTGAAATTATTTGTGTGGCAGGACAGTATTGGACTCAATTTGTTTAAATACAGTCCAACCTGCCTTAAAGGCCACCTCTATATAAGGGACACCTGCTTATGAAGGCCAGTAGAATTGTATCCCAATTTTCTTAATTCATATTATTTGAACCTGTATATAAAAGCCACATGCCTATAAAGACCATTTTTACTGGTTCCCTTGGGTGGCCTTTATAGACAGGTTTGACTGTATTTTGCTTTTGTATCACTTGTTTTGGGAATTTTAGTGGTGAAATTTGGAAATTTTAGTCATTTTCTACAGATTTGATCAGAGATTCTACTAATTCTTGTTCCAAGCATGTTTCTAGCATGTCTAAAAATCATTAAAATATATTTTTCATATTTTTATACCCTTGTAAATTTTTTATTTTTTAGATTTCTGTCCACTTGGAGATGACCCTAGTTATGTGTGTGACAAAGATAATTGTGATAATATTCTTATCCATAATGCTACATGCTGTGACACATGTAGTAAGACAGAAAATAAATCAAAAGCACCTACTGATAATGATACTCCAGGGAACACAACTAACTCCCATAACAACAAAAACTATGAAACACAGAACAAAATAGTTACCATGACAACTCCATTGACACATTATGTAAATATTACTGGAAACTCAACAAAAAAGCAGATTATTGATAAATCGGTTACTATGACAACCCCTTTGATGCATTCTGAAAATATTAACAAATCATCAACAAATAGGAACTCAAATGATAAAACAGTAACCATAACAGCCCCTTCTATGCATTCTGAAAAATCAACAAATAGAAACAACAGTGTTAAAACAGTAATTATGACAACTGTGTCTATGAATTCTGAAAATATTACAGACACCTCTTCAAAGGATAAGTTTAGTGGTACAACTGTTACAAGGTCACAACCTACAAATTTTGTCAATTTATCAACTACCACATCTATACATTCTGCAACCAAGGATGTTACAAATGTAACAAAAACAAATCCAGTTGCCATGACAACAGACAAACTTACAACACAAAGAACACCAAAAGATAAAATAAATGAAAGCACAACAGAGGATTTAAAAATTATAAATAGAGGGATCACAACAAACAAACCACTAGTTAAAGATACCCATATAGGGGGAACAACTCCAGGCCCAACTTCTGATGATTTTAATAGTGATAAGTACTTCAGTACAAAATTTAATGTATCTAAAAGAAATGATTCCGTCTCAAGGAAGACAACTACACCAACAAGGGAGACGACTCCACAGATAAGGGAGACAGCTTTATATGCAAGGGAGACAACTACAAAAACAAGGGAGATAAACCAAGGTCCTAGTGATGCCAAAGGAAGCAATATGAATCCTTGGCATTTTAGTACAGTTTTTGAGAAAACAGAATCTCCTCATTTAGAGAGAAATGATTTAATTAAAGAACTTGATTCAAAAAGTACAATTATACTACAAAATGATATTACAAACGAAGCTTCAGATTTAGGATTTATAAACTTGAATGTAGTAATGTTTTTACTCATTGTCAGAAGTATACTCTAATGCAAATTAGAAAAATTTAATTAAAACATTTTTTACAAAAATTCTTATTTATATAGCAATTTTATTTAAATTCAGTTGCGTTTGTACTAGTCAGAAGTATACTTTACATGTTTAATGTAAAAAATTCATTTAAACACTTCTTATACAATTTTTTATTAAGACATATTTTTATTTTCAGAAAATTTTGATTAGAATTTGCGTACTTTTGTTACAAGAACAAGATATTGTACAATGTACATCTATGTACATTATATTCCCTCACTAACAACAAATTTTAGTCTTATATTGCTGGTAATGCAAGTTTGAATTTTTTGGCATGGTTTAACTTTGGTGACCTTGGGACTACTACTGGTAAATCTTGGAGAGAGAGAAAAAATGAAGTGAAATGGAAAATTCAATTTTATTTCACAGTGATTTTGTTGAAGTAGTTGACTGACCTATATTTCCATGAAGTATAAGGAATATTCCTCCATTTGAAAAGAAAGATCGCAATTTGTTCTTTTATTATGATTTATTATTCAAGATCCAAAATATTAGAAGTGCAGTTATTTTTTTTTACAGGAAGGATTCTGAAATCCTTTTTAATTGCATATTGTTAGTGCATTTAATTAAACACAAATCAAATTTTTACACAAAGTTAACGGTACAGTCCATTGTGCAACTATAAATAAATGCATAAATTGTTACTTGTACCACCACTGCGGTAGCTTAGTCGTTAGAGTGCTCGCACTGTAAGTGGGAAGTCGTGGAACCTCGATTGAGTTTGACCCAAGACTTGATAGTGGGTAGTGACTGTTCTTTTGCCAAGTACTAGAGAACCCTGCTGTATAATGTCATCAGCACAACGCACAGCTAAAATTTCTGCACCTTCACTTAAAGATGGCGACGTCTTGATATAAGTGTTATATTCTAGACTGAGACGTAAAACACTATTACTCAACTAAACTGTTACTTGAACCTATATCCAATACAATTTCATGAAAGTAATAATAAAGGGCAATTCAAGGGTTAAGGGTTAAAAGGTGCTATGTACCTTCTTTATAAAGTCTTATACCTACAAGCCCTTAAAATGTTCTAGCACCAAATTCACTACAATAAGATAATTGGTAAATTACTGTAAATGTATTTAATTTCGCGTGTATTTATTTTCGTGTTATGGGAAATTTAGACATATCTGCATAGTTAAATTTTCGCGTTTTTGAAATATGCACTATAACACAACAAGCATAATATAACTTTAGCTTGGTATTAATTTTCCCAAAACAAACGACCACAAAATAAGCGAAAATTAGTACACCACAAAAATAAATATGTTTACAGTAAGTATATTTAAAATATTCCTACAATAATATCTATATATAGGTAAACAACATTGACCTTTCTGTTTGACCTTTCATTAGGAATATTCATATAGGAGAGTCCATCCAATACATGGGTAGCGTTAGGTTTCGCAGTTAATACATATACACATTGCCCATGATTAGTGTTCACATCATGTAGACGAAATATACACGCATGATCCCTATTACTTACATTTACCTGTCCATAATGAATATTTAATTTAAAGGTAAAACGGACAGGTCAATGTTGTTTACCTATATACATTTTTGTATTGTTTTTATTTTGATTCTGTTTTAATAATAAATTATCTAAAAGGTAAAACTTATATGTATATTTGTTCTTATTTAAGAAATAACATTCTGTTTGAATGTATTTATTCGGTATTATGAATGAGAGTCAGGAACAGCATATTTAATGATGTTAAAAATGCAACTCCTGACATTCTTTCATAATACTGAATAAATATACTGCAGTTCATCATTCAATATGCTATTCCTGACTCTCATTCATAATAATACAGAATAAATACATTAAAAAACAATGTTATTTCTTATATTTACAATCATAAAAATATTGTTAGTATGTCAGAAACGTAAAACTATTGCTACAATAATTATTTTTATTCAAGTTTTCGACGAACATATGGGACTGATGGAACACCCTTTATCCAAATAAGGATGGAATGCCGACCGATCAAACAAATCATGATGTAATAGGACATGGCATGGCATTCCATGATGTCATCTGATAGTTAAAGTTACGTAATCAGAGGTCATGACCCACACTACAGTAAAACCTCGATTCATTGCCACCATTTGTTCAGTCAAATTTTGGCGTTATAAAGGAGTTTGGCGATAAATTGAGGAGGGCGGATAAAGAAAATCATAAACAAAATGGATTTTAGGACTTCAAAATAGTGTGGCGATAAGCAAGGTGGCAAAGTTATCGAGGGGCATTATAACGAGGTTTTACTGTATATTCATGAGCAATTGAATGCCAGCAAAAACAAATAGGTTCATCTAGAGAAGGTCTATTCCAATTGTAAATATATGAACGTAGATGGAATATATATGGTCTACTGCGAATCCTCAGATATGTAATGGATCTGTTGACTTACAGACCAGAGAAAAATCAAAAGCATAAAAAACTTGCCTTTAGCCTGTTAAAAAAACGGCAAAAGTTGTTTTACATTAATCACTGTAATACTCACAGTGATATAGTGGACTTTGGTATGCTGAATCACATACATGTAAATCCAAATTTTTTTCCAAATCACATATAAATCTGAATTGTTTTTATAAGTTTAGTCAAATTAAAATTATTTTTAATTAATTAGTCATAAATGCAATATGTGGCTTTTGCCTAACAATGAAATATAGCACAAATATTTTGCTTTCATTTTTTAAATCCTGATTCAGAAAACCAAAGTTCACTGTATCAATCTATAAACAATTTCTGCAACAACACTATAAACTGAAAACTATAACAATAACGGCCAATAAAAGCACATTTATTTTCAGTCTACCAGTCAGATGACATGGACACACTCCGAACTCTCTCGGAACTCTCGCCCTCCTCAGCGTCTCTACATTTAGAGTGCATGATCTCTCGTCTTATTTCTGGCGTTATTTTATCATGCACATGAACACGTAAAAGTTCCATCAGAGCCTCTTTTTGTTCACTAGAAATGTCTTCCTTATAACGCTGCATAAAGGTTAACAAACACTGATGCCATAACACTGGTAGTTCCCGCTTATCTGTTGTAAATCTGAAATAAAATAATTTTTTGTTAAAAGATAAGTATATGTATATGTATTTTAAATAAAATAGTCACCCTATGAGAGAAAATACAGTACAGACCTATCAAAGGTTTAACACTGAGAGAACTAGAACTGTCTCTTGAGAGCCAAATACCCCCCCCCCCCCCACACACACACACACCTTGACCTTTGACTTGTGCACATAAATTTGGTATGTAACATATCATCTCATGTTGGTTTACATTTGTGCAATCTATTCATAGTTATGGAAGATATGGAGCGGACACGATATTAGGACGAAGGGTTTTGGGGGTGGGTGGGGTGGGGGTATAATGAGTCAAAAGATCCTAAACTTGGCTGCCAATTGCCAAGATATGGATAGCTAGCGACTGAAAAACTGCCCACAGTTAGATAACCTGATACTTTTACATTGGTACCCTTTATATTTAAACTTTAAAAGTTTGATGGACCAGTATACGTATAATACTGCTTTTTCTATATAAGATAATTTCACATGGAACTTTCAATGCTGATATGGGACTTTCAAAACTTTATGTGGTACCTGCCTATTATAAAGGCAGAAGGTCCATTACAAAATTTTGGACCCCTGAATATCTTACCTCACAAAATGAAACACTACAGCATCTACTACTCTATAAGGAAGAGCATATTTCTTGTCCAACAAAGTCCGTAAAAATATGCTGTTTGCTCCATTATAATCCATTTCAGCGATTTTCAATATGGCTGCAGCAGAGTGTAACATGGGTATGGACATTTTGGCCAGTATACTGGAGACTATCACAGCTTCTCGCAGGGTACAATCACCGGCCTAAATATAAAATATACCTTTTTAGTACAGATTAGGGAAACATGGTGGAATGGTTATACACTGCCATCCATAAACAACTAAACAAATTTTTATTTGCCATAGGTTTATATTAATAATCATCATGTCAGATTTCATGCATAGAATTGAAATATCAGAAGTTATATATTAACTTAATGATCTAAATGCATGCTAAAAATGTGTTTCTCTTGAAATACAATTTTCTTGGAATTTCTTAATTTTGGAGGAAAATATAAAACTGTTGGGAAAATAATATTATTTTTCAAGATACAACACTATTTAGCTGAAAAACACCCAGCTTTAGTAAAATGATGTTCTCAACAACTTAATTCTTTTTAAGATTTTCAGTCTATAGACTGATGTGGTCATCTTAAACATGTATAATGATTTTATGGATTACAGCTAGACTTAAGATTCAAGGGTTGAGCCCAGACAAGCTTTGTCATATGTTATTGAACAATATATTTAATCCTACATTGATTAAGTTTACCAACAAACTGCTAAATGAAAGAATGCTGGTGGGAAATGATGTTTGTTTGATTGGTTAATTAGGGTTTTAAGTACCAGTCAATAATATTTCATATATATATATTAGTTACTAGCTATATGTACAGGTAGGTGAAGTGGCAGTTTTTATAATGTTTGCAGAGGGCCCAGGGCAATGTGCCAGGAGGCAGGGTTAGAAATAAGAAAATAGAAGGAAGGAGTCAAAAGGACTCCCAAAATAGTAAATGAAGGAGTCCTGCACCTTTGAAGGAGCCTGTTCAGCCCGCAAAGTCTTTACGGCGAGGGGTCTGGGGGCCGCTTAAGGCCCCCAGAAGCTCTGGGGTATTTCGTGTAAAATCCTGCATTCTGGCAAAATCCTGTGACCATTTAGACCTTCTGGAAAATTGCAGTTTTGTGTGACAAATTTTTAATTTAGTATTTTTCTTTGATGTTTATACATGCACTGCCAGATTTTGACATTATAAACCATGTCAAATGATAGGCAGATAGCTATTTATATGATCAATAAAGAGATATCATTTAATGCTAGAAACAATAATTATTGTTTCCAGGATTAAATGATATATCTTTATTGACCATATTTTCAATGGTTTTTTTTTTGTTTCTTTTTTCAGGTTTCATTCATTTCATTCGGTGGATCCGAGGCATCTAGAGTTGATCAGTATATTCCAATATTAGCATATCTAGATTGCAAATAAATCAGTTTGAAAAGAAATAAATTTATTTATTATAGAATATGTATTTGGAATTCAATCGAACAGTTCACGAAAATTTTTATAAACTTTTGAAGCCAAAGCTATTCTGTCTGAGTAAGAGGCTTTTCACTCTACCATGTCCTCTACATCCTTTTCATAACGCCGGTTCACTTCCAGCCTTTCTTGTGATGTTTTTTGTTTTTTTCTAACAGGCTCGAAACTCCTGCCTAAAAATTTGTCCATCGTAGACGCATGGACTCACAACCGGAAGTCGTATTCTAAACGATTTGGTATCACTTATGAAACACTTTATGATTGGTCGATACACAGAAGGCTGAAAGAATCTGAACCGAATTTGACCAATCAAATTGCTTGTAACAAATTACTTCGATAAATTGTAAGAATAGAAAATGGTACGACTGGATAACAATTCCGGTTTAGATTTTCAATGGGACCCGGCGGACCTCTGTACACTAAGCTCAGGGAGCCCTTCAGGATTTTAGGGAGCCTCGGGCTGCCGGGCTACCGCTTATTTCGAACCCTGAGGAGGGCTCTTTATGTCATGCCTACTGCAACATGGACATTAGCTTTTATGGTCTCTTCTCAAGGACTGCCTAACTTTCATTTCTAAATGTCAAGCACCTGGCAAAAGAACAGAAGCTGTAATATTTTGGTATCAGTACCAATATTTCTTGTTTTCTGCCTGTAGTTTTTTCCTGCACAAACAGGGTACTGATCACCTGTTACCCAAAATTTCAATCAAGTACTTAAAATCTGATCACACACATTTAAATTTTGACTTTGAACCCCGCACCTATCCTCATGTATATTGGCAAAATTTGATTACAGAAAAAGCAGTGATGAATCAAAGTTTTACTTTATCTTTACCTCACACAATGGTAATAAAATTCCTTTGAAAAATGCCGCTGGTTTAAATAAAGATTTTTTCACTGCCTATAAATATAAAATAGATAAACAGATAAATAAAACCATGAGCTAGACATTTATAAATCGACAAGTATTAAGAATATAACAGCCAAGAAATTTTCAATTGACACTAATGAGACTAGGAGTCTTTTAAGACTAAACCCCTTTCCCAACATTGATAAGACAGATGGACACTTAATTTGGTATGCAAGTTCAACACATCCTCTCATATGTGTCAAATTTGATCATGACATGGAAGATATGTAATCCCAGATAAATGCCACAACAATTTTAACAGATGTTTTCATTCATGGATTATAATGTCTGCTATTTTCTTTCGTCATTTTTTTCAGAAAGCCAAAAAACAAATAAGTATGGGTTTTTCTTGACACATCACAAATAGAAGACATGCTGTATTGTTAAACAATTGATTTTCTCATTTTACTCAAAGTTTATATTCATTCTTCACTGTTAAACATTAAATTTATTTTATATTTATTTTCTAACAATTGGAACAATATACAAAACCTACAGTACCTAAATGTGATGGGAAACAAGCACCAGTATATCAGACAAATTTACAACTAAAGCCTGCATGTTCCCCTAAGTACGTGTGACCACCTATATGCAAAAAGGGCCCTTAGGGAAAACAAATTTGAGAATTTCACATTTTGTTATATTTGTGAAGCACCAATGTTGGATTATGCAAAAGGTGAACAAATCCAGAATTGTGGAGAAACTGTTAAAAACACAAAGCCATGATTTCATAAGACTATATTTATTTCCTTTATTTGCTAATTTCTGCATTAAGTTTGTTCTAAGGGCCCCTTTCTCTTACAGAAAGTAATGTATAAATGTGTTGCCATGTTGTTATCATACATACCATATATAAATGAAAATTAAGTCTTTTATATTCTGATATGTCATCTCTTATCCTCGGAAATAAAACTAAATTGAAAAACCTGGTAAAAAAGTAAATGTAAAACAGATTAAAATATGAAACAATGTCAAGAAATACATTTGTGAGAAGTCAGCATTAATTTTCATTTCCTGTAGGAAACTTTCGAGGTTTTCAACTTCTAAAACATTTCATGGTAAGAAATTTTCATGTTTCTGACAGTAGAAAAAGTGAAACAAAGGAAATAAATAATTTTCACTGAGAGGATATACTCGTGGTACAAGTGTCACCTTGAAAATCGCAAATACTTCTTTCCCGCAAATGTTCCTTCTTATACAGCATAATCCTAGATTCTAGAGCCAGAAAGTTCACTTGCCAAAGGTAGGTGGTTTGCTCTGGGCAAACTGTTTTTCTCCACTATCTATGAACTAACAGCCTCAATATAACTTAAAAAATTCTTAGCTGAGACGTAAAAATCCATTTCATCACTCCACTTTCTCTCACTGCCTAAGTTTGAACACAACCTTAACCAAAATTTTATCACTGGTCAATGGCATTGACACAGATCTTCACATCATTGATTGATCTAGGCATTTAAGTCAGGTGCATGACCTTGCAGGGCTTTTCCTACCATAAATTTACTGCCGAAATTGGGAGGAATTCCCAAGGCAAAAAATGAAGCATAATTTCCCAAATAGAGAATAGATTTCCAAATATTGTTCGACTTTACTCCCCGTTTGAATTTTCTGAAATTAGATTGTGTGTGATTCATTCTCATAGCTTAAACTACACTGTCAAGTGCACAAGTGATATTTATGCACATGTTTTAGCTACTTAAATCTGCTGATACTATTTCTAAAAAGCACACACTACACCAAAAAAGTTACTAAGAGAGCTTTCAAATCGTTGTCAAAAATTGAAAAACTTTATTAAAAAACCTCAATTTGAAAATTCCCAATTTGAGTGGGAAAACCCCCATCTTTAATGACACACTGTAAAAACTTACCTCTGTGCCATTTTAGCATTTAAATTAGATGCAAATATTCTGGTAGCCTGGTACATAGCAGCGGCTGACCATGTGTCGGGTTCTGTCAGATATAATATCTGTAATAAAAAATATATGTCACTTGACAACCAAATACCAACTCAAATGTCCTCATCTTTGACCTTCATACCTAAATGTGGTACATGACACATTATCTCATGTTTACATTTGTGCCAAGTTTGAACAAACTCCATCAATAGATGAGATAGATATTGAGCAGACACAGAAAGAGAGGGACAGACAAACAATTTTAAAGGCTTTTACTACTAGACGTACCTGTTCCCAGTTCTGTAAGCTGGGTACAATTTTAAATTCTTTTTACTACTAGACGTACCTGTTCCCAGTTCTGTAGGTTGGGTACAATTTTAAATTCTTTTTACTACTAGACGTACCTGTTCCCAGTTCTGTAAGCTGGGTACAATTTTAAATTCTTTTTACTACTGGACGTACCTGTTCCCAGTTCTGTAAGCTGGGTACAATTTTAAATGCTTTTACTACAAGACGTACCTGTTCCCAGTTCTGTAAGCTGGGTACAATTTTAAATGCTTTTACTACAAGACGTACCTGTTCCCAGTTCTGTAAGCTGGGTACAATTTTAAATGCTTTTACTGCTGGATGTACCTGTTTCCAGTTCTGTAAGCTGGGTACAATTTTAAATGCTTTTACTACTAGACGTACCTGTTCCCAGTTCTGTAAGCTGGGTACAATTTTAAATGCTTTTACTACTGGACGTACCTGTTCCCAGTTCTGTAAGCTGGGTACAATTTTAAATGCTTTTACTACTAGACGTACCTGTTTCCAGTTCTGTAAGCTGGGTACAATTTTAAATGCTTTTACTACAAGACGTACCTGTTCCCAGTTCTGTAAGCTGGGTACAATTTTAAATTTTTTTACTACTGGACGTACCTGTTCCCAGTTCTGTAAGCTGGGTACAATTTTATATGCTTTTACTACAAGACGTACCTGTTCCCAGTTCTGTAAGCTGGGTACAATTTTAAATGCTTTTACTACAAGACGTACCTGTTCCCAGTTCTGTAAGCTGGGTACAATTTTAAATGCTTTTACTACTAGACGTACCTGTTCCCAGTTCTGTAAGCTGGGTACAATTTTAAATGCTTTTACTACTAGACGTACCTGTTCCCAGTTCTGTAAGCTGGGTACAATTTTAAATGCTTTTACTACTAGACGTACCTGTTTCCAGTTCTATAAGCTGGGTACAATTTTAAAGGCTTTTACTGCTAGATGTACCTGTTCCCAGTTCTATAAGCTGGGTACAATTTTAAATGCTTTTACTGCTAGATGTACCTGTTCCCAGTTCTGTAAGCTGGGTACAATTTTAAATGCTTTTACTGCTAGATGTACCTGTTCCCAGTTCTGTAAGCTGGGTACAATTTTAAATGCTTTTACTACAAGACGTACCTGTTCCCAGTTCTGTAAGCTGGGTACAATTTTAAATGCTTTTACTACTAGACGTACCTGTTTCCAGTTCTGTAAGCTGGGCACAATTTTAAATGCTTTTACTACAAGACGTACCTGTTCCCAGTTCTGTAAGCTGGGTACAATTTTAAATGCTTTTACTACTAGACGTACCTGTTTCCAGTTCTATAAGCTGGGCACAATTTTAAATGCTTTTACTACTGGACGTACCTGTTCCCAGTTCTGTAAGCTGGGTACAATTTTAAATGCTTTTACTACTAAATGTACCTGTTCCCAGTTCTGTAAGCTGGGCACAATTTTAAATGCTTTTACTACTAGACATACCTGTTCCCAGTTCTGTAAGCTGGGTACAATTTTAAATGCTTTTACTACAAGACGTACCTGTTCCCAGTTCTGTAAGCTGGGTACAATTTTAAATGCTTTTTACTACTGGACGTACCTGTTCCCAGTTCTGTAAGCTGGGTACAATTTTAAATGCTTTTACTACTAAATGTACCTGTTCCCAGTTCTGTAAGCTGGGCACAATTTTAAATGCTTTTACTACTAGACATACCTGTTCCCAGTTCTGTAAGCTGGGTACAATTTTAAATGCTTTTACTACAAGACGTACCTGTTCCCAGTTCTGTAAGCTGGGTACAATTTTAAATGCTTTTTACTACTGGACGTACCTGTTCCCAGTTCTGTAAGCTGGGTACAATTTTAAATGCTTTTACTAGTGGACGTACCTGTTCCCAGTTCTGTTAGCTGGGTACAATTTTAAATGCTTTTACTACTAGACATACCTGTTCCCAGTTCTGTAAGCTGGGTACAATTTTAAATGCTTTTACTACTAAATGTACCTGTTCCCAGTTCTGTAAGCTGGGCACAATTTTAAATGCTTTTACTACTAGACATACCTGTTCCCAGTTCTGTAAGCTGGGTACAATTTTAAATGCTTTTACTACAAGACGTACCTGTTCCCAGTTCTGTAAGCTGGGTACAATTTTAAATGCTTTTTACTACTGGACGTACCTGTTCCCAGTTCTGTAAGCTGGGTACAATTTTAAATGCTTTTACTAGTGGACGTACCTGTTCCCAGTTCTGTTAGCTGGGTACAATTTTAAATGCTTTTACTACTAGACATACCTGTTCCCAGTTCTGTAAGCTGGGTACAATTTTAAATGCTTTTACTAGACGTACCTGTTCCCAGTTCTGTAAGCTGGGTACAATTTTAAATGCTTTTACTACTAGACGTACATGTTCCCAGTTCTGTAAGCTGGGTACAATTTTAAATGCTTTTACTAGACGTACCTGTTCCCAGTTCTGTAAGCTGGGTACAATTTTAAATGCTTTTGGTAGTTTACCACTTCTGTATCTTTGTAATATTTCCTTTATACTTTTATACATGTTTACGACTCTGTCATCTAGCTGCTGCATTTGTACACTGGCCGCATCTGAAATAAAAACAATGTCAGTTACAACGGTGGTGAAAAATTTATAAAGAAAACATTCTGGCTGCATCTAAGATAGTTATAAAAAATGTTAGTCAGTTTTAAGGGTAGTCAGCAGCTAACCAACTTAAATTAACAATATGCGCATCTCCTATCATTGTTGATGTTTTGCACCAAGTTTCATGAAATAGTTCTGCATAGTTTTGGAGAATTTGCGCAGACAAGAATTTTGTACAGATGGACGGAAGGAAACTCGAATTAAATATATATTTTTGCTTGTTTTTTTTTTCATGTTTAAAACACAACAAACCTGACATTTGACTTTGTATTTCTGTTTGTTTTTCTGTAATTTTTTCCTGTATGATATCAGCCAGTGTCCGTCTTCCCGTTGGGTTACTAGACATAAACCTCTGTAACGCTGCTTCATCTTCTTCATTAACATCCTGGATTAGAAGGAGGGAAAAATCAGAAATTCATTAAAAACCTAGATATGATGAAAAAATATAAAAAATCCATACATGTCCTAGATATGACCAGAAAAACCCAGAAATTTTTCAAACTCAGCTATCGGAATTGTAACCAGAGGATGAAATCCATTTAACATTATATTTAGTGGCTTATTGGATTATAGTACAAGCTTACTGATCACAGCACCTCTTACTGCTTAGATTTAAATCCCACTCAGGCAAATCTAAATGTGAGAGGGTTTAGTAATATCACTTGCTGAATGTCAGCGGTTTTGTTTGGGCACTCCAGTTTCCTCCACCATCCAAGAACCAATTGCCTTTCAGTTAAAATCTTGACTAGGACATTTAAATTCAAACCTCAATGCAATTTAACAGTGTACACAGAAATGTTATTAATTGCACTAATATATATCAGTAAATTAATTGGTGATGGAAACTTTTCTGGGCAATAATACACTGTAAAATAACAAATATTACAAGGGGTTAAATTTCGCTATATTCCTATATTAGTAAATTCAATAAAATTACAGTCAAACCTGTCTATAAAGACCACCCAATGGAATCAATAAAAGTGGCCTTTATGGGCAGGTGACCTTTATATACAGGTTCAAATAATATGAATAAAGAAACATTGGGATACAATTCTGCTGGCCTTTATAAGCAAGCGGCCCTTATATAGAGGTGGCCTTTAAGCCAGATTAGACTGTAATGTAGAAATAAAATTATTAACCAAGACCCTCAATGGGACTTATTGATTGATTTGGCAAAAACAATTCGTTAATTTTATCCCAAATGTAAAACTATTTTACCCCCACCAATATTAATGATTCTACAGCATAACATACAAAAAGAAGATATGCTAAGTTAGTAGAGTAATAAAGTGGCCAGTATGACCTACAGAAGAGGTAGATTGACAATAGTAGTCACATAGTAGTCAATTGGAAGGAAATTTGGGCACAAAATTTCCCATTTGAAAAAACTAAAGAAAAACAAGATTGTAGACATATGGGTATCGGTAGCTCAGCTAGTATAGCTCTTGTCTATAGTGTGGGAGGTTATGGGTTTCATACCTCAGTCTAACCCAGATTATTTCTCCACCTGTTTAAGTCTATTCATGCAGACTTTACTTTATTTTTGTTATAAAACTGTATTACCGTAAGTGTACAACAAAACCTTGTATTTATGCCCCCTTTATAACTTTGTCACCTCACTTATCACCACACTATTTTGACGTCCCAAAATCTGTTTTAACCCTTTTATATAATGCCAGAATTTTACTGAACAAATGGTGGTGATAAGTCAATGTTTTACTGTACATGTTAATACAATTTCAACTTTGGGTATTGGACTGATTGTTATTTCCATTAGACAAAATGTTAGCTAGTGATGGGAATCGGTTGCATTTTCATAATCGATTAATTGGTTATAATCGGAAGATGATTTCGATCGATTTTCCGATTATAATCGGTTAATAAATAGAAGCGGAAATTACAAGGTAAATAAGATTAAATTATAATATTTAGTCTTGATAATATCTGCAAGATACTTGTATCACAGACAAGACTTAAATATCCTCCATTTTTCTGATCATTTACTCTTCCTTACATTTGTGTTAGTTTTCTTTTCCAAGTACACTTATTTCAGCTAAAATTTCATACTTATTTTATAAGAGACGTGCAAATATTACACACAAGCTCCAAAGGAACCGTTCTGTTTTTCCATAAACGAACTTCAGTAAATAATCGAAATTGATCGATTATTAGATTTCAGAATGGATTATCGCTTATTGGACGCACAAACGATTAGATGTCGATTAAATCAATTAATCGGTCCAACACTAATGTTAGCTCAAGAATCCCAAATATTTTACAGTAAACAGGGGTTCTTTATTCTTGTTGTGACTTGAACTGTGCCTATGCAATTGTTAAAATAAGCGTCCTAATGGCAAAAAACTGCGAAGAGAAAAAGTAGGAAATATCGGTTTTAAAACCAAACTTTTTAAAATAGTGAAAAATTCGCAAAGTGATTGTGAAAAAAAACAACTTTTTGAATTTAATTTTGAATTGCGAATGGGACAGACTATCAGCCCAAAATGACCCAGCAAAAGCCCTGAGTAAACTTACAATAACTTCATAGAATTCTCCACCCTCTTCATCAGATGACAGATCTTCTTCCGAGTCAGATCCAGCTCCTCTTGGCTTCTTAAATGACCCTGCTGCTCCAAGTGAGACTGTTTTCTGTTGTTGTTTGCCCTTTGACCTATAAAATGATATACAGAAGGAAAAGACAAAAGGCTAAAGAAGTACATGTATACAGCAAGGTCTTGTTTAACGTAACTATTTTTAAGAACATACCATTGCCAATAAAATTATCTGTTAAGGCCTAAACAAATAATTAGTGTTTCCAATAACCCAATTGACCCTAAATTTTTATGTCTAGCCTTAAGTTTTATGACACCACCTCATTTTGACAATTGTTAATCACTGTTTGTAATAAGTTGGCATTCTTGCCCTATATGGTTCATGTAAAAAATTAAAAATTACCTGAAGTTAACGACACTAATTTTTCTAAATATATTAAGTATTATCAGAAACAAATGTTTTTTCTTTGGCCTAGATTAACCATAATCATCAGTCTGTTCCATGTAGACAGATTCCAAATAAAAGAGTAAGCAGGGATTTTGTTGTGTATTTTAATACTACTTTCTGCCTTTTATGATTGGGAAAACTTTCTGAGATCTAGCAAACTGCATTATAATATGCTGGCAATAGACAGTATCTTCATTGCAAAGACATTATAGTGTGGTTCTGTCAAAAACAAACATAGTAATCCATGTCCAAATCACAATCCAGAAGCAAAGTAAAAACTTTGAAACTGACAAGCTAGGTTAACCATGTGAACTTCCACCAGGGGAGTGAGGTCTAATATATTGCAGATAAAGTTAAAAAGTTAAAGTCTTTCCCGAGCCATTAGGCCCATCAGGCCGGAGCTTAGCCCGGTTTCGGTGGCGTTAAGTGACTGAGAGTACAAGACTCTCCCCTGAATGGGACGCCGGTCCATCGCAGGGTTAACCCCCCACATTTTGCTGGTACTCATTTATTTTTCAGCCGAGTGAACTGGAACAACGTGAAATTAATTGTCTTGCTCAAGGACACAACACATTGCCCGGTCCAGGGATTGAACCCACAACCTTCGAATCATGAGTCCAACGCCTTAACCACTAGGCCACGCGCTTTTCCTTATTGCAGATAAGGACAAATAGAATTAATTTTTTAGTGCACCACTGTCGTTTTGGGGAATTTTAGTGACCAAATTTGGGAAATTGTAGTCATTTTTCCCTGGGGAAACTACCTTTATTTTGTAGTAATTTTAAGCAAACAAAACCACAGGTAAAGTAAATAACAAACAATATAAATTACTTACCTTCTGACACCATGTTCATCCTCTAGCTCTTCTTGTTGAATTCTGGCCTGCTCTAAAATTTTCTTGGAGAGTTTATCATCCACAAACTACAAAATGATTGTTTCAATAATGAGGAAAACATAGGTAAACAAACTGTTTTGGTTATATGGGTTAATTAACTTTGAGTAAATTGTCTTGGGGTGATTTTTTCAGGGATGGAACTGACATGAAGGTGTGTTGTCAGGCATTCTGCCTCTCAATGCTTAGGTATCAACCCCATGAAACCTATGTACAGTAAAAAAGTTTGTCAGTTCAAAGAGTTCACTTGTCAAATGGTTTTAATCAAGGTGATTTCTCTGGATTTTCAATTTTCTCCATTATTCAAAAACTTGCTGTGTGGCAGTCTAGGCTGAACAGATGGCTTGATAGATTAGTCTGTAGTCTTATTGTAGTCCTGAGTTTAAGCCTGGGTTTGCTTGCTGCATTTTCCCCCTTTCCTGTTACATGTTGGGGTTTGTCCAACCCTAGAACCTTGCTAACCTGGTGACATCAATTCAATGTAGTTAAATCAAAACGAAGGGATGAGTGTAATAAATCAGACTCAACAGGTGAGCAGTAAGATCATTTGGTAAAGCAGCCTTCTAGTATAGGAATGTCCCCATTTTGGTCCCAATCCTGGTTTGTCAGTAACTGCATTCTTTTCATTTCTTGTTACATTTTTGAGTATGTAAATAATAACCCTGGGGTATAGCCAATAGAAAAAACTCTCCAGAGTAAGAACTATTAACGTGCATATCAGGGCCCCACAAACGCCGATAAGGTCATTCGGCGGTAAAAATCACCGCTAAAAAAAAAAAAAAAATAACCCCATCTTCTTCATTGGTTTATAGAGCTTTTTGGTGGAGCTTACATTTCGTCTGGAATGTTTAACACAGCAAAAATCTACTTTCAGATGCTTCCTTTCTTTCTTCATTTTATTCATGAAAAACTTTATTCATCCCAACAGTCACCACAAAGTCGGGAAAGACTACAGCCATGTGCTTTGTTTACTTTCTGTCACTATCATGATTATGTCCCTTTAATACATGTTTATTCAAAGCAGAGTGGATAACGACTATTTGTCGGGTTAAAGTAAAAAAAAATATGGCTGTCACATGTTTTACTGCTTACAAGGTCTTAATCATTAAAATCTGGGTTTATTTAGAAGAATATTAAAGAGATCATGATTTTATTATCGTCATACAGCATTCCTTATAATAAGGTAATTTTGTCCATCTGCCTTGTGCAATACACATCGTTTGCCTACAGTAGCTCTGTTCCAGAACCGATTTGTGCCAAATATTCAAATAGGATTCGAATAACAGCCAACTAATATTCAAATGCCTAATGTAATTTGGTATTCTTTTCAGCTCTTTTGTTTCACCTCGCTGTTTGAATCATCTCCTTAAAACATGAAACAAGGCATAAATAAAACTGAGGCCTCGTAAGGTATTTTGTTTACACAGTTTGTTGAACACACGTGGTCTCGGTAATAATTAAGTGATTAGAGGATTAACTCTGGTGCTGATTATTCACAGGCAATGATTAATTAATTATCACACCGGTTGTACACCTGTGGGACACGTGGCTTCATCTTAAAGTCTTGTGTGATTTCTTGATCGTGAACTAATCTTAATTAACAAGACAAAATTTAGAAGGTTTATAGGGGGAAAAAACCGAATGACCGAATTTCAATTCGGCGTTTTATTTGCCAATTCGGTGATTTTTAGCCGATTTTGGCGATTTGTGGGGCCCTGGTGCATATTAACCACAATGTATATATAACCTGGTAGAGGATTTTTATGTGGTTTATAAGAGGAAGTTTTATCCAGTGGAATTCTAATAATCTAATGGTGGACATCACTACATTAACTCCTATCTCATTTTTTGGAGCTGAGCCGACAGTCAACGGCTGAAGCAACAGATTTACAGATACAGATATACATGGTTGTCCAGGTAGCTCAGTTGGTAGAGCATCCCACTAATATTAGTGTCACAGTATTTATTTCAGGTAAAGAATAACAAATACTTCCTTGGGTTCTTTTATGTATTATATTATACGCATTTACATTCACATTTACCTTCACATTCTAGATGTGGTCCAGAATGTCCCGACCTACATGGTAACTTCTGAGTTATAAAAACTTATGTACTGTAGCCTTTGATGTTAAAGTAGCTGGAAATATTGATCTAATAAAAACACGTCAATCAATGACCATAAATGACTAAAGAGTGATAAAAAATACTAAGAGCGCCAAAACAACTGACCAGTATGTAAGAGTAGCCAATGAGGTGAAAGTAAAGAACTGGACAAACCGGTTATGTGACATGACGTAAGTAAGTATATAGATTGACAGGTGAATGACAGTTAAAGTTTGGGTGCTCCTATAAAAGAAGAAGATAACAACACAAGACGAAAACAATACAAGATGGCTGACAATATTAAACAACATCACAGGACACCACAATTACACATAATGTAAACAGTTAATTAAAATAGAACTTAATTAAATAAAACTTAACTAATTATTTCATATAATTAATACTACCACATAAGGAAGGTTGCAGGCTTGAAACCTGATTTGGTTGCTCCATATTTTCCTTTCCTGTTAAATATTAAAGAATTTTGACTGGAGAGTAAAGCACCATTACTCCACCTACACTGTCCATAGAGCTAGGATTTAATTAAAAAGCTGAAACTTGTGTACTTTGTGTGACCAGCCAAACAACCACCACACCCCTTCTTTCTTAGAAATAAAACCCCATTTCTTATTTATACAAAAAACATACAAAAATAACACCAACAACATAAACAAGTTTACAATAAGGAGTTGCGCAATTAAGATTCCTTGTTCTGTTAAGAAAAACGTGGTTACCTCATCATCAGCTTCTTTCCGCTGACGAATTTTAGTTCGACCAGGCAGTCGGACACTTTTGTCTTCTAGTATCTGATCTGTTAACGTGTCTGGTCTGTCTGTTTCAGATTGTTTTTGTCGTTTATTCTTCACTTTACCCATGTTTTCAGTCTGAGAATTTTTCACGTGTTTTATGTTTCAGATTTCCTACCTTCTTCAATGAAGAGTAAAGGGAGCAATCATTACACGTGAAATGAGATTGTCACTTAATTGTCCTTGTGAGATTGTCCTTCAATTAATTTGCATTAAATATGCTTTTTAGTAAAATCTGCATATAATATGAATGAAACTTTTGATAACTTTATAATAAAAAGAAAATTAAAGCACTGAAACAATGATGCCTCATACTTCGTATTGCCTTTGATTTTTACATGCTTTTAATGTAAAAATCAGAGGTATTCCACACAGTGACAGGTGCTTGCAGTAAAGAAGTAGAGATGTCATTTGTAGTGGTTTTGCAGGTTTTGTGGAAGCTTTTGTACTGTTATATAGAAGCCTTTCTGAGTTTATTTATCAGCCCTAAAAGAAAGGATGTCACTGGCGATATCGTTCTTGTTACAGGGGCGGGGCATGGTATAGGACGGGAGATTGCTCTGGAGTTTGGACGCCTGGGAGCAAAGGTTGTTATCTGGGATATCAACAAGGTAAATTTTGTATCCTGTTTTGTAGACCTGTTTTTAACTCCAATAAATAAATAGATAGATAAATGCATTGGTGTTTTTTATATCACTTATTGTGAAATAAAGGGGCGTTGGATATAACCTTACAAATATAATTTAACCACACCACCATTTTTTGTTATTTTGTTATCCAGTACCTGTCCAAGCCGGGGATTGATTATTTAAGAATCGACGTGTAGTTGAGTGTGATGGCATGTGGTCAAGACTTGGCCAATTAAAATGTTTTATGCACAAATTATTACTCATGTTACTATTAGCATTATTATTGTTGTTATTATTGTTTTATGGAGAAAATTGGGGTAGGTATAGACAAACAACAATGACCTGTCCGCTTGACCTTTTATTAGGAATATTCATATAGGGAGTCCATCTAATATATGGGTAGTGTTAAGATCCAAGTTAATATACATTGCACAGGTGTACTCTATGAGGTGAGTACTTCTCACCACGAATACAATATAAATACCTGTGTCCCCTATACACAGATGTATTTGGTCTGTGATAAATATTTAAATGAAAGGTCGAGCAGACAGGTCAAAATTGTTTACGTATATACAAAAATTATATTTACAAAATTAATACCCATCCCACATCTAATTTATAGAGTTATAGTGCGATGAAGCGTTTCACTTGTAAAACTTACAATATATATATATGACTTATATGTTGTGCTTGAGGCCTAAGAAAAAACTTCTGCTTAACCACTTAAAAAATGAAGATCAGTAATTTGGAATTTTCAAAAATAAATTTTTACATTGACCATATTGGAAAAGGATGCCAACTTTTAACAGATATTGTCAAAATATTGTCATAGAAACTTTCGGGTTGGTAGGGTTAATTGAAACACACATATTTTTTTAGCCATAAGATCCTGTTTACCGCAATTCAAATATTATTTATAGATAATATATGGATATACAAAATTGTATGTATGTAATTTAAAGAAAAAAAATATATGAATACTGTTTATCATTTTATAGGAAAATAACAATGACACGGCTGAGTGCATCAAAGGCCAAGGAGGTGAAGCGTATCCATATGTGTGTGACCTGAGTAATTCAGATGATATCAGAAAAGTCGCAGGTCAAGTGAAACAAGACATAGGCGATGTAGATATATTAGTTAATAATGCCGGCATTTTGTACGGCGGGGAACTTCTCAAAATGAAGGAGGAACATATCAGGAGAACCTTTGAGATAAATACATTGGCACATTTTTGGGTATAATAATTTAATTTTTTATCAATTGAAAACTATTTTAGTGAATTCAATGGCTGAAGTAATTATTTTTGAGTATAATAATTTTTTATAAATAGAAAAATACTTGAAATGAATGAATGGGTATTTTAATTATTTTTAGCTAGAAATTTGTTTATCTCCAATAAACAGGTATCGTGCAACAGTTTTGTATTTTCATCCTGTATGTATTGATGAACCCAGTGATTTCAATAAGAAAAAAATCTGAAGAGTTGAAATTGAATTCTTGATGCAATACATGTATGAGCGCCAAAGGCAATTAGATTCAGAATGCTGGGGGGGGGGGTGGTATTGGAAAAAATTTTCAAAACTTTTAAGCAAAATGGTGCAATCTTAGACTAACTGGCCCTTTTTAGAATACTGTATTTGGGACATAATCTGGACTTGGACAAAAAATCTCTTCCATGGAATCTCTCATATGCTATATGACATTAGACTTCTTGTTTTCTTGCAGACAGTGAAGGAATTCCTACCCGCCATGCTGGAGAAAAATAAAGGTCACATTGTTACCATAGCATCCATGTCAGCAAAATCTGGAACTGCCTTACTTGTAGATTACAGGTGAGTTGATTGGACTTGTGTTACAAGTGACATGGTAAAGAAATATACCATTGAGAGAAGAATGTTACAACTATGAATTATTTTGAATAAATGAAATCTGTTTTTATTTATTATTTTATGTTTGTTTACCTGTAATTTATCACTTTCTGGAAATTTATATGAAAATTTGAAAGTCTGTTATTGGTTCATGTTCTTTATATATACCTTGATGAAGTAAACTAATTTAAACTTAAGAATGTATCAACATGGATGATTGATAATAAATATAAATGCCCAAAAAGAATGTTTTTGGAATATTTAATTTCGTTTATTCACAAAAGTGATCTTGTAAATTCACAATATTTATTCTGTATTTACAAAATGGTATTTCTATTTCAACCATGTCAGTATAAGAAATAGTATTTTTTAAAAATCAAAATAATTATTGCAAATTTATAAAATTAATATTAGAAATATAGAAAATGGTATTTCAAAATTTCAAATACCATTTCAAAAATACAGAACAACTGTTGCAAAAATATTAAATAACTTTTTTCAAACTTATCACATTATGCCTGACTCGGTAGTGACGAACATCTTGTGTGTGAATTTACTTAAACAAACCAAAGAAGAAAAACAAAATAGCTTTTTTCAGAATGAAGTTGTTTAAATGACATGAATCAATGAAACTTTTTTAAATAAAATGCAATATAGCATGTGCCACTATTTGATATACATGTATCTTAATTTCAGTGCTTCTAAGTATGCTGCCTACGGATTTACAGAGGCCCTTAACGAGGAGATCTGGAGATATGGTAAAGATGTTCAAACTACAACAGTCTGTCCTATGTTTGTTGGTACTGGCTTGGTCAAATATCCAAAAGTCGGGTAGGTTGTATAGTTATAGCCTATAAAATTTAATCTACAGTCAAACCTGTTTATAAAGGCCTCCCAAGGGAATCGGTAAAATTAGCCTTTATAGGCAGGTGGTCCTTATATACAGGTTTAAATAACATGAATAAAGAAGTAATTGGGATAATGTTTTACTGGCCTTTAAACACATGTGGACTTTATATATAGAGGTGGCATTTAAGACAGGTTTGACTCTATCTAAATTTAGGAGGGGGGGGACTTAGTGGTCTAAAGTGCATGCTTATGGAGCACAATTCCTCTCAGTGTCTAGGTTCTGGTCCAAGTGTAAGAAAGTTTGTCACTTTGCTTGCTGAAGGTGGGTTTCTCTGAATAGATAGTAAATTTAGGTCTTATAAATGTATATGGTGGCCGAGTGGTCTAAAGTCCTGGTTTACAGTGCCTCTCACAATCACTGCATAGATTGGAATTCCACTCAGGTCAGATCCTTTTGATCAGATATTTTGACAGTTTCCTAGCCAAAGGTTGGTGGTTTACTCCAGTTTCCTCCACCATCCCAAAACTGACTGCCTCCTCAATGGAAGTGAAAGAATCTTAATTGGTGTATAAAACACTATTACTTCACTCCACTAAATGTATTAATGTAGTGGAACCTGTCCAAACAGAACATGTTTAAGGCTAAAGATTTTTTGTTTCCAATTTATACAAACTTTAGCTTAGGTAACTTTTGTTATCTATTGGTCATTCTGAAATCAAAGAATTTTTGAAACCTTATTTCTGAAAGAAATACAAATTTTGCCTGAATGATTAAGATGATGATGTTGACTATCACTTATTTAATATCTGAGCATGTTTGGACTGCATTTGTAATTGGTCATGGACCCATGCTTGTGCAATAAGAAAGACCTATTAAAGTTATTCTTTATCTTAAACCTATAGCCATTGAATGCCACAACCATAGATTCCTTAGCTTACTGTCCTAACAACTTGGCAACATGTTAGATATGGTAGATTAATTACTAGTATCATACAAATATAGGGTAAACTCTACAGTACAACCTTGTTTTAATGTCCTTTGTTAACGTTGCCCCCTAGCTTATTCAGGCCTTAGATAGAATTTTTAATTCCACTTGGCACAGTGCCTAGTTGAATAAGAAAACCACTCGGCACTTGGAAATTTAACTCGTCACAGTTACCACAAGTGTAAAAGATAATATTATACTGACTGACAAGAATACAAGTCAACTCGCCCCAATTCCAACTCGTCCCAACTTCTTTTTACCAACTCGTCCCAATTTTCGTTACCAACTCGTCCCAAGTGAAACACCAACTCGTCCCACATTTGTTTACCAACTCGTCCCAATTTTCTGAACATTTTATTGTTTAACTTAATTCACAAATTGATAAAATTTGTTTGAAAACGATGATACAAGTGTTTGGATAGTGAAACCAAACGGTAAAGGACGCACTGAAGCAGTCGGCAAAGTCATCTTGCACTTTGTCTTTGAATATTCACAAAGCGTTTAAAAAAAATGGTTTCCTTGTAAGGTATCGTCGGTTTAACGGAAATACACACAAATCGTCGGCAAGTTTAATAAGATTAATCAATCAACACAATTTGACATAAAGATGGTCCAAAAAAGAACATCAAACGTAAAATTATAAATATTCACTCACCCATGAATACATTCATTCAACTCACTATACAAGTTACCAGTATACGCTACAGTAAACAACACACAGAAAAGACAAAGACGAATATTTGAGACACCACATTTCTTAATTTAACTAACTAAATAAATTAACCCCATGTTACATTAAAATTTAAAAATTCACCATTCAATCTGTTAAAATGGAGAAAAGTAAAGAATTTCATAAAAAGAGAACACCATTTCAGTTTGGAAACAAAATCATTTTCACCATGTCGGTGGAAAAGTGCAGCAGGGTGTAATATTAAGGATTGTATGTGTAACTTTATTACAGGATACCATGATCCCCGAAATCGGGTATAAACCCAGGATTGGTCACTAAAACTTTGAACAATACGGGAGTTTAACAATTTTATCTCCCTTGATTACTCTCTATGGTTAGAGGTAAGAAAGTGTACCGTCTGCAAGCCAGGGGGCATTCCCCTGTTACCTATGTATGTGCTAGTATGAAACTTAGTATATGTAATACATATAAATGTATCTACATTATATTTTATTTTCTTAATGTGTTTCGTCTGAAAATAAATAAATAAATAAATAAATAAATAAATAAATAAATAAATAAATAAATTAGAATGAAAAGTAATCTTGACCCAATAAGTACCAACAATGTAAATGAATAATGATTGATGCAAGGTTGCATAGTATTTAAATAAATTAATAAATAAATAAATTTTGAAACATGACCTTGAATGCCGCATCAATATACACTTTAAATATTTTAAATCTTTTTTTTAAATCTTTTTTTTATTTTTATTTATTCATTTTTTTTTAATTTTTTTTCTTTTTTTCATTGACACACAGTGAAAAAATTCATGTCATGTCTATCAATTTATTTATTTAGTTATTTATTCATTTTAAATTTTATTTTGGAAAGTAACTTTATAAGGGAATGGTTGGTTACTTTAGTTAAAACGTTTGAAATAAATAGAGATTTTTTCTAAAAAGTTGTGAATTGTTTACCATTTCATTTGCCATTTTTTATGAAATCAAAATAAAAAAAATATGACAACCAAAAAAACGGATAAAATTATTGAAACCATACAAATATTTAATGTTAAAGTTTATTTTAATTTTTTTATTCACATTCTAAATACTTTTACAATATTCTCTAACATTCATACATTTCATTTATCAGTTTATAAGTTTGATATTATCTTGTATATTGAATAAGTTTGATGAAGTTTGTGTAATTAATAAAAACGATACTTGTACATTCTTAATGTTATCGATGGATGCTGACCATAAAAGGGTTCATTTGTCGGTACGTGTCATGTATTGAGTCATCCGGTAATGTTGACAGGTGTGCGGAGGTATGTGAATTACGGATACTAATTAACAGATTAAGACTTCAACACCATCATCTTTGTAATACATTACGGGATAAACAATTCATCAATGAGAAACTTTTTAATAAACAGTAATGTAACATGTAGATATGAGGAGCATCATATTTCTTGGAGCAAATATCAGTGAATATTGGGTAAGGGAAGAATAAAATGTAATTGTAATCGCCATAAGTACATCATAATTTTGGGTTCGTTTAATTAATTAAAATTAGTAAATGTAATTCTGTCAAAGGCAATTATATACATGTATACAGAATATATCGATTTAATTTTCTCCCACATCGGCGTAAACATTATAAGTTTTGATACTATTTCAAGAAAAGAACAACTGATAAAGTTCTTCCACAAACTTGTATGTATTCAAGATTGTTTTTCTAGTTATAGACTGCCTATTATTAGTATCATATCTTTGTCCTTATAGCAAACATAACCATTTTATTTTATTTTAAAGTTTAAAATGCTAAACAAAATATATTAATTATACTTCTTTAATTTGGTTTATTCATTTTTATCATCTTTAAATTTTAACTGGTTTTTTTTTTAATTCTTGATAGTTTTAATTTCTAAAATATTAAAAAATTAGCATATTTGACTTAAAGAAAATATAAATTGATTAGTAAGAAAAAGTTTTGTCACATAAAATATATATTTATTCATGAATGAATGTAAATATATCCCATTTACGGCAATGTTTAACCATTTAAAAGCGTTACCAGCCTTAGACCTTTTATTACGACTGCCCCCTCGATTGCAAATCACGTTCAATCGCGTCCAATCTCGTAAGGTCACGGGCCTTGCGCATGCGTAATAAACAATGTTAAACTCCTCTATTGCGATTTTGGACTATGTCCTACTTATGTAATAGCAAATTGAGTAATGTTTTTCCATACCAATATCTGTTGATTTTACGCTGAAATATTGTTAATTTGGTCTAATTATATTCTTCTAAACAAGATATATTTTGGATTTCGGGTATTATAACCACTAAATTTGGGTAAAAATACGGCCAAAAAATGTGGGACGAGTTGGTAAAAAAAAGTGGGACGAGTTGGTAGTCCAAATCTGGGTAAAAAATACGGCCAAAAAATGTGGGACGAGTTGGTTTTTAAAGTGGGACGAGTTGGTAGTCCAAATCTGGGTAAAAAATACGGCCAAAAAATGTGGGACGAGTTGGTAAAAAAAGTGGGACGAGTTGGTGAAATTAAGTTGGGGCGAGTTGGAATTGGGACGAGTTGACTATACACCGACTGACAAATATATAAACACTCGAAACATTGGTTGGATTTTACGTTACACTTAGTGACTTCCAAATGCGAAACGGTTTACACATATCATGCAAATGTTCGAATGATTTTGTTGATTCACGCTTGTAACAGAACGGCAAGATTTTTACAAATGGTCCTGGATCGTTACAATTGACCTCCTTATACACAATTTTCCGACCTACACTAAATTGTCTGTTGTTTATTAATTGTAACAAGCCCATGATGTATATGTCTAATAAATTTAACTCAGCACCGTGACGAGTGCAATAACAACATCACTCGTCCCAGTACACATTTCACTCCTCAGGACGAGTGGACGAGTGAATAATCAAAGCCCTGTTATTGCTACAGTATTTCAAAGCTCTAATTTTTTTCTTCCATAATTTTCTTTATAATGTTTTTCTGATTAATAGCCTTACTTATACCACCAATATTTGACAGAACAAATACTGTCTATGAATTGAGGTTTTACTGTATATACATTTTTGTTTTTTGCTTTCAGGAGAGGTAAATTACTTACACCAAAAGAGGTTGCTATGGCGACTGTTAATGGTACATTGACTAATCAGGAGTTTGTGATTGTACCCCCAGCCCTAGAATACCAACTTAAAGTTGTACAGTAAGTAATAATTTGTTCATGTTAATCTGTTGCATAAACTTTTCACAAATTTTATTTGTTATGGAATCTGGAGTTTCTTTTGGAGGGACCGTGCACCTCTTGTAATTTTTCCCTCCTTTCTTTTGCCACATTAGCTTTGGTCTTAGATTTCAAATTTTTCTACAAGGATTCTCTCTGATTAACGTCATTCCTAGAATTATATATTTAGCTTATTCTTCATTCTTTTTTGACACAGTTTTACCCTTGCATTGCTTTTTATTATTTCTTTTCTCTCCTGTATTAATTCAGTTAGTATATATATCTCTGATTAACGTCATGTCTAGAGTTATATTAGTATATATATATCTCTGATTAACGTCATGTCTAGAGTTATATTCTTTGCACAGTTTAACACATTCTTTATTGACACAGTTTTACTTATTACACATTGCTTATTTTTCTATTATTTCTTTCTTCTCCTGTATTAACTCAACTGGTTTTTTGTCTAACTCTGTGAAATTGGGAGCTTTTACTTTTGATGTCATATTTTACCCTACAATAATTACCTTGATGTGAAATAAATCTGGGCTTGAACTCATTTCATGTAATAAGGGATCACATAAAGGGTGCGCAACACAAAACCCGTCTTACTTGAGCTCGAGTTTAACCTGACTTAAACCTAGGTAACGTGATCCCAAGTTCGCTGGTTGATCTAGGCTTACCTAAGCCAGAGGTATGCGACTGGGCAATAGTCTTTACTCTATTTCTTCTGCCAACATTTAGACTGCCACTTCTGTTGAACAGATCTTAATTAGACTTCACAGGAATAATATTTGGGTTAGACTTCACTGTAATATTATTTGGGTAGAATAGTTGTGCTACTGGCCATTTTTATTATGGTCTTCCAAAGGACCCTGTGGCTTTCATTTTTAAATGCTGAATGCTTGGCCAAAGAACAATCACTACCCATTTTTAAAGCATCAGCCATGCTGAATGCTTTATAGCGATCGTTGGATTTTTTCGTATTTAGCGCCGCTCTCATTTCACCTTGACAGCCAATCAAATCCTTCGTTTCGACTGAAATTACGGGAATTTCCATATACGGTATCCCAGGTATGTATAAACTCTAATCTGAGTGATTGGGTCTCCCGGAAAGTTACGAAAGCAATGTTTTCATCATGTACACATGTGCCGATCTGAAATGTATTCATACGCGTATTAGTCCGTAATTGTTTTTGCTGGATATGTATTTTAATTCTTCACTTTTGTATGATAATTTTAAGATAAAAACCATAAAAATCCATTAAGTATACGCCCCTCGGAAAACCCAACAAATATGACGATCTTGTCAGTTCGCGCCAACGTTCTTCTTTTGACCTACAGTGCTGTAACAGTCGCCGCCATATTGAATTTTTTTAATTTACGCAAAGTGACATCAATAAATAAACACTAAGTATGCTCATTAAACAGTTTTTAAGTTAAATAACTTTAAACATGGACCACATTTGATGATAAATTATATATATTTTTTTAAAAATTGATTGTCAATAATATTTCGTGTTTGGGATATCCCGACCTGGTTCATTAATATTCATCATAACGTCACGAGGATTTTCCCGCTTTCATTGGGTATGTCAGTTTGCCGGTAGCGAAATTATGCATAACAAAAAAGTAGAAATCAAAGATTATTCCCAAAAATGTGATACGAAACTGAAAGAAGAAGTTTATTTACAAGTTATTGGCTATGTTGATAAACCGTTTGTGACTCGTGAAGTTGTGTAGGATATCGATACCGTAGTTCGTATGCAAATTAGCCATGTGTTTGGGGGCATGCCTGCATTTGACACCCGATGCCCCTGCTCAAATGTATTCACATAGCGTAGTGACTGACCTTTTTAGTCCAGTACACCCTTGCCCCTTTTAAAATGATCATGACACCCTGTCCTTTTCAGTTATCAGTTTAATATAAAAACGACATGCTTTATTCTCGAATCTCTGCTACATACTTCCGATCTTCCGCACACACTCCACTTCTCACTATATGTCTCCGAAGACAGACAATTTCATCATAAATGTTCACTTAAATACCTTTTCCAGTTGTTTATTTTGAATCAACAAAATAAATCGCAAGAAAGAACAACTTGAAATCAAAATCTAAACAAAACTGAAAAAACGATGTTTTAAAATTTTCAGATAAAATTTATTTACCTTGTTACAAGTCCTTATTAGATCGTTTTTACAGTGGATATCCGATTAAAGTTGTTGTCAGTAGTTTAATCCATGGTTTTTACAACCTTTAATTTCTTTTCATGAAGCCATATTACTTTATTCACATAAAATGTGGCCACTGGACATGCAGGAAAACAAACAAAACAGTTATTGTGCTTTCTTAAGTTCTTCCAATTTCTAGAGCACCGTTGGTGAAGTAGAACAGAAACTAAGGGCGGGGAAAATATGGTACCAATCTTGTGAACTCAACTCCTCTTACAGTTTTCAACCAAAAACCTTGAAACTTCACAGAATGTTTCTATATATATTGAGGATGTGCACCTGACTTTATGGAAATATTTCAAGATTTTTTCCCCCATTTTTCCAGACTTTAAAACTTAGTCACTTTTTAGCAAGTATTTGAATGGGGGTACCTACTTTGTGAACTCAACTCCTCTTACAGTTTTCAACCAAAAGCCTTGAAACTTCACAGAATGTTTATATAATATTGAAGATGTGCACCTGACTTTATGGAAATATTTCAAGATTTTTTCCCCATTTTTCCAGACTTTAAAACTTAGTCACTTTTTGCAAGTATTTGAATGGGGGTACCTACTTTGTGAACTCAACTCCTCTTACAGTTTTCAACCAAAAGCCTTGAAACTTCACAGAATGTTTATATATATATTGAAGATGTGCACCTGACTTTATGGAAATATTTCAAGATTTTTTTCCCCATTTTTCCAGACTTTAAAACTTAGTCACTTTTTGCAAGTATTTGAATGGGGGTACCTACTTTGTGAACTCAACTCCTCTTACAGTTTTCAACCAAAAGCCTTGAAACTTCACAGAATGTTTATATATATATTGAAGATGTGCACCTGACTTTATGGAAATATTTCAAGATTTTTTTCCCCATTTTTCCAGACTTTAAAACTTAGTCACTTTTTGCAAGTATTTGAATGGGGGTACCTACTTTGTGAACTCAACTCCTCTTACAGTTTTCAACCAAAAGCCTTGAAACTTCACAGAATATTGAAGATGTGCACCTGACTTTATGGAAATATCTCAAGATTTTTTCTCCATTTTTCCAGACTTTAAAACTTAGTCACTTTTTAGCAAGTATTAGAATGGGGGTACCTACTTTGTGAACTCAACTCCTCTTACAGTTTCTCTTAAATTCAAAGTAATGTTATTGTAACATTTTAGTTGTCTAAATAATAATCAATTAATTTTCAATTAATCGTATTCAGAAATATTTCCCCCTTTTGTACACAATTCTTGTCAACAAACTTTTTTTGAAAGAGACAGTTGCCTGGACAACTTCTGTAATTGGGAGGTACAGATTATTAGCTTATTGTGTCAGGATGGTTTATACCAATTCAGGCTTTTGAAGCTCACTTGGACAATTTATATATATTCAACAATAATTTTAAATACATTTAAATTATTTCTAAAACAAAGGTTTTATTTTTTTTTTATTTTTATTTTTTTTCAAATTAATTGTGAATTCAATGAATAAAATTAATGACTTCAACAATAGTTAATCTGTCAATTGCAAGTCACGGGAAATAGCTGGTCATGGTGAAAGTTTTTTTTGTGATGATGACACTATGTCGATGATGATGTGGATGCTGATCTGGTGAAGGATGACAATAATAATGATGATGATGACATTCAGTTCTGCTGCTGCCGATGATGATGATGATGATGATATGACATGAGGAGATATAATGATGATGATGATGATGATGATGGACATGAGGAGATATGATGATGATGTCACCATGATGATGATGTGGACACGAGGAGATATGATAATGATGTTGATGATGGTGATGACATGAGTTCTGTTGATGCCGATTATGATAATGATTATCGTGATGAAGAAGATGATAGTGATGGTGGTGATGAAAATAAGCTCTGCTGCTATGAATGATGATGGTGATGATGACGATGGGTGATGATTGACGAACTATGATGATGATTATGATGGTGACATGAGTTCTGTTGCTACGATGATGATGATGGTGGCAATGATGACATTCAGTACTGCTGAGCACTGCCGATAGTATGATGATGATGATGATGATGATGATGATAATGATTATGAAGATGGTGGTGATGATGATGATGATGGTGGTGATGACATTCAGTTCTGCTGCTGTCGATGATGATGATGATAACAAAGCCAATGTCTTCATGCTGATGATGTGACATGATGATGATGATGATGATGACATTCAGTATTGCTGCTGCTGATAATGATGATGATTATGTGACATGAAGAGCTATGATGATGATGTGACCATATTAATAATGTAACATGAGGATTTCTGAAAATGATTAATATAATGGTGGTGGTGATTGTCATGGCATGGGTTCTACTGCTGTTGCTAATGATGATGATGATGATGATGATGATGATGATGATGATGATGAGATGATGATGATGATGATGATATTCTCATGTTGATGATTAAAATGTGATATGAGGAGTGATGATGATGGTGGTGGTGATTACAGATCCAGTTTGGGTTTCTTCCAGTCAACTGCGTTTAGTGGAGTTATGCCCTTTCACTTTGTGAATTTTATCAAAATGATGGTTTCTCTGGACTTTTTTCAGTTACGTTTGAGATATTTCACTCAGATTGGGGTCGGGTCTTTAGTAGCTCTCTTGGTTTTGAAAAATTGAAAATTTATATTATGCGAATTACTTAGTTTACTCAATTGATAAACATTCCGTTGCATGTCCATTTTGACCATTGTAACATATTATATGTTAAAACCTAACAACTTGCATAAAAAGCAGACTTGTTGTTAGAAGCTTCCCGATCACAGTATCTATTATTTGCATGATTTTCATTTGTTACTGATTCATTAGATAATCTCAGTTTCAAGTGCACATATTTTGTTTTATCAAATTGCTCAGTTTAGCTGATGCTTCAGTACCTTCAGTACTTTGATTCAAGTCCTGGTCAGACCAGGTTGGGGTTCAAACCCATGAACTCTCACATACGAAGCAAACACTCTACCATTGAACTACCGTAGTGGTAATGAATTTTAGAAACTCTTCGAATTAATTACATATTTGTACCATTTCTAGGTTTTTCCCAAGAAAGTTTAATGTTTGGGCCAAGAGAGCACAGAATCTTGGATTAGATCCACAGTATGAGCCAGGGAATAAGAGGGATTAAAGAGATCAAGAAGCCGACCAATTTTAACATCTTGGACCAAAACAAGTTGTTATGTTGACTGTGAAGGACACTGTTTACCACTGCCTTTTAGGCTTTCTTGTTTTGTTTTTTTTTATAATTTTTAATTTTACTATGTTGCATGTATGCAGTGGGCATACCTTGGATTACTGGTAGTCACTTTTCATCGCTTTCGAAGGACCCCTGGAAAAACCACTGAAATAATATTCAGATTTGGAGTTATTCAGAATTTTCAGATTTGAAAAAATGCAAAATAATAGCCACTTGGACCAAATGATGATGTAAAGATATCATGGTACTTGAGAAAACGTTTAACTTATCCGGAGATGTTGACTAAAAACCAGCTTACCAGGCAGAGGCTGTTAACTTAAAAACATGGTTGGGTATTTGGATTGGCTAAATTATCTTAAAATGGGGTTCGCCACTGTACCACATGATCAATACCTTTTAACATTTGTGCGGAACGTTTTGGAAAACGTCAACGTCACAGATTCCCGGAATGACGTCGTTTTCTTGGGAAAACGTCGTCTCATGTTATTCCATATCCATTGGTAATAAGTGTTCCACACAAACGTTAGAGGGTATCACGTGGTACAGCAGTGAACCCCATTACATGATTATGTGTAGCTTAAATAATTTTTAAAGAATTTTGCATTCATAGGTTTATAAAATTTTTACCAGATTTTTATCCTTGTTTAAATCTGATATCTGGTCAAAATTTTAGAAAGCCCTGAAACGAAATGTTTGTTTTATTTGTTTATTCTCCTAATTAAGTGCTCAAAAAAGGCTTTCTTTACCAATATTAATTGTATACTAACTGCATTTAATTGTTTAATCAATGCTTCCATTTTTACCAAATTTTCATAATTATTTTGTTGTTTTTCTCACCAAATGCCTATGATTTATTATTAATTTTTTTTGTAATTTTTATAAAATTATTTCTGATATATAATAGTTCAAAGTTCAAAACATACTCAACAAAAAAAGTTAGGGACCATTGTTCTCTTCTTGTTTCAAATGCTGTAATGAAGTATTTTTGTACATGAAATTAAATCACGAGACGTGTGGTGATATGATTTACGTTCTACAAAAACAGATAATGTTGTTGATGTGGTCCTAAACTTCTTTGTTGTGTATATTATTGGTTAGTTATCTATATGTATATATATATATGTGTGTGTGTGTGTGTGTGTGTGTCATAAAGAAGAGTAATGGTGTCACCCCAGTAAAGATTCTTTAATTTATATTGGGGAGGGGGTAGGCTGTCAGTTCTAATATGGAGGAGCAAACCAGAGCACCTTGAGTATAAAAAATCAGTGACCTTCAGCAAGTGAACTGACTCACTGCCTACTGCCCAAGTTTGCAGTTGAACCTAGGTGGTTAGAGCTACTGTAACCAGTAATTGTGTAGTATTTAGACCACTTCACCACCGAGGCCACCTGACTTAATGTGAGGTCTCGAGTTTAATTATATACACACATATTTATTTTGTTTATTGTTTATTAGTTTAGTGTCTGATGTTGAAGTTAATATTGACGCCATTAAACCTTTTTTTGGACAGCGATACCAGATGTTTATTGTCTTTTAATTTGATAGTTATTTTATGGTGGAAATTTAAGAAAATTCAGAAATACATGAAAAGTAGTCATGTAACCAAAACATTTAAGAATTAAAATTGTACAATTATGACCATGTTTAAGGCCATAGGCCTATCATCTAACATGGCTCCTTATTTGTAATAAGGATCATCAGCATGTAGTTCAGTTTGGAGTTTTATTAATGCACAAATGCAAAGATCCTTAACACATCTTTAGTACATCACATGTAAATTTGTTGAATAATCATTGGATAATTACACGAATACTATTTTAATCATCTGTCCATGACAACGCATAGCAACAGGAATATACCTATGTATAGTCCCGACGCTATGTATAGTCCCGACTACATAGTCCCAACAGAGGGACTATACTATAGTTTAATTTTTTAAGATATATGTGAAAACGCATTGATGTTGAGATTTATTGTAACATTTATTTATTTGTTGATTGATTAATATTTATTTATCTATTACAGTTGATGTTGAATAAAATTAATAGTTAATTTGAAAATTAATTCAAACAAAGACATGTGATGTACTAAATCTATTATGAACCTCTCCCTCAGGAACAGTTCTCCTATTGTGTTGTCTGGATAGGTTTAGTGACCACTTTACCTATTCAGACAACACTACAGGAAAACAGTTCCCTCAGGAGAGGTCCATAGTAGATTAGTATAGTACAGACCTGTTGAAAGTTTAACACTTGGCCAACAAAGAAGGATCAATACTTGGCTGTGAAGTGGCTGAGATATGGATAGGAAGTGGTCGAAAAGCTACTGAGAAATAGATAGCAGCTACCATGATATAACCTAGGAAGGGGACAAGATGAACTGTCGATTCGGCACTAATTAGATAGCTTATTGTTACACTTTCGACAGGTCTGTTAGATAAGTTTGAACTACCATATTTATGATGTGTTTCACTCTTCAGGGGAGATGAGCATGATTCCTTTGGATGATTTTTATAAATTTATATTTTCTATGGTTGTACATTTATTTGAAATTCAGTCAAATATTTTGTATTATATAATATTGATATTAATAATAAATCATTCAGATGTATATATTCCATGTTTATTTTGATTGAAAACATCATTTGTCTTTCAGAAAAGACCGTTAAAACTAAAACCCTGTGCCAGGTATGGTATGTTAAAGAGCTTTCCCTGCAAAGTGCTTTGAGCACACTGCAAAGATAAAACATTCTGCAACTTCACCTATAGCTGGTGACATCTCAATGTAAGTGAAATATTCTTGACTGGCATGTTAAACTCCATTACTCAACTCTTTTGTTCTGTTTCTCCACCAGCATCACCAAACAAGAGCTTTCTGGCATCTCTAAGGGGCAAATCTATTCCAAATTAAAAGAAGATCTACTTTTCCCCAATTTAGGAAGCAAATTCACAAAAATCAAAAGTCAAAATCCATGCATAATTAATGGGCATACATGTAATCTGATTGGTCTAGGGTTTCTTATATTTATCAGATTTATGGTAAAAGATTGAGATTGAAAGAGAATGGGAATACTCTTATCTGATTGGTTGGTGGTTTCTAATATTGATCAGATTTTCATGAAACATGTTCAGTGTACTTATAACCCAAGTGCTGACGTCTCGATATAAGTGAAATATTCTTGACTGGGATGTAAAATCCAATGCAATCAATCAATATATTAGGTAGAATAATGACTTGATCTTTTATAATTATGAATCACTTTATTTGTGGTTATGGTTTTGTAAGGATCCTTTTTCCTAGAAAAAGAAGTCAACCTTCTGAATGGGGGTCTTCCTGGATGTCCACATGCCTACTGTGCATAAAGGCTATTTTGAACTTCGAATATTGTAAATTATATTTTAATAAAGAATTGCTTGGACAAATTAACAGTGCATATTTATTCATTATTCAGAGACCTAACTAAAAATTAGTTGCATGTTTTGGTTAACGTCTGTATATAGAAAAAATCACATTTGTGACAGAAAATATGTATTCCAGCTATCCATTTGGGCTCCAAATTACAAATGAATGTACCTTTTACCTGCGTGATTGAATCAAGACAATTCACACCTGGACGACCCACATATAACCAATGAGGTACCTAATAGGAGTATTTATACTTAACCATTTCGATTTTATTGAAAAAGTGGCAAAATTTATGGTATGTACACACTCACATAGACTGATTTAAAAGAAAACATATTTTTTTCCACTTAGGTCTCTCTTTTCTTTGTTGAAATATAATTAAAATGTTAACAAAAAGATACAAATAAAAATTTAATCGCAATATATGCATGTTAAAAATAGCCTTTATACACAGTAGAGGACAATGTTAATACTAAGTATAACAAAACAAGAGGTTTTACATCATGTAAAATAACAATGCATATAAACAACTGTGAGAGTTATCCCTCTTGTATCAGGTTGTCGCAGGTTGACAAAAGTATTATCACCTGGCTATGCTCAGATGGTTGAGGTTGTCGCACGCCGACAGTAATTTTGTTGGAAGTATTTCATTGGTTACATGTCATGTGATTGGAATGAAATATGTTTTCATAGAGGCATAATGCTTCAAATTCAGCAATAATTATTTGCCTTTCAAAATTTTTACTCGATCTAATCCTAAAAGTTGACAATTTTGTTTAATGAACAGTGCTTTAACCGTGGTATACATGTACACAGAGAAAAGTTCTAATTTCCTATAAAATCTTAGTTTCTAGACAACCTTGGTAAGACATGTTACACTGGTTGTACATTTGTCATTCAAAAGTAATGTTAACAATGAGGTTAGATTCATTACTGTTTATGCCAAAATCATGGAAGATTTTCCGTAGTGTTATCAATGGTTATACCAGTAATCTAATGTCTTCCAAGAGTCGATACCATATAGATGTCATACATGAACATCGGAGATGAACAACCGTTTCCTTAGTTTCTGAACAGAAAGTGCACAATTCAGTTTCGTACAATTTACTCTGCATAAGTGTTTGACTTTTGTAAATATCATGGTTGGGTTTGAATTCAAACCAGCAATAATGCCGTCGGCCTATTAGCTATTACCACAAGTCTGATTATAAAATGCTATTTATTAAAGACTTTACTTATACGGTATTTTTGTATTCTGAAACCAATGTCAAATGAACACACTGGTTCATGCGTTTGTAAAAAATATTGCTGTAAGGTTGGAGGAGTTTCCTCTCTTTGTGTTTTATTTCCTGAAAAGAACCTTCCTTGGAAATTGGAGTATCTATCCTCTCAGGAAATTGGAGTATCTATCCTCTCAATTTCATTTGGACGTCAGTAACAGATATTTTGAAGAGTGCTGATAGTGTATTTCGAATTCATCACAATTTTAACGTCATTGTCATAGCAACACGTTATATCACCTTGTAATTATTTAGCTCTTACTTCAAATTCTTGATTATGTGAACTACATATGTTATTTATAAAGTTTCGTCTTACATTAAAAACATTGAATCATGACAATGGATGTATAATTAATCATTATAAAAACTGTTATTGAGCTTATGTTTCTGAAAAATATAATAAATTACAAAACCCTATGTGCTCTAACTTAACCCCTGTGTTCTCGTTGTTGAAATCCTATCCTTGTTTTGTTCGATGTTATTAAAGGATATATGTCAACCGATATTAATGTGTTTCATGTATATCCGATCTAAGATTGTGTTTTGTTTGAAATAGAAAATGAAATACGCTTTAAATAGTCTTTTATATACGCATGCATGCATGTGTGTGTGTGTGTGTGTGTGTGTGTGTGTGCGTGCGTGCGTGCGTGCGTGCGTTTATAATACACGGGTATTCCGACACACATGTAGATTGATTGAATAGGGCGTAACGCTCAAGTCAAGAATATTTCACTTATACCAGCTATAAGTGAAGTTGCAGAAAGGTTTTACCTTTGCATTGCGCTCAGGGCAATATGCAGGGAGGGTTCTCTAACGTCCTACACCTTCCATGGCATGAGGAATCTGTTTTTCCGTCCCTTCCGAAGGACACAGTGAGTGTCATTTCTAAGAAACATGAAAAAACTGCGTTTACATGCGTGCCTCTAAACTCAAAATTATACCCTTGACATCATACGGACCACTGCGGAAGGTCAGTTGGTAGAATGCTCCGGAAGTGTGAGGTCATGGATTAGAACCCCGACCGGGTCTGACCCAAGACTTGAATGTGGAAAATGACTGTTCTTTCACCAAGCACTCGGCATTACGAAATAAAAGTCACGGTTCTTTCGGATGGGAACTTAAAATAAACGAGATCCTGTGTCACAGTAGGCGTGGTACGTTAAAGAACCCTAGTGTATAATGCCATCAGGGCAACAAACGGGCACACTTTCTGCACTTTCGCCTATAGCTGACGACGCCTCGATATAAGTGAAATATTCTTGACAAGGACATTAAACACCATTACTCAACTCATAAGGAGAATTTTCTGGGCTAAATTTAGATGTTTTGTGACAAAGTTTTACACAAACATTTTGACACAATAATTATCAAGCTGTTTGTGATGTGTAAACATTATACTATGTCTCATAAGCCTTTTTAGACTGGATGTTGTAACCTTTTTAATTATATATGCATTTAAGGATATAGAGTATAGAACATGTTTTCAATGATGTCATTTGACACTATTATAAAACAAAAAACTAAAACGAAACGAAACTTTAACAATATATGTACAGTCAAACCTGTCTATAAAGGCCACCCAAGGGAACCAGTAAAAGAGGCCTTTATGGGCAGATGGCCTTCATATTCAGGTTCAAATGATATAAACACAGAACAATTGGGATACATTTCTACATGCATTTATAGGCAGGTGGTCCTTATGTAGAGGTGGCCTTTAGGGCAGGTTGGACTGTATTATACGACCTCGGCGTCCTACACTGTGATCACATGTCGTAAGAAATGGAATACCTAAAAACAGAACGGTTTGTCTCAACATGAGTTTTCTTAAGATCTAATTTAAGGTTTTTTTTTCTTAAAATATTGTATCAAATCGAAATTTTCTGCTCTATTTGGAATGCTATTACTGTATCTTACTTTCGACCTGAGCGACCTACACTGTTATCACGTGTACACGGGTTTAAATCATTGTGAATTAAAACGTCCATCAATTCCGCTGTAATAAACTTGGGTTTCTTTCATTTAAAGAAATCAATTTCCTCGTAAAACAATCGGAAGTGATGAGGCCACTAAATTATTTTAATAAACAGATCGTACAACAGACATAAAACAAGCAATATTACTTAAATGAAATGTTACACTGGTGTATATTGATTGTGGCGTTACAATCCCGCTAATTCCCGTCACGACTTCGACAGGTGATTACAGCTTATCGAAAACCCATATGTCAAGAGTTCTAGCCTTAGTACGACGGTAAATTAGACACATCAATTCTACAGAACAGGCCTAGCTAAAGTTTAACACCAAGCAAATAAAAAAGAGTAAAATCTCGGCTGTCCAGTGGCCGAGATATGGAGGGTCATTTTCCGAAACGCTGCCGAAAAATAGACAACACCCGTCGAAAAAACGTCAAATTATAACGTAGCCGAGATGAGCTGCCAATTATGCACTTATTCGTGAACTTAGTGTTAAACTTTCGACAGGTCTGTACTTTTTTTTTATTTAACTTGCAGAATGCACTCCGTTCAATATTTCCGGTTTTTAGAAAACACGACTGATGATTTTTATTCGCAATAATCTAGTTCCAATTTAAATAAACTTTACTGCACGTACACGTTTTACAATGATAACAGCGACGAAAACCAATAAACATTGGTCAAATATCTAATAACAGGCAATACACAAACTGGAAAATAAAACATGTATTCTGTGTAACAAGTTTCTTTCTCTTGCAGTTACTACAATATCCGGTAACGAACAACAATCAACATTGAACGAACAGACAGTACACAGGAACTGGAAAATATAACATGTTCTACGTGTTTGCGGCTCGGGCAAAGTGTTCTTACACCGTTACTCAATGTCGGTCCAAAGTCTGGAATTCAGTGATCGAAATGGCACTATAACCACAGCACTGGACTTTTATTCCAGTGTCCGTTCAAAGTCAGGGAATTTATAATCATGGTTCTAAAACACTGCATATGTTCTTTTTGTTTACTGATAAAGACCATGTTGCCGTAAATTTAAACAAAAACAAACCCCGACCGGGTCTAACCCAAGACTTGAAAGTGGATAGTGACTATTCTTTCGCCAAACACTCGGCATCAGCACAATACACAGACAAAATTTCTTTACCTTTACATATAGCTGGCGACGTCTTGATATAAGTGAAATATTCTTGACTATAGGATGTTAAAAACCATTACTCAACACTCGTAAAGTATCGTTATATCAGTATACATGACCCGTTGTTAATTAATTCTTGTATAACGGTATTTATTTGTTTTGAACGGAGAATCTTGAAACCTTACCATGTCATAAACAAAAAGAAAATATACTGCAGGCAAATCCTGACATTTAGGACAAAATGCCCATGGACAAGAAGATACGTAAGAAAGAAACAGGAATCCAACATTGTTTTAGTTGTTTTTCATATTTTGATATAAATATGGAAATTGATTTTTGTAAATCTGAATGTACTTTCGATCAGAAATGAAAGAATTAAATATATGTAATTGAAAAACCCTCACTTGTAAATACGGCGTCATCACATTTTAATGTCCTTCGAGTGGGTTTAAGGGGTAGGAGAGGGAGGAGGGTTCGGTTGCTTAGTAGTTTGCAGATCACGGACCACATCGTCTCAAGCCCCGGGATTTGAATCTCAATAGGAATCACCCCGAACATGATCATTCCTTTGGTTTAAATTGAATGGACAAACTTTCTCACACTAAAACGTTCCCAAAAATGGGATTCAACCCTAAGCGATGAGATGCGTGAGCGCGGCGCTTAGAACACTCGATCATTGAGCCTCCAAGTCATTTTGATAATCTAAGGATATGTAAATGTTGTAATTCTAATTGTATTGAAAATGAATATCATGTTTTATTGGTTTGTTCAATATGTAGATTTAAGAAAAAAAATATTTCAAAAAAAGATTTTGCCATTGGCCAAATATGTCCAAATTTGTTAATTTATTATCGAGTAAAAATGAAAACATTATTATTAATCTGGCAAAATATTTATATTATGCATGTAAAAGAAGAGATTTTCTAAATATTAAAATTAAGATCGAACATGTATTTATTATGTATATTATGTATTTGCCGCCCTTGATATTTGCTGTGGCTATAAATGTAATATATGTTTAGAACCAATAAAAACTTATCGAATTGAAATTGAATTGAAAATCGCGTCTTTCTTATAAATCTGTTTAAGTTTTGACAAACACGTTTATTCTGTCATATACTATTATTTGAATTTAATCATAAAATTAATCAAAAACTTTTGAATGTATTTTATGATTAAATTTTAAAAATGCTATATGACAATTCGTAGTTCCGACAGATCTTGACAGAATTTTCTGCTTAACTTAACTTAAGAACATTTAAGAACAAATGTTCTAAGAAATAATTGTGAGACTTGTACCAGATTACTCGTTATTTCAGATGAACTGACGGTTTATAAATTACACATCAGTCACAAGGTTAGTTTTGTAGCGATTTGATTAACATTGGGATAACATATAATTCTTGTCGTTTATGGTAATGTTTGGTTAATGTAGCACAAATTTAAGTAATTACATTCCTTCCAATAAGTTCCCAGTTAGTGTAATACAGCATATACAAAATACAAGAAGGCAAAGATTTATGAAAAATGACCTTGGCAGAACTTTCAACGAAAATATCGATCAAAACCTTTACCATCTCCGGTTTGATTGGATATGTTCATCTAGTCAGTTATGATGAGGTCTTTAATATGTCACAGAGGTTTTTTTAGCCATTTTGGTTTGATACTGAATTAAGAAATTATTCTTGTTGTTTATGGTAATGTTTGGTTAATGTAGCACAAAGTAAAGTTAAAGAGTAGGAAATGTTCTTGAAAATGGTCCTAGCAGAACTTGCAACAAAAACATTTCTGGTTTGATTGGAGATGTTCATTCAATCAAATCAGTGTTACTGAAATACAGTAAAATCTGTTTATTTAATAAACTGGAGGCAAAGATTTTGCAGATTTTGCAAAATATCGACCAAAACCCTTATCATCTCTGGTGTGATTGGAGATGTTCATCAAGTCAGTTATGACGAGGTCTTTAGTTGTTTTGGCTATTTGGTTTGATTTTGAATAAAGAAACAATTCTTGCCTTTCATGGTAATGTCTGGGTAATGTAGCACGATCTTAAGTAATTACATTTCTTACAATCAGACCTGTGTTAGTGTAATGTAGTGAAATATATAATAAGAAAAGGAAAGCTTCGAAGGGTTCCTAAAAACGTATGACAAAAATGTCGTTTAAAATCTGCACCATCTCTGGTTTGATTGAAGATGTTCATCTAGTTAGCCAAGATCTGGTCATTCCGTACAATCATGTATATCAGCGTTAGTGTAATGTAGTAAAAATCTGAATATAAAATCAAAGAGAAGGCAATGTTTCTGAGAAAAATGACCTTAGCATAACTAACAGGGGCGGATCCAGGATTTTTGAAAGGGTGGGGGTTGAGAACTATCCAGGATTTTTAAAGGGGGGGGGGGGGGTTTGATAACTATACACTATTTTTTGAAAGGGGGATGAGAATTATATCAATGCTAGATGCGAGCGCCGAAGGCGCGAGCTTCCAGAGACGATGGGTCTAGGGCAGAGCCCCGATGGGGGCCAAGAAAATAATTTTAATCAGTCAATATCTCACTCTCTTTAATTTTTTCAAAGGGGGGGGGGGGGGGGTTGCAACCCACGCAACCCCTCCCCTAAATCCGCTACTGACTAAAATTAAAAATATCAACCAAACCATCTCCGGTGTGATTAGAGTCAGTCAAGATTAGGTCATTCCATACAGTCAGATCTGAGTTAGTGTATTTCAGTAAAATATGTTATTGTTTATATAAAATAAAAGAAGGCACATGTTTCTGAAAAATGGCCTTAGCAGAACTTTCTACTAAAATGTCGAACAAAACCTTTACCATCTCTGATTTGATTGGAGATGTTCATATAGTCAGTTATGATGAGGTCTTTTATATGTCACAGAGTTGTTTTTTAGCCATTTTGGTTTGATACTGAATTAAGAAATAATTCTTGTCGTTTATGGTAATGTTTGGGTAATGTAGCACAAAGAAAAGTAATTACATTTCTACACAATCAGCTCTCTGTGTAAGTGTAATGTAGTGAAATATATAATAAGAAAAGGAAAGCTTCGAAGGGTTTCTAAAAACGTATGACAAAAATGTCGTTTAAAATCTGCACCATCTCTGGTTTGATTGAAGATGTTCATCTAATTAGCCAAGATGTGGTCATTCCGTACAATCATATCAGTGTTAGTGTAATGTAGTAAAAATCTGAATATAAAATCAAAGAGAAGGCAATGTTTCTGAGAAATTGACCTTAGCATAACAAAAATTAAAAATATCATCCAAACCATCCCGGATTGATTGAAGATGTCCATCTAGTCAGTCATGATTAGGTCATTCTACACAATCAGGTCTGAGTTAGTGTAATGTAGTGAAATCGGTTTATGATTATATAAAATACTTTCAAATAAAATATCGAACAAAACCTTTACCATCTTCGGTTTGATTGGAGCTGTTCATCTAATCAGTCAGGATGAAGCCATTCCATACAGATCTGTGCTATTGTACTACAGTTAAATCTGTTTATGTTTATATAAAATAATAGGAGGCAAAGATTTCTGAAACATGACCTTAGCAGAACTTTCAAGTAAAATATCGAACAAAATCTTTACCATCTCCGGTTTAATTGGAGCTGTTCATCTAATCAGTCAGGATAAAGCCATTCCATACAGATCTGTGCTATTGTACTACAGTTAAATCTGTTTATGTTTATATAAAATAATAGGAGACAAAGATTTTTGAAAACACGGCCTCAGCAGAACTTTCAACTAAAATATCGAACAGAACCTATACCATGTCCGGTGCGATTGGAGATGTTCATCTGGTCAGTTATGATGAGGTCTTTAATATGTCACAGAGGTTTTTTTTTAGCATTTAGTTTGATTCTGAATAAAGAAATAATTCTTTCGTTTATGGTAATGTTTGGTTAATATAGCACAAAATAAGTCAAATTACACTGTACACAATCAGGTCTCTGCTAGTGTTAAACAGTAAAAGTCTAGTCGGTCACGATAAAGTCCACAATATTACAGCGTGACAAGACTTTATATAAAATGAAGGACAAGGACCTTTAAAACCGAAATCCCCGTGTCACGGCAGGTATGGCATGTTAAAAAACCCTACCTGCACATTTCCCTGAGTGCATTGCAACGGTTTATATTTCTGCCACTTCAAAAATACATGTAGCTGAAAGTGAAATTTTCTTGACTGGGACGTCAATCAATCAATCAACTAACCAACCAACCAACCGACCAACCAATCAATCAATCACACCAACCAATCAATCAATCAATCAATCAATCAATCAATCAATCAATCAATCAATCAATCAATCAATCAATCAATCAATCAATCAATCAATCAATCAATCAATCAATCACACCAACATCACCAAACAAGGACTTTCTGACATCTCTAAAGAGCAAATCTATTCCAAATTAAAAAAAGACCTAGTTTTCCCCAATTGAATTGTTTATCATATTTGTCTCTTATTGCTAGGAAATTACATTCGAAGAACGGAAATTACTGTCGGCAATATTCGTTACTTTCGGCAATATCCGTTACTTTCCGTTCTAGTCGAGACATTTATATTTCATATCCGGAACCAGCACATTTTCTACACAAGAGGGGATACTTAGATATCATATTAATTCCCTGCAGTATCTTCGGCTTAATGGTTCAGATACGAGTGCAATAATTACCAGTGTAACAGATCACAATTCAATTCCCTGCAGTATCTTCGGCCTAATGGTTCAGACAAGACTTCAGTAAGCACTTATATCTCAGACCACAAAGCAATCTTCTATCTAAATTTTACAAAAGAGAAATTAAAAATATAAATGGCAACAATAATTAATTTTTTCACAATTTTCAAATTGAAAATTTCGTTTTGAATTAAAAAAAAATATATCTTAAATCTCAATGGAAAATGAAAACAATATCTGATTTCTATTTTTCACTTATACTTGCAAATGAAAAATTGATTGAAATTTTCGGATTTTTGTTTTCATCTTTAAAGAATGTCCCAATGCACGGATGTATTGCGTAACGCCGTTGTTTTGAAAAAAACCCCAAAAATAGCCGTCGTTTTCTCTAGCTCCTTTCAACTTTGGAACCAACTGTCGACGTTGTTTAACTATTGCTTGAGGAAATTGTTGGAAAATAGCATGGTTTGTTTCTTTCAGATTTTTAGCATTCATCCTTACCTCCTCGCGATCTTTATAAGAAGAGAATTTGGCAATAATGTTTCTTGGTAGCTTGTCGCGATTCTTAATATCACCCATGCGATGAACTCTTTCAAACCCAATTTTGGCAACTTTGGGAGCTTGAGCTTTTCCACAAGAAAGTTACGCAATCTAATTTCTGTTTAAAAGCCAGTTGCTTCCTGACAGAAAAACAAAAAAAAAGATGGCTGTCTCTGTTGTTGTTGGCAACAAATAGTTTTATGGCCGTCATCACAGTATTGTTGATAAGTTTGATGTCTCTGTGTCCAGGATTGCCCTGGATATATTTGACGTCCCATAGTTCCATGTTCCTTTCAGACAATTTTGAGTACACACGTGGCGAGTGTAGCTAGCTACACAGGAGGTGCTTACCCATCCGGAGCACCCGCCCTCATTTTCTGGTGAAAGTTCTCGTGTCTTACCTAACTTGTCAGTTCCAAAGTTTTATACTTTGCTACAGGATTGTGACTCGGATATAAATAAGTATGTTTGTTTTTGATTGGCATATTTACTTTCAAAACTAGCATTGAAGGTATTTTTTCATAAGAATCCAAAAGCAGCAAATGACAGAAGTGATGCGTGACTTGCTTGATTGTAAAAAAAGAAAGTCTGCTATTTTTAAACTTCCATATATTTTCTTTTTGAAAATTTAGTTTAAACAATATTTTATTTGAAAATCAAAATCAAATCAATAATGTAATGAAACAATTTTACAAATCAGGATCCTGGAACAAGAGTAAAACTCTTATATTAACCAGTTTCCTGTGCATCTATAACAATTTATACAACATGGCATTAATACAATTAAGTTAAGCATTCAGTAGAACATTGTGAATCAGAGAGAGAGAGAGAGAGAGAGAGAGAGAGAGAGATGCACACATACAACAATGGAGTATGAATAGTTTTTCAGTGAAATCGTTTGGATTGGCGAATGAAATCATAGACGTGTCAGTTCGATTATAGACGTAATTGTATAACTTCTTATATTATAAATATTAAAATAAAAATTTAATAATCTCTGTTGTTTTACTACGGTTTTCGAATGTACTTTTTATATAAAACTTATTGCAATTGCATGGCTTCATGGATTATTAAAATAAAATTGTCTGTCCTAGATTATTAAATTAAAATGTTTTCTTAATTTCCCGATGCGCTTGTTTGAAAAATATTTGTAGTTGCATGGCTTGCATGGTATTATTAAAATAAACAAGTCTCTTGTCTTTTTATTTTTAGAAGTGCTTGTTTAGAAAATAATAAGTGGGGTGGTTAAACACAATACAAAAGTACTTGTGACTAAGATAATTAGAAGAAAATGGTTTCCGTTTTTAATTACCAGATGTACTTATTCGAAGAAAGAAAAAGAAAAAAGTGGCTGCTGAATAACTTAGATTGTTCGGACACCCTACTAAAGTACTTGAAACCCCAGAAGTTACTACTTTATCAGCTATGTCAGGCTGATGTTTACTGAGATAGTTTGGACACCCTACTAAAGTACAGTACAAACCTGTCGAAAGTTTAACACAGGCATGTCCCTTCAAGGGTTTACTGGGATAGTTCGAACACCCTACTAAAGTACTTGAAACCCCACAAGTTACTACTTTATCCATTATGTCAAGCTAAGAAGATGTATGTAGAGATTTTTTCCCCGATATTGTTTTATACAAGTCTCCATAAAAATAAGAAGAAACCTGATATCTTAGAGACACATCGATAATGACAGTAAATACGTCAGTCGTATATGTAATGAGTTTGGTTTTTATATTTCAGGTTTTATTTGTTTGGATGGCCAGTAACGCGTCCGTCCGTCCGTCAGCCCGTCCATGTCAGTTTTTTACACAGCATACTAAAATCACAGTGTTGGTAATGAGTTGTGTTTTTGTGTTTTAGGAGTATATTGTGTTTGAATGTCCAGTAACGCGTCCGTCAATCTGTCCATGCCAGTCTTGGACTGTCGTTGCATTTGCAGAATTTCACGAATGAGAGGGTGATCAAACTCTCTGCTCTTTATTGCCCGAAGGACAGCTAACGAGTCGGAGCATATAATAAAATTGTCATGACGCGATTTAGGGATAAACTATAAAGCAAGCAATATTGCTTTTGCCTCAGCTGTGAATGTGGAAGGCGATTACTTATTGTTTCTTCGCCAATAACTTCAGCGGCCGATACCCGATCACTAGTTTTTGATCCATCAGTATAAATTGAATGCCACTGACGTAGTCCCTCGCTAATAACAGAAGGAATCAAACGACTATAACTATATTTAATAGCAGCAAATTCCCGCTGATGTACGTCTTGGCTTGTTTCCGATTTTTGTAGTTTGACTTCTGGTTTATCAAGAAGCCAGGGCGGATCATCTGTTAATTTGTGTTTTTTTATCTTAAATTATATAAAGGTTTACATACAAGAAATTGTATTTCGTATGTTGACAATAGTATTTCGTATATTGACAATAGTTATTTCGTATGTTGACAATAGTTATTTCGTATGTTGACAATAGTATTTCGTATATTGACAATAGTTATTTCGTATGTTGACAATAGTATTTCGTATATTGACAATAGTTATTTCGTATGTTGACAATAGTTATTTCGTATGTTGACAATAGTTATTTCTAATGTTGACAATAGTATTTCGTATATTGACAATAGTTATTTCGTATGTTGACAATAGTTATTTCGTATGTTGACAATAGTTATTTCGTATGTTGACAATAGTTATTTCGTATGTTGACAATGGTTATTTCGTATATTGACAATAGTTATTTCGTATGTTGACAATAGTTATTTCGTATGTTGACAATAGTTATTTCGTATGTTGACAATGGTTATTTCGTATATTGACAATAGTTATTTCGTATGTTGACAATAGTTTTTCGTATATTGACAATAGTTATTTCGTATGTTGACAATAGTTATTTCGTATGTTGACAATAGTATTTCGTATGTTGACAATAGTATTTCGTATGTTGACAATAGTATGTTGACAATAGTATTTCGTATGTTGACAATAGTTATTTCTAATGTTGACAATAGTATTTCGTATATTGACAATAGTTATTTCGTATGTTGACAATAGTTATTTCGTATGTTGACAATAGTTATTTCGTATGTTGACAATAGTATTTCGTATGTTGACAATGGTTATTTCGTATGTTGACAATAGTATGTTGACAATAGTATTTCGTATGTTGACAATAGTATGTTGACAATAGTATGTTGACAATAGTATTTCGTATGTTGACAATGGTTATTTCGTATGTTGACAATAGTATGTTGACAATAGTATTTCGTATGTTGACAATGGTTATTTCGTATGTTGACAATAGTATGTTGACAATAGTATTTCGTATGTTGACAATAGTATGTTGACAATAGTATTTCGTATGTTGACAATAGTTATTTCGTATGTTGACAATAGTTATTTCGTATGTTGACAATAATTATTTCGTATGTTGACACTAGTTATTTCGTATGTTTCGTATGTTGACAATAGTTATTTCGTATGTTTCGTATGTTGACAATAGTTATTTCGTATGTTGACAATAGTTATTTCGTATGTTGACAATAGTATTTCGTATGTTGACAATGGTTATTTCGTATGTTGACAATAGTATTTCGTATGTTGACAATAGTTATTTCGTATGTTGACAATAGTATGTTGACAATAGTATTTCGTATGTTGACAATGGTTATTTCGTATGTTGACAATGGTTATTTCGTATGTTGACAATAGTATTTCGTATGTTGACAATAGTTATTTCGTATGTTGACAATAGTTATTTCGTATGTTGACAATGGTTATTTCGTATGTTGACAATAGTATTTCGTATGTTGACAATAGTATGTTGACAATAGTATTTCGTATGTTGACAATAGTTATTTCGTATGTTGACAATAGTATTTCGTATGTTGACAATAGTATTTCGTATGTTGACAATGGTTATTTCGTATGTTGACAATAGTATTTCGTATGTTGACAATAGTATGTTGACAATAGTATTTCGTATGTTGACAATAGTTATTTCGTATGTTGACAATAGTTATTTCGTATGTTGACAATAATTATTTCGTATGTTGACACTAGTTATTTCGTATGTTTCGTATGTTGACAATAGTTATTTCGTATGTTTCGTATGTTGACAATAGTTATTTCGTATGTTGACAATAGTTATTTCGTATGTTGACAATAGTATTTCGTATGTTGACAATGGTTATTTCGTATGTTGACAATAGTATTTCGTATGTTGACAATAGTTATTTCGTATGTTGACAATAGTTATTTCGTATGTTGACAATAGTATTTCGTATGTTGACAATAGTTATTTCGTATGTTGACAATAGTATGTTGACAATAGTATTTCGTATGTTGACAATAGTTATTTCGTATGTTGACAATAGTTATTTCGTATGTTGACAATAATTATTTCGTATGTTGACAATGGTTATTTCGTATGTTGACAATAGTTATTTCGTATGTTGACAATAGTATTTCGTATGTTGACAATGGTTATTTCGTATGTTGACAATAGTATTTCGTATGTTGACAATGGTTATTTCGTATGTTGACAATAGTATTTCGTATGTTGACAATAGTATGTTGACAATAGTATTTCGTATGTTGACAATAGTTATTTCGTATGTTGACAATAGTTATTTCGTATGTTGACAATAATTATTTCGTATGTTGACACTAGTTATTTCGTATGTTTCGTATGTTGACAATAGTTATTTCGTATGTTGACAATAGTTATTTCGTATGTTGACAATAGTATTTCGTATGTTGACAATGGTTATTTCGTATGTTGACAATAGTATTTCGTATGTTGACAATAGTTATTTCGTATGTTGACAATAGTATTTCGTATGTTGACAATGGTTATTTCGTATGTTGACAATAGTATTTCGTATGTTGACAATAGTATGTTGACAATAGTATTTCGTATGTTGACAATAGTTATTTCGTATGTTGACAATAGTATTTCGTATGTTGACAATGGTTATTTCGTATGTTGACAATAGTATTTCGTATGTTGACAATAGTATGTTGACAATAGTATTTCGTATGTTGACAATAGTTATTTCGTATGTTGACAATAGTATTTCGTATGTTGACAATGGTTATTTCGTATGTTGACAATGGTTATTTCGTATGTTGACAATAGTATTTCGTATGTTGACAATGGTTATTTCGTATGTTGACAATAGTATGTTGACAATAGTATGTTGACAATAGTATTTCGTATGTTGACAATAGTATTTCGTATGTTGACAATAGTTATTTCGTATGTTGACAATAGTTATTTCGTATGTTGACAATAGTTATTTCGTATGTTGACAATGGTTATTTCGTATGTTGACAATAGTATTTCGTATGTTGACAATAGTATGTTGACAATAGTATTTCGTATGTTGACAATAGTTATTTCGTATGTTGACAATAGTATTTCGTATGTTGACAATGGTTATTTCGTATGTTGACAATAGTATTTCGTATGTTGACAATAGTATGTTGACAATAGTATTTCGTATGTTGACAATAGTATTTCGTATGTTGACAATAGTTATTTCGTATGTTGACAATAGTATTTCGTATGTTGACAATAGTATGTTGACAATAGTATTTCGTATGTTGACAATAGTTATTTCGTATGTTGACAATAGTTATTTCGTATGTTGACAATAATTATTTCGTATGTTGACACTAGTTATTTCGTATGTTTCGTATGTTGACAATAGTTATTTCGTATGTTTCGTATGTTGACAATAGTTATTTCGTATGTTGACAATAGTTATTTCGTATGTTGACAATAGTATTTCGTATGTTGACAATGGTTATTTCGTATGTTGACAATAGTATTTCGTATGTTGACAATAGTTATTTCGTATGTTGACAATAGTATTTCGTATGTTGACAATGGTTATTTCGTATGTTGACAATAGTATTTCGTATGTTGACAATAGTATGTTGACAATAGTATTTCGTATGTTGACAATAGTTATTTCGTATGTTGACAATAGTATTTCGTATGTTGACAATGGTTATTTCGTATGTTGACAATAGTATTTCGTATGTTGACAATAGTATGTTGACAATAGTATTTCGTATGTTGACAATAGTATTTCGTATGTTGACAATAGTTATTTCGTATGTTGACAATAGTATTTCGTATGTTGACAATAGTATGTTGACAATAGTATTTCGTATGTTGACAATAGTTATTTCGTATGTTGACAATAGTATTTCGTATGTTGACAATAGTATTTCGTATGTTGACAATAGTATTTCGTATGTTGACAATAGTATTTCGTATGTTGACAATAGTTAATTCGTATTTGCCAGTATTGCATCTGAAGAGGATAACCAAGACCAATTGTTCTGATGCTTCCATATTGTGGATTTCCCGAACACGCCAAAGCAAAGTTCGTGAAAAGATTCAAATAAAAGTCACAATCAAAAGTATGTTTGTCTCATTTTTTGTCCATTTTATTACATATATTTTCAAACAGAGTTCATCTCAGTAATATGTCCTCTTACAAAAACATTTGATTTAATTAAATTGTATCATATCTTTTTTGATTTAATATTGTTTTTACATGTATTTTGAACTGAAATTCGACAGAGTAATATTATATTTTAGAAACATTTTATTTAATTGTCTCATGCCTTTTTGATTTAATATGGTTTTTATTTTGAACTGAATTTCGACAGAGTAATATAATATTTTAGAAATATTTTATGTAATTGTCTCCTGACTTTTTAATCTAAATTGCTTTTTATTTTGAACTTTTTTCGGTACAGTATTATGATTTTCGTTTAGAAATATTTTATTTAATTGTCTCATGCTTTGGTTTTATTTTCATTTAAATTTCGACATGGTAATATAATATCTTTTAGAAATGTTCAATTTAATTGAAAATGTCTGCTTCAATTGTGATTGTCAAATACCACATTATATAGAAGACCTTGTAGATCAAATTAACCCAGAGATTCTCTTTAATGAAATCACGGTGATTTATTCCTTATTTCTCTAATGAAGAGAAGACTGGGGGTAAATTAGAATTACTGTCAATGGTTATCTATTTGTTACCAGTGATTACTTTATTTATTGGTGAACTCAGAAAGAAATCGGTTAGCTATATATCTAGGCAGTCAATTCTTCAGAAGTTGTTGATGCTTAAAAAAATACAAAGAGAGCGGCTCTAGTTTAGCATTTGTAGTATGTACGGTGGCTGAATGAGGCCATGCAGAAAAAAAATCCACGTGCGCACGTAAAGACTTTCGTGGATTTTTTTCTGCGTGGCCTCATTCAGCCACCCTAAGTATGTCAATATTGCACGGGGGAAATATTTAAACATTAAGCCTGGGAGTCTTTGACTAAATGAAAAATTATGTCCGAATTGTTAAATAGAAATCTAAAGAAAGCTGAATAGACATCGACATACAGGTAATGATAGGGCTGAGATGAGCTGCCGATTTGACACTAATTCGTTAACTTAGCGTTAAATTTTCGACAGGTCTGTACTGTATATCCATCATTATATGTTATGAAGACGATGAAGGATACAAGAAACAGATTATAACAATAAATTGGAATTATTTTGGATATAATTAAAGATTGCAGAAAAAAGAGGACAACAAAAAATTAAATCAGGATTGCAGACGAGTCTTCTTAAGACATAATATAGGGGAAACCCAAAATGGTTGAAAAATGGATTAAATGAGACGTGTTTATAGTACTAAGTGGTCCATAAATACACCAAATAAACGGATTCCGTGTATTTATGTTTCCGCAGCCGTAAAAGTATCAGTTTCAGTCGGTTGGGGGACATGGATTCTTATTAGTATCATAAAAAGATATATACAGGGCATCAATTGCATTCCTAAACACTAAAATAATTCCCTTTTGAACTTTTGTATATATATATATCTCCATGATAATGCAGAAATCATACTTAACCTGAATCACTCAATTAAGTAGTTTTGATAGCGAAAAAACATACATTGACATATATTTGTCAAAGTATTGTTTTAGAACAATTAAGGCAAAGATGTACAACAGGATATTATTTTAGGAAGTAAGCGACCAATACACAGAGGGACAGTTATCAGGAACGAACTATCCCATAAACTACAGAATATTATTTCAGGAAGTTAGCGACCAATACACAGAGGGACAGTTATCAGGAACGAACTATCCCGTAAACTACAGAATATTATTTCAGGACGTTAGCGGCCAATACACAGAGGGACAGTTATCAGGAACGAACTATCCCATAAACTACAGAATATTATTCCAGAAGTTAGCGACCAATACACAGAGGGACAGTTATCAGGAACGAACTATCCCGTAAACTACAGAATATTATTTCAGGACGTTAGCGGCCAATACACAGAGGGACAGTTATCAGGAACGAACTATCCCATAAACTACAGAATATTATTCCAGGAAGTTAGCGACCAATACACAGAGGGACAGTTATCAGGAACGAACTATCCCATAACCTACAGAATATTATTTTAGGAAGTTAGCGACCAATACACAGAGGGACAGTTATCAGGAACGAACTATCCCATAAACTACAGAATATTATTTCAGGTAGTTAGCGACCAATACACAGAGGGACAGTTATCAGGAACGAACTATCCCACAAGACTACCTGGTGGGCCCGTCATTGGTTCATTTATGTTTTACTACTAAGACTGAAGATTGTACAAGTTCATTCAACCATTAGTAGTGTATTTCGTTTAATATTTTATCACACATCTCAGAAGTCCAAAATACAGACAAAATCTTGTTGGAATATTGACTTGAACAAATTCGGGTAGGCAGGTCTGTTTCTGTATAAAGTTTATTACCTACAGAAGACTACAGAAGACTTGACGATTCTCGTAATTGATAATTTAAGAATAAGATCAACTTTAACTTAAATATGATGCGAGATTCCTAGTTTTATCATGAATATACAAATAAAACTAATTGTCCTTATTGATAGTTTGAGAACAAGATCAGCCTTGAGATTCCCTGTTTGATCATGATAAACAAAAATGTTCCAATAAAACAAATTTGATTGCAATTTATCATTACATCCGGTGTGTAATTTTGTGAACTCTGGGATAATTATTCTGTTCCGAACACTTACGGGTTATTGATTAAGAAAGAAAAAACGATTTTCTTCCCGAAATTGAGCATCAAAAATCTCCTGGCATGTAATACAGTTATCAGTTTTATACACTGACAAGTCAAAATCAATAACAGTCGCTTAATTCAATCTGCCAAATAAAATACAGTCTTCTACATACCGCTACGATACGAGTTTATTGTCAAAATACGAATGATTACAGTCTTGTCAATTTGTATTGAATGCCGATTTTTATTTTATTAGCGTAATCGTAATTGGTCATCTATGGTCACTTAATCTGACGATTGTTACCACATTACGAGGACATGTTATATGGTCAGTAGATTTTTTTTATTGAATAAAGTGATTTAATAGTGTTTTATATCAGAATCAAGAGAGTATTCCACTTGTCAATGTGGAAAATTGTTGGTAGAGGATGTTGGACAAGGGGTTGAAATACATTTTTATATTTGAATCTGACGATTGTGTCCATTTTACGGGACATTTCTTATGTTCAGAAGGTTTTGTAATTGAATAAAGTACGTGGTGGAATAGAGTTTTATGTAAAAATCAAACGAGTACTTCACTTATCAAGATATGATCAGTTCTGGATTGGTGGAGAAAACCGGAGTGGCCCGAGACACCAACGGTGGTAGACAAGGGATTTACATATAAAGCACATCAATCTGCCCTGATAATAGGCTTTTGGAGTCACTGTTGTCAGTATACTGGCGTTTCAGATTCAGACTACTTCTCCACTCACAATCTCCATATGTTTTTGTATGGGGTTAAATCTAGCCCACATGTTTTACTAGAATATGTTACAATGTGTATCAAGTATAGGGGATTCATTATTGATCCTTAAATGCACCAACACGATGTTTTAGATTATTTCTTATTTTTGAACGATTCTCAATTCAAAATATCGTGATTTCATGCTATATATAACTTAAACAGGAAGGATTTTCTTGCATGTTAAAAGTCATTTACACCCGGTGGTATTAAATCAAATGTTAAGTCCATAACCATTTAGAGTGTTATAAACAGAGAAATAAACACTGACAAACAGCAACATTTACACTCAAAACAACTCCCTTACAACGTCAACATGATGGCAAGTTAAAATTTATTATAAATGAACACACGATTGCAATACAGATCTGTCGAAAGTTTAACGCTGAACTAAGCAAAAAAGAAGGAGGGAGTCGAAAGTTGGCAGCTGAATGACAGAGATATGAATAGCTAGTGGCTAAAAGCTGCTGAGAGAAAGATAGTAGCTGCCGAACAGCTGCCAAGATATTGATGACAACTGCGGAAAAACTATCGAGATATAGATGACAACTGCGGAAAAACTATCGAGATATAGATGACAACTGCGGAAAAACTATCGAGATATAGATGACATCTTCGGAAAGCTATCGAGATATAGATGACATCTGTGGAAAGCTATCGAGATATAGATGACAACTGCCAAAAAGCTATTGAAATATAGATGACATCTGCGAAAAAGCTATCGAGATATAAATGACATCTGCGGAAAAGCTATCGAGATATAGATGACATCTGCCGAAAAGCTGTCGAGATATAGATGACATCTGCGAAAAGCTATCGAGATATAGATGACATCTGCCGAAAAGCTATCGAGATATAGATGACATCTGCCGAAAAGCTGTCGAGATATAGATGACATCTGCGAAAAAGCTATCGAGATATAGATGACATCTGTCGAAAAGCTGTCGAGATATAGATGACATCTGTCGAAAAGCTATCGAGATATAGATGACATCTGTCGAAAAGCTATCGAGATATAGATGACATCTGCCGAAAAGCTGTCGAGATATAGATGACATCTGCGAAAAAGCTATCGAGATATAGATGACATCTGTCGAAAAGCTGTCGAGATATAGATGACATCTGCCAAAAAGCTGTCGAGATATAGATGACATCTGCCGAAAAGCTATCGAGATATAGATGACATCTGCCGAAAAGCTGTCGAGATATAGATGACATCTGCGAAAAGCTATCGAGATATAGATGACATCTGCCGAAAAGCTATCGAGATATAGATGACATCTGCCGAAAAGCTGTCGAGATATAGATGACATCTGCGAAAAAGCTATCGAGATATAGATGACATCTGTCGAAAAGCTGTCGAGATATAGATGACATCTGTCGAAAAGCTATCGAGATATAGATGACATCTGTCGAAAAGCTATCGAGATATAGATGACATCTGCCGAAAAGCTGTCGAGATATAGATGACATCTGCGAAAAAGCTATCGAGATATAGATGACATCTGTCGAAAAGCTGTCGAGATATAGATGACATCTGCCAAAAAGCTGTCGAGATATAGATGACATCTGCCGAAAAGCTATCGAGATATAGATGACATCTGTCGAAAAGCTATCGAGATATAGATGACATCTGACGAAAAGCTATCGAGATATAGATGACATCTGCCGAAAAGCTGTCGAGATATAGATGACATCTGCGAAAAGCCTATCGAGATATAGATGACATCTGCGAAAAGCTGTCGAGATATGATGACATCTGCCGAAAATCTATCGAGATATAGATGACATCTGCGAAAAGCTATCGAGATATAGATGACATCTGCGAAAAGCTGTCGAGATATAGATGACATCTGCCGAAAAGCTATCGAGATATAGATGACATCTGCGAAAAGCTATCGAGATATAGATGATATCTGCGAAAAGCTATCGAGATATAGATGACATCTGCCGAAAAGCTGAGATATAGATGACATCTGCGAAAAGCTATCGAGATATATGATAGTGACATCTGCCGAAAATCTATCGAGATATAGATGACATCTGCCGAACAGCTGCCAATATAGATGACATCTGCGAAAAGCTGTCGAGATATAGATGACATCTGCCGAAAAGCTGTCGAGATATAGATGACATCTGCCGAATCACGAGATATAGATGACATCTGCCGAAAGCTGCCAGATATAGATGACATCTGCGAAAAGCTGTCGAGATATAGATGACATCTGCCGAAAAGCTCGAGATATAGATGACATCTGCCGAAAAGCTGCGAGATATAGATGACATCTGCCGAAAAGCTGCGAGATATAGATGACATCTGCCGAACAGCTGTCGAGATATAGATGACATCTGCCGAAAAGCTGTCGAGATATAGATGACATCTGCCGAAAAGCTATCGAGATATAGATGACATCTGCCGAACAGCTGCCAAGATATAGATGACATTTGCGAACAGCTGCCAAGATATAGATGACATCTGCGAAAAGCTATCGAGATATAGATGACCTCTGCCGAACAGCTGCCAAGATATAGATGGCATCTGCCGAACAGCTGCCAGATATAGATGACATCTGCTGAAAAGCTGTCGAGATATAGATGGCATCTGTGGAAAAATTATCGAGATATAGATGGCATCTGCCGAAAAGCTGCCAAGATATAGATGACATCTGTCGAGATATAGATGACATCTGCCGGAAAGTCGTCGAGATATAGATGACATCTGGGGAAAAGCTATCGAGATATAGATGACATCTGGAAAAGCTATCGAGATATAGATGACATCTGAAAAGCTATCGAGATATAGATGACATCTGCCGAAAAGCTATCGAGATATAGATGACATCTGCGAAAAGCTATCGAGATATAGATGACATCTGCGGAAAAGCTATCGAGATATAGATGACATCTGCCGAAAAGCTATCGAGATATAGATGACATCTGCCGAAAAGCTATCGAGATATAGATGACATCTGCCGAAAAGCTATCGAGATATAGATGACATCTGCGAAAAGCTATCGAGATATAGATGACATCTGCCGAAAAGCTGTCGAGATATAGATGACATCTGCCGAAAAGCTATCGAGATATAGATGACATCTGCCGAAAAGCTATCGAGATATAGATGACATCTGCCGAACAGCTGCCAAGATATAGATGACATCTGCCGAAAAGCTGTCGAGATATAGATGACATCTGCCGAACAGCTGTCGAGATATAGATGCCATCTGTGGAAAAATTATCGAGATATAGATGGCATCTGCCGAAAAGCTGTCGAGATATAGATGACATCTGTCGAGATATAGATGACATCTGCCGGAAAGTCGTCGAGATATAGATGACATCTGCGGAAAAGCTATCAAGATATAGATGACATCTGTCGAAAAGCTGTCGAGATATAGATGACATCTGCCGAAAATCTATCGAGATATAGATGACATCTGCCGAAAATCTATTGAGATATAGATGACATCTGCCGAAAAGCTGTCGAGATATAGATGACATCTGCCGAAAATCTATCGAGATATAGATGACATCTGCCGAAAAGCTGTCGAGATATAGATGACATCTGCCGAAAATCTATCGAGATATAGATGACATCTGCCAAAAAGCTATCGACAAGGTCTAGCTAACAAAAAAAAAACAAAACAAAAAAAAACAAACCGAGACCTCACTTATTGGACATTAATTCGGACAGGTCTGTACAGTACATTGTTTCTCTGTGAATGCAGCGGAGTAGCGGAATTAATCCCCCGGTGAATAAAAGCAGATACAGCACAGACCGGTCGAAAGTTTAACGCTAAACTAATGCATTGGTGCCAAATCGACAGCTAATCTCGACCCCTCATTATCTATATTCGGTAGCTGCCATCTCTCTCTATCGACAGCCTTTGTGCTACTAGCTATCCTTATCTTTGTCACTCGGCTACCTATTTTCAACTTATTCGTTAGCTTAGTGTTAAACTTTCGACAGGTCTGTATTGTATTCAAAATTTAAGATATTAGAGGCACTGCTGTTTCAATTATGCTGAGCAACAAGACTTTATTTTATTTGTTTGTCTGATTGATTACCGAACTTTAAAAAAAGTACGAAACTAAGATGTCACTTAAAACATTTGAATTCTAAGCAATTTATTTTCGTACATCATCGTAAATAAAATATGTCGTGTACTTGGGTTTAAATTGCTTTTGTACAAATACGCGTCCTTAAAAACAGAACATTTTTACAATAAATGTTACTAAATGGACAGTAATGACTTTTTAAAAAAAGTAAATTTTAATTCGGAGGACGTTTTCTTAACTTACGAAATCATGATTTTACACTAAGTAATGGTTAGATTGAGTAATGTTTGCATGTAAGCCAAAGTTTATGCACTAATATCAAGGCAACCGGGTCAGGAATCGTCGAAAAAACTAGAGTACCTACAAATCAGACGGCTAGGATTTTCTTGCATATGAACACTCAACAAAGTAAATGAGTTATTAAATAAAATAATGATAAAAAAAAAAAAAATAAAATAAAAAAATTAAAAAAATCCAACATTACAATAAATTTTGAATCAATGTAAATTTACAGTATATTAAATAGAAAAATGAACAACTCGCATACAACTACGTACAGAATGTAAAACGGAGTGTAAAACTGTGAATAGGTCTAGATGTTCGGCAACCCAGCAGGGGCGTAGCTTACTATTAGGCAACTGCCTCGGTAAAAATCAGTCGTATTATATTTTTTTCACAGAAACACGAAAAAAATAGAAAAGAATAAAAAAAATTAATACTCAAAATATGAAGGTACCAAAGAGTTACTCACTTGTTGTAAAAGGAGTTTTGGTGTCACATTGAAGAATTAGTTTTGAATTTTCCAGACCATTTCGTATTTTTCATTTCAAAGGTACCACCACATTTTGTACGTTAGTCACTGTTAATAAACTGCTGTCTTTTCGACGACTGACTCAATGAAAATCTTGAGTGAAACTTGAGATACTAAGTTGTTTTATTTGTTTTTCGGGGGAGCTCCTTGGTTTGAAGCGCTTTCGAAGCTTCTAATTTTTGCCTCGGTTATAATTGGTTCCTATCTACGCCCCTGCCCAGTGACAAAGATATGGGCGGCTAGTCATCAAAAAGTTGCCGAGAGGTAGAAGCCAAAACACTGCGGAGATGTAGATAGCGAGAAGCCGAGATAAGTTACCGAATTTGGATAAGTGTTAAATTTTCGCCAGGTCTGTACTGTAGATAGCTGCTACCAAAAATGAGCACTGTGGAGATAAAGCTAACGAGAGCTGTACAAAATGATGTACTTTGTAGAGATGTTACATGTCATTTCTATACACACGCCATTACAATTAGCCTCCCCTGTTTCTCATATAGTTGAAGACATTAAAATACAACTATTTTCATCATATTCGGTAACAAAAATTATTAACTCTGGAAATTAATTTGTTCTAAAATGGGTTATGACGTCAAAGGTACGGATTTAAGTCTGCGTGAACCAAATGTAGTTTTACTTTACATTTTAATGTTTTCCGTCTGGTCTACAATTTATTACAGAAATATTGCAGGTATCGTACAGGATTAGCTTATATCAAGCTGCGAGGTTCAGGTGACTTTGTAGGAGTCCTTACAATTGACATGTTTTTGTTTTACAATAATGGCTCGACACATGCATGTGTAAACGGCTTTTTTAGACTTGTTTTCAATTTCTGACTCTTTGATTTCACACGCTATTTGTATTTCTTTATCCAAGTTACTTACTAACTTAGTCCTCCTCGTGCCTTGGGCATATAAGGCCTTGACCGAGGACCTCCATCTCTGTGTGTTGGCTGCCATTTGCTATACTATGCCCCAAGTCCATCCCTGCTACTTTATCCAAACTATCTTGAGTATATTTGACGGCCCATCGTTCCATGTTTCTTTCATTTTCACTTTTGATTCCACACGTAACGAGTGTAGCTACCCGTAGCAACCTAAACAGGGTGTGCTTGTTCTCGGCCCACTTGGTGGAAGTTCACCTGTTTTACTTAATTTTCAAGTTTCAAAGTTTTCACTTTTAACATGGATATGTATGCTCATGTATGACTGAGGCTCTTCCTGAACACCTGGCCTCATTTCCTGTATGACTGAAACTCTTCCTGAACACATGACCTCATTTCCTTGGTCAGTTTTACATTGCTTTAAGGATTGGGAATAAAACATAGATCAGCCGTGTGTTTTTGGTTGATGTGTTTTCTTTTTTCTTGCATGTAAAATCCTATTTAAATAGGGTTTATTTTTAATTAAAGCTTTAATCAATAGAAAGCCACTTTGTTATGAACAGAATACTTACAGTAAACGACCAAGCTCCGAAACAGCGCCCACCTCCTAGCTCCATATGTCTCGAGAGATACGAATGTTGGCCGCTGTTTTGAGCTTGAGTACCAACCTGTCGAAAGTTTAACATGAAGCTTACGAAATGGACCGAAACTCGGCTGGTAAGTGGTCGAGATATGTATACCTAGTGTCCCGAAAAGGTACCTGGCCCCAGTTTCACAATCATTCCTTAGCTTATTCCTTCCACTACATGCATACACGAACTTGTTCATAGTCTCGTCGCAAATAGCAGAAAAAATGTTGATGCTACGTTAAGCAACATTCAACTAACCAGTGTTTAACCTATACTTTGATAAGGATTCACGACAGTGGAGGAAGAGTAGAGTAACAGGTTTTAACGTCTCGATTCTTTTACAGTTCCGGGATGTTGGAGCGAACCGGAATACACAAAGAAAGCCTTTATGGAAAAAAATCTCAGCTTTCGACGAGCACCGGAGTGAAAAAAAAACCACATTTACAGTATTTTCAAAACAATTTATATACTTGTATAAATATTTTCCTAGGAAAAAAAGATTCAAGAAAAAAATCATGTGTAGTATTAAATAAGGGACATTATACAATATGTTACGATGCGTAATCAAAAATCGATACGGTAATGTATTGCTTATAAGATATTCCTTCCCTGAGTCGGAATATTAAGTGTAACATTTGGTAATAATTTAGAGTATTATATGCACATTTTACATGTGCTTTTTCTGCCTGTTTTATCTTAAAGGTATATTTAATCCACAAATTATTCTTAAAGTAAACGACTTATTATTTTAAACTGAGGCCGAAATGTTTTTGGCAATCATTTTATTAATAAACCAAAACGGAACGGCATATAAAAGGCATGGACCGACATGTCCAAGTGGCTTCGAACCAAAGCCATGATAGATGTTATCATGTACGTGCCAACCGTTCCATGGTCCATCTTAAGTAACCACTACGGTAACTTAGTTGGTATAGAGCTTGCTTCGTAAGTGGAAAGTTGTGGGTTCGAACCCCGACCGGGTCTGACCCAAGACTTGAAAGTGGGTAGTGACTGTTCTTTTGCCAAGCACTCGTCATTACGAAAAGAAAGTCACAGTTCCTTCGGTTGGAACTTAAAATAAAAGAGGACCCGTGTCATGTTAGGCTTGACACGATAAAGAACCCTGCTGGGTAATGCCATTAGCATAACACACAGGGAAAATTTCTGCACCTTTGTCTATAGCTGGCGACGTCTCGATATAAGTGAATATTCTTGACTGGGACGTTAAACGCCATTACTCAACCCAATTCCATCTTAAGCACCGGCTTATGAACCACGTTTAACCACAGCGCCTAGGTTTGAATCCAGTCGGGACAGATTCTAGTGTGAGAAAATTTGGATACTACTGGTTTCTCCTTCCATTTTATAACCGCCAGATTTTGCTATAATCAAAAACAATCATACCAATCCCAAAGCAAAGTTAAAACGTCAAGGTTGGCAAATAAGGTTTGACACGTGAACTTCTACCAGGGAAGTGAGGCCGGGTGCTCCGCAAGGGTAAAACTTCCTGTTTAGCTAGCTACATCCATTACCTGTGTAATCAAGGAACACGGAACTATGGAGCGTCAAATATTTTCAGGATAATTTTAGATACATAAACATCATACTTGTCAACAATATTGTGGTGAAATCCATAAAACTTTTTGAGCGATTTGATACGCCTAAGCCTGCAATGTCCTTGCGGCGAATCTTTATTTCATTTTAAGTAGCTTGCTCCGTTGTAGTCGTGGGAACAATCTCTATCGTAGCGTATTAAAGAACCTTAACTGGGATCGCAAACTTCACCTACAGCCGATGCCCCTTGGTAAGATATCAAAAACGACACCCAAGACAAATATTTACGTTATATGTTTATTTTACAATTGATTCTAGTATATCCACATAATCATTTTTCAAGCTAAATACAACTTTTATAATTTCAAGCGGCATTCTTTTTATCTCAATTTAACACTACATTTTTATGCTTTTAACCCCCTTGCTGCCAAATTGGCGTCAAAGCATTGTCGACAGTGCCGTTGGCAGTGCCAAATTAAAGTTCACATTAGCAACACTAACAACGTTAGTTAATGGAAGCTTGCAAATTAAAAAATCAATACAGTTCAATCTGCCTTCAAGACCACCTCTATATAAAAGCATCTTGCTTAATAAGGACAGTAGAATTGCATCCCAATTGTCCTTTATTCATATTATTTGAACTTGTACATAAGGCCACCTGCCCATAAAGGCCACTTTTACTGGTTCCCTTGGGTGGCCTTTAAAGAGATGGTTGACTGTATTTGCATTTTTGTTTACGTAGACCTCTTAGCCTGTCATTTCTGTTAAATGTGCATATATGTTCCTATGGTAGAACACACATATGTGAGCCTGGCAAGTTATCGATAGAAGGCGCACATGTCCGTTTGTCAGCAAGAGGGTTAACTTTACATAAATTTAGTAAAATAAGCTAAAACATTCGGCTGTGATTTTGTCCCAAGATAAAAGATATTTCCCGAAATTTGACTTCAGAAACATCCGTTGTCATTTGTTAATGTAGAGATATTTTCAGGTTTCCCTGATTACGTCCATTTTTATCTATTTTGGGGCATTCACTATACAAAATCACAGTGAAAGATGTCTTTCCTCATTTATAATGTGAAATGTGTAAATCTTAATTAGGTGATGGATGAATGATATATACGATGTATCTTAAAATAACGATTTCTCTCTAAAATTGATCCAAATTTTAGTTGTGCGCAATTCTTGCTATGTCACATTACATTTTCCAAAGGTGCCATTGGCTTATTATTGCCTGTTGCATGGCAACGTGAATTCTAAACAATAACACAAAATTTATCAATTGAATATTGTAATAACCATAACTTTTGTATCCTATAGCGACTGTTTTTGTATCTCGACAATTATTTTTTTAGGAGTATAGTTTATATAAGTACCGGCTTTTGACTTACACGACGATGTTGACGTCATTGTAGTACTTTCAGATTTACGAAATGTATCGTTTGACGTTGTCGAAGCCGACTTTCGTCGTTTTTTCTTGTTCCATCGACAAATTAGTTGCTTAAAAGTTCGTCGAAATCTGCTGCTAAAATAAGAATACAATAAAAAGTTAACTGAAGCATTAATCTGTACGAGTAAGTTACAGATATTTCCCGCTATCCTCCGGGAGTCGCCCGAAGACACTATATTATGGGATGATAAGTACGTATTGTAAAGCAGTAAAATTGTCCATGGTAACTGACACACTAGAAATATCAGGACGACAGCTATCAGCATTATAGTGACCTTCTGTTGTTCCTTAGATTGGCGGTGGTTATCCCCCACCACACAGGAGTTAGCTAGCATATGTCTCCTCCGGTTTGCAATCAAAACTGACCTGATTAAAAGACTGTTGAAAACACTAAGCAACACCAAAGGCACAAACGTAAACAATGTCACATACCACCAGTAATATCCTATCTGGTAGCTGGCCGTCTTAGCAAAATCAGTTCTGCTACATTCCAGTACAACTGTACTAACATTTTCAGAAACTGTTTCAACTTCCACAATCTGTCGTTCAAATACTCCTGGAAACGTGTTGAAAAAGCAGAGTAAAAACACCAAGAAAATGGCACATTTTGCTTTGCCAATTGTACACCAAGCTTTACCTTTCATTGGATGACAAACACCAACATATCTCTCTAATGTAAAAGCCACGGTAAGCCAAACGGCAGTGTTTCCGAATAAATCCGAGAGAACCCGTCCGAATGGGATAAAATAAAACGCGGCCTCTGATTGGTTAGTTTCTCTACAGGAAATAAAAGACAGCGCAAACGTGAAACTGAGGTACATCATGTCGCACAAAGCTAACGCCATCAAATAAACGTTTGTTGAACTTCTCATCTTCGGGCACCTTAACACAGCCACATTGAATAAATTACCAATAATACCTCCACTTGTTATAATCGGTACCAGTATCCGCTGAACGATCATCCGAGTAAGGATCAAAGCCGGTGACGGATGATCCACTGGTGTCGGAGCCAGGGTGAAATTTATCTTTGTTTCATCAGAAGTCATTTTGTTGATTTCAGCTAGAGTTAAATTCATTATTTTAAATTCATCGGGTGTCATCATTTCTATTTGACTGGACATTCTTTATCCAATCATATCACTTGTTGCAGGTTGCCATTTACTGGTGATTTCTGCTTAACAACTATAAATGACGACATTATCCTGAAATAGAAATTGAAAAGGTAACAAAAGGTAACAATTTTTTAAAAGTCAACAAACCGAATAACAGAATGATGAAATAATGATTACATATATATACTCTATCCAGATAGATCAATTCGTTGACACTGTAATAATCGTCAACACTCTATCCAGATAGATCAATTCGTTGACATTGTAATAATGGTCAACACTCTATTGACTATATTGCGTTGATTGCCAAACTCTTTGAAGAAACATAATAATGTCAGTAAAACTAGAATTTAAAAAATTGAATCGCATTGAATCAACATATTGCGTTGGTTGTCAGACTCTTTGAACATGTGCCAATACAATTAATTGAGAGAGTCAATCGTATAATGATGTTTTGAGTATTACACTTAAGAAATAATCAACATTTACCCGTGGTATATCGTCGAATAATACACGGGCCGGTGTTCACATGCGGAAGAATATATCGCGAGGTGGTGAAATCTTTTTGCAGTATTTGTTTTAAGTGGTTCTAATAAAAGAATACAATTAGGAGGAAAAGTAAATTCGCGGTTTCTGATTACCGTTTAAAGTATACTTTTAAAATATAAATTTTTGTTGACCTGTCCTGTAAATCTTCAGGAAAACAACAGAAACTGGTACATCAAAATATGATTTTTCAGCATTTCATGTCGTTTTACTTACATACTTTGTTTCAGCGCAAAAAGATCTTACAGATTTCTTATTAGTTATACGTGACGGGTGTAGCTAGCTAAACAGGAGGTGCTTACCCATCCAGAGCACCCGGCCTCACTTCCCTGGTGGATGTTCACGTGTCTAACCTAACTTGTCATTGTATTTACTTTGCTTCTGGATTGCGATTCGGACATGGATTGGATAGTTGTTTTTGATTATCACGATAGTTTGAGGATGTGCAAGTCATACATATGCTTATTAGTCATACATTATCATGGTATTTTGAGCAAGTACAAATCACACATTTGATTTTTAGGAATACGTTATATTTTAAGCAACTGCAAATCATTCATTTGAGTTTTAGCAATGCATCATATTTCTGCATGTACAAATCATACAAATCATACAACTCATATTCAGTGACAAATTGCATTTCAAAGCTATGACATATATATTATTAATGTAGAATCCATGCCGTGATAACGACCAAGAGCATATCCAGCATTAATCAATGACACCGTTACTCAAGTGATATATTACGATACTAGTGATTAATGGTTTATGAATGGTGGTATTATAGAGGCCAAATATGGAGAAAAATGAATATGATAGGAAATTTCAGAGATATAGCAGAACGAGTGGAGTGGAATATTGGAGTTTGAGAACCTAGTCAAGATTCTTCAATTATAACGAGGTGGTTGGTTCAAGGATGGCGGAAAAATAAACTGTCAACCTACAAACAAACTTTCACTAGAATGTTTTAAGATTGAAATTCTAATCTAGGCGTCAGAGGCCCTGTGAAACGTAAACACGCTTTAAACCATCCGGGCTCTGTATATTAGAATGAATAACACCTGGCCCTGATTTCACAATTATTCCTCAGCTAAGATTTTTCTTAACTTAAATCTTGTAAAATTTTAAATCTTAATTATTTTGTTAAATTTCAAGATATTCAGGAATTTAAGGTGTCAGTTTTAAGATCACTTCTAGATTAAAACTTTTGCATTCAGTATGGACGAAAATATTCATCAGTAGTTGTTCCAAAAAGAGATTATTAAAATGTGCTAAATTTAAGATAAGGAATATTTTAGCTAAGGAATGATTGTGAAACCGGGACCTAGTTATAATATAATCGATCAAATTACATTCATTATTACAGAGCTTTTCTCTTCCATTTTAATTGAAGTAAAAACCAAAAAGCAAAATTCTAAAAACAAATTACAAAATCTTCAGAAGATGCTAACCATCCGGGGCACACGACCTTACTTTCATGGTTTAATTAAAACCAAACATACCAACTCTTGTCCAAAACACAATTCCAAAGCAAAGTAAAACGTGAACATCCATTTAACTGAATTTGACAGTTACATTTTAAAAAAAAATTACTTTGGGATAGTGATTTGGACATGCATGGGTATGTTTGTTTTTACTTTCCTTTGGGATTTAGACATGGATTGATATGTTTGCTTTACCTTGCTTTGGAATTGTGATTTGGACATTGATTGATATGTTTGTTTTACCTTGCTTTGGGATTGTGATTTGGACATGAATTGATATGTTTGTTTTACCTTGCTTTGGGATTGTGATTTGGACATGGATTGATATGTTTGTTTTACCTTGCTTTGGAATTGTGATTTGGACATTGATTGATATGTTTGTTTTACCTTGCTTTGGGATTGTGATTTGGACATGGATTGATATGTTTGTTTTACCTTGCTTTGGAATTGTGATTTGGACATGAATTGATATGTTTGTTTTACCTTGCTTTGGGATTGTGATTTGGACATGGATTGATATGTTTGTTTTACCTTGCTTTGGAATTGTGATTTGGACATTGATTGATATGTTTGTTTTACCTTGCTTTGGGATTGTGATTTGGACATGGATTGGTATGTTTGTTTTACCTTGCTTTGGAATTGTGATTTGGACATTGATTGATATGTTTATGTTTCACTTGATTGCATCTGATTCAGCATTCTCATCAGAGTGAAAAGAATGTATTGATGTTTGAAAGATGCAATGTGACGGTATATACATATTTATTTACATGCATGTATGGAATAGATGCAAAAGTATTATTATTGTCTGTTGAGTTTTATTTATTGAAGTTAGCAAGAATGTACTGTTTTTATACTTCGTCTTGTTCTAAATAGATCTGGTTACATTATTGAATGAGGTTCTCCGCTTTACAACGTGATTAATAGCTCTTAACGTTTTGGAAAAGGTCAACCTTAACGTCACAAACTTTCGGAATAACGTCGTATTTACGGGAAAATTACATCTTATGAGATTCCATATCTATTGAAAATAAGTGTAGAGGGGATCACGTGGTACAGCGGCAAACCTCCTTAACAACACCACCACCACCGCCATCATCATCAAATAAATGACTCCCAATGACGTCATGTTACCACGGATAACACACAAATACATTTGTATCCCTACGTCAAAGCGATTCTAATTGTTGTTGTACTTGCTACGACTGTTAAAGAATTAATGGCGATGATTTGTTTTTTAAAATTCCATAAATTGAATTACAAGAAAGGATAATGATTTTTCATTTTTGTCAAAAACATTAAAAAAATGTACATCTTACTCACGTCACTTTCTATACTTTCGTTTTGCAAGGCCATATTTTATCCAAGTACGTGCGTTTCTAGTATAATAAAAAAACGGCAAGCAATCATAATCCATGTCAAATTGAATTGAAATGGTGTGTTTTTATATAGCATAACATCGTCCAAATACGTTACACAAGTACAAACAATTCTCCACACGATTTGTATACAGGATAATCAGATTTCATTTGTGTGATATATACAGTGTAAAATCCATGCGGGAAAGAAAAAGATTTTAAATCTAGAGGTAATTCTGATAAATGTTTTTCTTAATTTTATAATCCGCTACCATTATTCAATATAAAAAAGAAATATAAAATATTCATAGTGATCTAAATTTAAGACAGAGGAATACTACATGTGTTGTATTAAACATGTTGCAGTTCTACTATTTTGATACTCATTATTTTCAAAGGTTGCGGGTGTAACTAGTCAAATATGAGATGCCTTACCTTCCGGAACACCTGGCCTTATTTAGCTATTGGAAATTCACTTGTTTTTCCTTAAATTGCCAATTTTCAAAGTTTTTGCTTTGCTTTGAGATTGGAACATGCATCAGTATGTTTGTGGTTTGATTGGAATGTACTTTTATCATTTTGAAATATTAGTGAATGTATTGAACTCTAGTAGTAGAGACAAGCATATTTATCTATGTCCAGATCAACAATCACAATCTAGAAGCAAACTAAAAACCTTGAATCTGACACATTAGGTTTAACAAGTGAATTTCTATAATATGTAATCTAAACGTCTAAATGAAATGAAAAAGCCCCGTAAGCAAAAAATAGCTAATAATTATATCTTCATTGGAACAGCACAATCTAATGAAGTAGATCAAGAAGGCAAGACAGAAGAGTTTTAATAACTCTACAATTAACACATCTGTTTTATATAGGGTTATATAAAATTGTTTTACAGGGCCATGATAAATATTATTTATTTCTAATATTCATCATTTGTTATACTAATTGTTAGGTATATTGGGTACTTATTTCTCATAGATCAACAACTTGCAACATTGTAAGTGAAGTAAGTGAAGAATACACACAATTATAGAAACTTTTCTTAACAGCTCTGCATCATGAGGTTTAGCGAGGACAGAAGCGATTAAAGAAGTATTACGCCAGCAAACTGGTAGTATAGGCTCACATTAAAACTGGTTGTATTAGAGCGCATAAAAACTGGTAGAAAGAACCGTATTAAATATGATTAATTTCTTATGTCTTCATTATCTTCCAGTTATTGTTTGACTGCTTGGTTTATCAGGTACATATCAGACATGGATCACCAAGTTCTCAGTTATTCATGCGAAAAAAATGAATCTAATCGTATGGAATACACTCAAAATAGGTTCATGTGGTGCGCGAATTTGTGAAAGAGATTTAATATGAACAATGAACAAATTAAATAAAAAGTGAAATATTTTTAAAGAGGAATAGCATCATTATTAGATGAAAATAATTGACTAGCACCCTATAACATACCCATGCGTGCAATTAAATAACTTTAATGAGAAAATGAAACATATTGTTTTAAAGTTTTTTGTTTTATTATTGAGAAGGGGAAACGGAAACAGTCATTTTATGGTTAACATTTAAATGCAAAAACAAATACTTTACATCGTCACGATAAGCAAACCTTTCAGAAAATACTTCAACAAAATTTTCATAAATAGCGACAGATTCTATCACACAAACCTACCGATCCATGTCCAAACATTACCTCAAAAGTAAAGTAAAAATTAGCTAATAGAGTTAAACTGTAAAATGTTAATTGTAAACTAATGACGACCGTCAATTGTTTGATGCTAATGATAAATCTAGATTTGAAACATCACCGAGTTAACGATTTAGTTATTGCCACATTGTTTCGTTGTGTAGAGTACGTACAGTGGAAACGTTTTGAAAAAATACATCGTAAACAAGAGAATCCGTTAAATTGGTTGCAAAAAAGAGAAACATTGAGAAAAGTTGATAATTAAAAGTCTTATATCTTCATCACATAGTTTATTAATTGCATATAATAGTCGCATGCACGTTGTAATGAAACCAATATGAAATACGCTCACTCAAGAACAGGTTCGTGTGGTGCTTTAATTTGTGCAAAGAATTTACATTGAACATCTGACAAAAACCATTAGAAGTGATGCATTGCATTTTCAAGAGAAGTAGCATCATTATTCTGTAAAAACTAGCACCCTGTAACATGTCTATAATAATTTAATAACTTTAATAGGAACATGGAACATTTTGTTTTAAAGTATGCAATTTTATTATTATTTTTTATTATTGTAAAGGGGAAACAGTGCATTATATAGTTACAATTTTAATATAAAATCACAGAACATTATATGTTATATCTACACTATACACAGAAACCGTTCAGAAAAAAATGACATTATAGTTCTTATAGGTACAGGAGCATGTTAATAATTACACATTATACCAGTTTAATTTATAGCACTAGACGGCCGTTTCGGAAAACAATTCCTCATCAGTAGTGCTTGAAGAAAAATTGTAAAACTAATTTTGTTCAATATGTTAAAAAATCCCGAAAGGAACAAAATAAATTTCACCAAATTAAGCTAAAGAAATACTTTGCATGAGGGAGTATACCTTAGTTTTGAGTAAAATGGAATATATAAGGAGAGAGAGAGAGAGAGAGAGAGAGAGAGAGAGAGAAGAGAGCACGAAATAACTGTTAATTAAAAATATAACGTGGTATACTAGTTCCTAATCGGGCTGCTATGTACCCTATTGCAATCACTTTTACTTTTGAGTTAGTGAATCAGACACTCAACTAAATACTCCCTGTTTGTATAGTTTTTTATAATGGTGTTAAACATCCCAGTCAAGAATATTCCACTTATAACGAGACGAAGGTGCAAAAATATTGCCTGTGCGTTGCGCTGATGGCAATATTCAGGAGGATTCTTTATCGTACCACTCCTTCCGTGTCACGACACCTTGTTTGTTTTAAGTTCCCATCTGAAACTATCACTACCCATTTTCAAGTCTTGGGTCAGACCCGGTCGGGGTTCGAACCAACGACCTTTCACTTACGGAGCGAACACTCTACTAACTGAGCTACCACAGTGGTTGTTTACAAGTTGAGTTGGTATCATTCGTCCTTTTGGTTTCTTTTCAACATCTTGGAAAAAAGTTTTGGTTTCATATTTTAGGTCCAAACACTACTGATGAGGAATTGTATTCCGAAACGGTCGTCTAGTGCTGTAAAATTAAAACTGATATAATATGTGATTACATATGTCATTAAGCCTTCCTGGTTTTACAAATTGAGCAGTATTGTGATGTAACTGTTATACATTTCTTGAAGCTTTTCTGAACACATGCAGTCAATACTATTAAAAATGAGCTAATTAAATAAAAATTATTACCAAATAAAGTTTCCTTTTTCAAAAAAAAAAAAAAAAAAAAAAAAAAAGTCTCATTTGTTGATAAGTTGGCAGCATGTTGTTATGCATAATGGTATATGTTCTGGTTTAAACAAAAGAGTATTGTATTGTATAGAGTTTAAGACGGAAATTTAAAAGAAAATTAAAATAACAGACTGTCATCTATATATCTGTAGGTTGGGTTGAATGATTTGGTGACGGTCCAGATTTAACAAGGCTCTGCATAAATTCTGCTTCGTAAGAATAAAGAAACAAATCAGCAAGCAATGGTGCACAATTTGTACCCATTCGTATACCGATTGTTTGCTGAAAATTTAAATTACCAAACACAACAAATATGTTATCTATCAAAAGCTCCAACATTTTGTCGATGGTATCTTCAGTATATTTTTGTTTGGAATTCGTATAATGCTTGACAAAATAACAAGAATCCCTGTTCAACACCAGATATTTGTATCTTGGCTTACCTTTTATGCGAGCTATTGAAAGAATCGTTAATGAACTATGTTTTTATGTTCTATAAATGTACGTTTATATTGTAATTAATGGATACCTCGATTCATTAGATATGCCAAAAACAAGTAGTATTTTCATTAGCTCCTTTTAATCACTCCAGTACAATAAAACAATGATAGAAAAAATTTTTTTAATTAGTTTCTTTTTTATTTTAATTTACTAGAACCCAGTTGTGTTTCTGTGAGCCGAGTTTTATAACTCCAATTACAGTCCTTATGGGAATATAAATAAAAACCAAACATACAAACCCATGTTCAAATCATTATCTCAAAAACAAACGAAGAACCTTGAAACTGACAAATTAAGTTCAGCACGTACACTGCCACTAGGGAAAGATATAAAAATATTTAATTTATGATATCCGCGAGGATGCTTAATTTACCAGCAGAGATACCGGCATAGTGGTTTAAATAATATATGAAACCTGTCTTAAATTCAAAAGCTGCAGACGGCTATTTTGAAATACTATTTCTCATCAGTAGTGCTTAAATCGAAATTATTAAACTAAAATTGTTTTTCTATGAGTTAAATAATAGCTAATGAACTCACTTCCAAAGTAGATTTAAATGTGTTTAACCTAATTGGGCAGTTTCAAAAAAGGTTTTTCTTTTCTTTGGGATTGTGATTTGGAAAGAGATTAGTATGTTTGTATTTGATACATTAAATGTAACATGATCGGTTTGGAATGAATGCTAAATTGTTAATACAAGTTTTATTACCTCATGTAGTATAATATGTGTATTGACTGTAATTTTTATTACCTATATATTTCGTGTACTTGGATTGCTTCATCCAAAGTATCAAATGTCATTATTCAATAAAAACGAAAATACATTTTTAAATTTACGTCAGAAGCGAACCATTTTTATTAGAAATGAAAAACTTTATTATTCATATATAGATTTTAAAAAGGAAACGAGAGTAAATTGAAATCTTCAACTAGACTATAAAAATAAAAGAACTAGCAACCACAGCAACTGAATATGGATGTCAATTTTAAAAATAGTATCAATAAAATAAATCATATATTAAAACATATATTTTGTTAAATAATTGTTGAAACCAGTAGATTTTTAATAACATTAATATATTTAGAAATAAATATGTTTGGCTTTTTCTTTAGCTTCTTTCAATAATATATTGAACCTAACATTAAAATTAGATTGGATATATTTAAAAACTGATATTCATTCGCTTCTTGTTTATAATTTTGATTTCCTTTCTTTTGCCATATTTCCTGTTTCCTGGTCATAGCGTTTCTTCTTTTAATATTGAATACATCGACCTGACATAAATCAACAGTGTCTATTCATTGCATTTTTGCTATTATTTGTTTCCTCTTTTAGTTTTTATTTCTTTGTTGTTAGTGCGGCATATGACTGAGCATATTTTCGTATTTGCTACAATGACAATGGACAATAATATTTATATTCATATATTTTTCGACACAATTATTTCTAAAACTGTTTAAGTTTTGTGGCACTAGACAGCGGTTTTGGAATTAAATTCCTCATCAGTAGTGCTCGGACCGAAATTGTGAATATGTTTAACATGTTAAAATGAGAAAATTCAAGGACCAAAATTTATCTTACCCTTATCACAAGGAAGACCGTATACACAGAGTTACTGGTATGCTCTTATAATCAATACCTGAACTAACACCCATTGTTTTTATTATCCATACTGCAGATAATTTTTACAATTTTTGTACCGGTGAACTGATTTTACCTTTTAAATTGGCGCTAATTTAATAACTGAAACAACTATTTTCAATTTCACACATGATCAGAGAACAATCTAATGTTTGCGTCATTGAATCACGGTGTAGCTATATATAGAGTCGACATAACTTTATCATCGATTGTAGCAATAAAGCAAGACTGTTGAAGACACTTTAAAAGCACAATTTATTGCCATGAGCCATTATTTGTTCCAAAATAGTATTTTTTATTTTTTTTGTACAGCTGATTTTTATATCCAAAATTACCCTTGATATCTTTGAATTCCCAAAGTTCTTGTTCCTTTCATTTCCAATTTTGATAACAAACGTGACTGTTGTAGCTAGCTAAACAGGGTGCGCCTATCCTTCTTGAGCACCCGGTCTCAATTCCCCGGTGGAGCTTCGTGTATTTATCTAATTTATTAGTATCAAAGATTTTACTCTACTTTGTGATTATGATTTAGACATCAATTTGTATGTTTGTTGCTGATTGTGTTATGTTTTTGGTTGCGTTGTCATGGAAACTGCATCTCGGAGAAAATAATAATACTGACCTAAAACCTGATTTTGCCGTTGTCATAGTAAGAGAAAATAACTTAATGATAGATTTATTTTGTACTAAAAAGTTCTCCTTTCTGAGAAGATACCCAATATATCATTTTGATACGTGAGTTACGTAATTAATTTGGTTTCTGTTGTCATATTAAACAACAATATGGTTGAATTAGACGCAAATTGCGGATTTAAGTCTCAAATGACATTACCTTAAGATGAAAATGGAAATAGGTTTGATATTACAAAGCACATTGAGCTGAATTTATATTACAGTAAGAGTAGTTAAACGCACATATTTTACGTTGTTATTAGAATAACAGATAATTAAACACTACAGTTTGAATTAACATTCATTGATTTAATTAAATCAGATCTCCGAGACTATCATTTACGTGTGGTAGATTTTGTGTCGACTACAGTACGCCTAGGCATTGTTTTAGGTTACTCTTCATAATCGAAAACTTCTTAAAGGCCTTGATGCAATAAAAGTAAATGATTAAAATCAAACATACCAATCCATGTTTAAATCACAATTCCAAACAAAGTTTAAATCAGTTAAAAAACAAACATACTAATCCAAAGAATTTCAAATGTTTTATTAGCACATATTGTTACAATCTAGTAGCAAAGTAAAAACTTTGGAACTGACAAGTTAGGTTAGACACGTGAAATTCCACCAGGGAAGTGAGGCGGGGTGCTACGGAAGGGTAAGCACCCCCTGTTTAGCTAGCTACACCCGCCACGTGTGTAATCAAAATTGTGTGAAAGGAACATGAACTATGGGACGTCAAATATATCCAGTGCAATCCTGGACACAGAGACATCATACTCTGAAACTGGCAAATAAGCAATTGCGACATTTATAAAATGTTTCAGCAGTTGACATATACGCTATCATAGACTATTAAATGTGAAACGAATACATCATTATTAGTACGAGGTTTATGTCTGCGTAGAAAAGAAAAGAACAAAAAAGTCCTCTAGATTGTCATCAAGCTTCTAACGTAGCCTCATAAATGAGCTACAAGACCATATTTGAAGTAGTATAAAGTAATATACACTGTCTTCTTGAGTGTCATAATAATTATAATAAACTATATAGAATATAAAAGTTGAAGCCTTTGTATGATAAATATAAGACAACCCATTATGTTTTTCTTCTTTGTTTTGGTTTCTTTTAGCAGGTTATAAAAAGTGCCATGTTGAAAAACATACCTTCCAGACATTGATGAAGACAGCCAATCTCTCCTAGCACTAATAAGACGTTAAAGAGGTAAATTATACTTAAAATGCTGTTTCTACTTTTATAAATATATGCTACATAATAACGATGTCTTTGATATAATTTAGTGCAGTAAAGGCAAAGCCCACTGGTTAAAATCCTTTCACTTTGATCGTAATAGTAAAATATAACCAAACATACTAATCACAATCTAGAAGCGTGTCGTTTGTCTCAACAGCCTTTTGGCAGCTGCATTATATATAAAAAAAACAAACATACTTATCCATGTCCGAATCACAATCTAGAAGCAAAGGAAAAACGTTTGAAATGACAAGTCAAGTTAGACATTTGAACGTTCACCAGGAAGCGAGACTGGGTGCTCCGGAAGGGTAGGCATCCCCTGTTTAGCTAGCTACACCCGCCACGTGTGTAATCAAAATTGTATGAAAGGAACATGGAACTTTGGAACGTCAAATATATTCAGGGCAATCCTGTATACAGAGACATTAAACTTATTAACAATACTGTGATGACGGCCATAAAACTTTTTGAGAGCCTCGATAAGCCTAGGCTTGCGATATCCCTGAGTCAACAATTTATTTGCAAACAGTCTCATTCGTTGTACAAAGTCGTAGTGAGAACAAGCTCTACCAAAGCGTTTTGATTGGGAAAACAAATGCACCATAAGCAGGAGAAGCAGGTATATTGCTGCATAGAAAAGGAAAATTGACAGCCAATTGTAGGACGATTCAAGAAACCAGCGCGTATAAGAAATGATGCTTCAACAGTACACACTCCTGCTATGTAAAATATGTACAATTAGAATTATTATATCTTATGTATAAACAAATAAGATATTTATTTTACAATTTGTAACGCATATAAATTTAAATTAGTTGATACAAGATTAATACAAACCGTCTGAAAAGCCAATTTCGAACCATATATATTTAAATAATCTACATAGCATATGTCATAAAATGCACAGTTTTCATTTCTTATCAAAATAGAAGAAAATAAATACTAAGTCTTATCGGCATATTTGAAAATTACAGATCGCTGGTAGAGATATTTGTAATCATTTGTATTACTTTGCACAAACAAACATACTAATCCATGTCCAAATCACAATGCAGAAGCAAAGTAAAAAAAATTGAAACTGACAAGTTAGGTTGTAAACCAATACATATTTGTCTGTGACGGGTCTTTTTCTTATTTCAATTTATGATTGAGAAAGAAGAAGTAAACAAGCATTCCGGCCGTTCAATGTTCAAATCACCAATCCCAAAAGCAAAGTACAGAAATGACAAATTAAGTTAAACACATGCATTTTCACTAAGGAAGTAGGATCATGTGCTCCTCAGTGTAAACTTTTCATATCTAACTAGGAGGATACACTTGTCACGTGTACAATTAAAAGTCCAAGTGTTTAATCATACACTAACATAAAAGTCCATGTAAGACCATGCGACTTGCCTAATTTTTATATTTCTTCAACTTCTGGAGCATCAACATTTACAATGCCTTTTTGTTTCTTCCCCACTTTCCACTATAAGTCACCTACCTCTCTAAAGTTCCAATACTGAATCTAAATACAGACTAATTCTTCAAAGAATTTAAAAAAAGCAAATTCATTTCTGGATATAAACAGGACATAATGATATTCTATATTTTAGAACGGGAAAGTAACATGATACTAATATTAATTTATAAAATGTCAAATATGTCTGAAAAACATTTACATATTTGCTTTAAAAAGTATATATGATTAAAAAAATGAAAATTATATGGAGAAAAATAGATCAACAACAATGATTTTATTAAGTGAATGCTGTAAACTGGGTTAGAATGAATAGTAATAAGTTGATTTTTAGATCATTAAAAAGATACCGGTAGTACAAACAAATGTATATAGATTCATATATAGCGGCAGACATTTGTGTATCATATTCTATATACAGGAAATAGAAAACTATATCTATATTAATTCACAAAATGTCAAACGCGTATCAAATATACTATAATTTTCAAAATTTCCTGCAAGTTAAAATTTGAAATTTCTCAAAAACTAAGGTATACTTCCTGATGCAAAGTATTTCCTTAGCTTAATTTGGTAAAATATATTTTAGTCCTTTGGGTAGCTTTTCAACATCTTCAAAATAATTTTGGTTTCATAATTTTGGTCCAAGCACTACTGATGAGGAATTGTATTCCGAAACGGCCGTCTAGTGCTGTAAAATTAAAACTAACTGGTATAATATGTAGTATATACAGGTCCAACAAGAAAGTTTGGGCACCCCATGAAAGTGATTCATAGCTAGCCACAAATTTGTTTGTTATAACGATTTTTGACATGCTTTATCAATGATTTGTTTAATAGTTTGTTACATGTGACATACAACTAGATCTAATCGATGTAACTTGGACACAATAAAATTGCAAAAGACTCTGTTATCTCCCTTTATATATTTACATTTATAGTGTTTGATTGTATTAAACTCTGTTTTAGACCAAATGAAGTTATAGGACTATAATTACATTTGCTAATGTGACGTCACTCATAACTAGTCATAACGCGCTAGCGCGCGTTATTCGGTTTGCTTAGCACGACAATGGAAGTTATAGCACTATAAACGCCATTTCTAGCCAGTTTAATGGTTAAATATTCCAGACTCAAAAACGGGTGTCCTTTGGCAAAAATGATTTTAAACAATGAGAACAAAGCTTCTGTTCCACAACATAAGTAAAAATGTTTTTTCTAAGTCAAATAATACTATAAAACATCTTTTTGTAGTAGGAAATGGACGTTATACAAACAATAAATGATCGTTAAATACACTAACCAAAAATCCAATTTTATCTTATATCTAAATACTTTAGTATTTTCAATACAAAAGGAATTTAAACAGATAACATGACATATTTTATTTAGAAAGTGCTTAATAATCACTTTAAACTAAGCGTTTAAAGTCGTTTCTGGTATTTCTATTTATTAAGTCCATATTTGAAGAAATGGGATTTTTCCCAAATGTTTTCATTTGTTATCACTCACTGTTCACTAAAAACTAAAATTGAAACTTTTATCAATTATGCCATTTATATAACATTCTAGGTAGTATATAAAAATAGTCTTTTAACAAATATAAGTTAACAAAACACCAAGACCATAAACATTGCTTTTTTACAAAGGTTATAGAAGGGGGTGTCCAAACTTTCTTGTTGGACCTGTACATACTTCTTTTGAAATTATTACATGGTTAAAAGGATGAAAACTATATCCTAGATAAACAAAGGCGGTTTAAGCAAAATATAAATAAATTTGTCGTAATTCAGTGTAACGTAATATGTTGTACTAAGTTGATTTTTAGATTAGTAAAATTTTGTTATCATTGAAAGTAACATGTAGCCTTTACAAATAAACATAAAGATACAAAAAATTCTAAATATAATCAGGTTAAAATGATGATATTCTATATTAAGAAAGAAAGAAAGTTCATATTAAAATTAATTTATAATTTATTATAATTTTATTGAAACACAGCAAGTCAACTACACACTTCCTTTAAAAGGTATTCATGATTAAAAAGATTCGAAACTAAATAAATGAACAACACTGGTTTAATTAAGATATACTACTAATCCATGAGGACCTCTCTCGAGGGAACTGTTCTCCTAAAGTGTTGTCTGGAAAACTAATTAAATCTCAACATCAATGCATTTTCACACATACTTATTTACACATATAGTCCCTAGTCTCAGGGATACGTAGGTATATCTAGGTATAGTCCGGTCGTTATGCGTTGTCAAGGGCAAAAGATTTCTAAAATAATAGTTATATCATGTGATGTGACTTCAATAAGAATCATATTTTAATTTATTTAATTAATTTAATTTATTTTAATAATCATATTCCATTAAAACAAAAACATACCGATCCATGTTTGGTCACTTTATGTTTCCAGAAATAAAACTAATTAAATCTCAACATCAATGCAGTTTCACACATACTAATGTATTGTCCATCGCGTCAGGGATACTTAGGTATACCTAGGTATAATCCGGTTGTTATGCGTTGTCAAGGGTAGATGATTTATAAAAAAGATAACTTTCATGTAGTTATCCAATGATTATTCAACAAATTATGTACTAATTCTATTTAGTGTTCAGTCCTAGTGATAAGTATGTTTTAAAACTATCAAAATGTCTTACCAATGACAAACCTCAATAATAATCATATGTTAGACACTGGCAGTCAATTTAAATTAAACACAAAGATACTGATCCGTGTTGAAAGCACAATTACAAATGATAATGCAAAAACTAGTAAATTAAGTTGAAAGTTATGTGTTCTTGATAAGTGAATATCAGTTTTATAATATACCATTGAAAGTAAATTTTAGGATTCTGTTGACAAACGGTGCTTTTTTGTAGTTGCAGTTAAAATATTTTCTTCATACGATAACAGTGTCAACGGTTTACGGATTAATATTGTCTAGTAAGACAGGATCCCGAGGACTTATATTTTTGTTAATTAACTTTATTATTTTTTTAAATGTTAAAGTTGAATGTTAAATAAAAAACATGAAAAAAATAAATACTTCATTCTGTCTTAAATACTACACACTAAGATACTTATAGTTCTTCATTTACTTTGGGGATCGATCCCGATTTGGACCTGTATCTTTGTTGGTTTTTATATTTAATCTATCCTAAAATCTATATGATTAGATCACGTAAAGCATGAACTGAAAAATATTTTGTAGGAAATAATACAATAAAGACATTCAGAAATTCGTGTACCCAAATGAAAACGAATATAATCACATTAATATTTAAAACAAGTAGCATAAATTGCTGTGGGAGCAACGATCTCTGAGCGATGGGATATCTGAGCGATGGCATAACAGAACGATGGGACCCATGAGAAGTAATAACAATGTCGATATATATTTATATCGTGTCTGGAGAAAACAATTTTACGATCTGATATGTTGTTTTTTGTGATTTCTTGCCCCTAATGGAATCAGTGTCAGTTGTTTATATAGATAATCTAATTACCATGTATAGTGTGACAAGTTTGACCTGGCTGTATGATCTTTAATTTGAATAATAATTTGGTATAATGCACTGTAAGTTTTAGGTTTTACAGCACGTTTCATTGCTATTAACACCCAGTATCCAGTATTACTATCATCAAAACCTATAAATCATCTATATACAGCCCCTAAATTACACAATGGATATGTCTGTTTGAATATTCTATTTAAAGGTCAAACGGTCCGGTCAAAGTTGAAACAGTATAGCTATCGACCACTGATATTTTGACAGATTATCCTTCTTTTAGTTGTTTGGTCATGTCAGGTAATGACTATGTGTCATATAATGCTTTTAGTACAGTAATGGACATAAAAGAGAGTTTTTTTTAAGACTTTGTTAAATGTCATTACCCTGTCAGATTGTCAGAATTTTGTCAGAAAACATAAAAAACAAGAAAATTATAAAAATGATGGCACATATTGTAATCTTGTAAACAAGACATTTGCACCTAAAATCAAGAACATACAGTCCAACCTGCTTTAAAGACCACCTGCCAGTAGAATTGTATTCCAATTGGTCTTTATTCAGATTATTTGAATCTGTTCATAAAGGTCACTTTTACCGGTTCTCTTAGGTGGTCTTTATAGACAGGTTTGACTGTAAATGAAACCGATACAGATAATAGGAGGTATTTTGTCTACTGTAGCACCCGATCTCAAATTTCTCGTTTACATGTTTTCCTTGAATAGCCAGTTTTTACTTTTACTCTCGGATCGTGAATTGGTCATGGATTAAATGTTTGTTTCTTGACTAACAATTCAATAAATTAATATAAGGGTGGATATTGAAAAATGTGCACGGTACATGGTTATAGCCAACAAAACACCTCCTTGTTTGAAGTTCACGCCATTGTTGTTTTTAATAAATGGTCTCGTGTTGATGTATTTGAACTTAACTATTATTGCTGTAATAAATATTTACGAAAATAATTGACCTTCTTTTTACGGTCTGATTTATTGCGTTTTTAGATTTTCATAACCCTGATGGAAGTAATGACACTTTATGGTTTATAAGTAATCAAATAATCACTACCTGTATCAACCACTATCTTGTGTTTGGAGAAAGTAATCTTGGTTTGGTTTTATTTGGACATGCTAGGTTATTACATGTGGTATTGTGACGTGTTATATATAACATGCGTCTTTATTTTAACTTGAATATCGCTATGACGCCTTATTGTTGAAAAAATCGCAACAATATAATTTAATCATATTATCAAAATAAAAGATATAGAATGCATGATAAAAATTTAATTATGAATTTTTATTCGTATTTTTTTCCAATTATTTAAAGTGGTGTATAAAAAAAACTTCAATTCAAATAGTGTTTTGATGTAACACACAGTATCATTATTCACTGTTCGCAGAATAACCGCGATTCTTGCTTGCGTTATGCCATAGGCTGACAGCAACATTTCTGAACCCGAACATCACCGGAAATGACCTCTGGAAATATTAAATAGTCAACACTTTTTACATATAAGAGTAACCTGGTACATGAAAAGCCAACGCAATCTGATGTCTGTTAGCTATTTGGTATACATTTTAAACCCAGGTTTTGGGAATTGTTCATTAATTATTTAATAATTTATATATTTGACGTCCCATAGTTCCATGTTCCTTTCACACAATTTTGATTACACATGTGACGGATGTAGTTAGCTAAACAGAAGGTGCTTACCCTTTCAGAGCACCCGACCTCACTTCCCTGGTGGAAGTTCACGTGTCTAAGCTAAGTTGTCGGTTCCAAAGATTTTACTTTGCTTCTGAATTGTGATTTGGACATGGATTAATATGTTTGTTTTAAATCGGCAGCTCACATAAGCTTGTCATGTCGTTTGTATTTACAGCGTATCGGCAGCTGCATTATATTAAAAACAAACATACTAATCCATGCCCGAATCACAATCCCAAAGGAAAGTAAAAACTTTGGAACTGACAAGTTAGGTAAGACACGTGAACTTCCACCAGGGAAGAAGAACCGGGTGTTCAGGAAGGGTAGGCACCTCCTGTTTAGCTAGCTACACCCACAACGTGTGTAATCAAAACTGTGTGAAAGGAACATTGGACAATGGGACGTCAAATATATTCAGGGCAATCCTGGACACAGAGACTTCAAACTTGTAGTGGTTACAAGCTCTACTATAGCGTATTAATTTGGAAACAAATACACCATAAGCAGGAGAAGCAGGTATATTGCTGCTCAGAAAAGGAAAGTTGACAATAGAAAAAATGAAATCATGACTTTTTTATAAAGTTTCAAATGAAGCTTTTCGTGGGCGTCATAATTCAGGTACAAGTAGAAATATGAAGGAGACTTTATATTTCACAGAAGTGTATTGCTACTTATTAACCATATATCTGCAACTACACGGCCGAACTCCAACATTTACTTTCATCCCTACTGTATATTTGCTTTCTGTTTTTCTGTCTGCATAAAAACAGAATAATTAAGTAATTTGATCTGAAACACATTAATTGTCAATGCAACTAAGAAGAGGCAACAAAAATATCAATAAATAAAAAATAAAATAAAAATAAGAAAAGAAAAAAAAAACGAATTGTATAAAAGCAAGGAGCCAGCTTATTGTTTTTCATAAACTTCTGATTCAGTGCGCGATTATAATTCAACGTTTCTTTCCCCGTTAATGTTTGAATCCCACTCTAGTCAGATCCTGGTTTGAGAAACTTCACTATCATAAAATTGAAGGCATCAATATAAATGAAGAAGCTTGACTGGGGCGTAAGACCTCATTTGTCCTCTGTACATAATAAATCAAATACAATGATACCTATCAATGTTCAAGCAGGGTGCAAGCTTTGAAACTCAGAAATCAGGTTAAACGCGCAAACTTCTACCAGGGAGGTTTAAAAGAATGATATATGTTATTTAATCACAAAATGTATCTATTAAATGTCTGAATTGTTTAAAAAAATGTAAATTCATTAAAACTATAAGCGGTTTCAATATTCTTTATCGATTTTCACGAAAACCATTCTAGCGCTTAATTATTTAATTTTGTTTTCAAATAAGCCTGTTAAAACATAAATTGCATTTGAAACGTTGTTTAATTACAAAAATCACTTCTTAATCACATCATAATAACTAACTTGTTCATGTTGTCATAACACTTGAATTAATTTGGAAGATTAATTTTGTTTCATCAGAGTGTGTTTATTGTTAAAACCGTATAAAATTACAAGAATACTTCAAGTGTCAGAATCAATAGAGCTATTGCATATCGCCTAAGGATACAAGATGTGTGAAATGTTGTGTAATATTTTGTTTTCACAACAATTGATCATTATAGTATGATTTGCCATAAAACCATCCTTCCACCGTTAGGTATACTTTGTTTTCGGTCCAGCAACTATCATCTATCTGCCAACAGCTTTTTGTCTTCAGGCTAGCCATAATATGGTAATTGCCAACTTTTCATTAGCTCAGTGGATTATAAAACGCTTGTTTTAGGGAAACCATACATCTCTTAATTATTAAAATATGCTTAGTACCTTAAAGCGTGTATAATAGTTTTATAGAGGTGCATAAAATAGCATATTCTTACATAATAAATTTCATAAAAACTTGTCGCACTTCTTGAAATATTTAAAGAATATATTTTTTTTGCTACGTTGTATACAATTCCCATAAATAATACACAATAAACACATCAAAAGCATGTTCAAACCGTGTAAAATTATAAGAATGCTTTAAGTGTGAGAATCAATAGAGCTATTGCATATCATCTAAGGATATAAGATGTGTGAAATATTATGTAATATTTTGTTTTCAGAACAATTGATCATTGTAGTATGATTTGCTATTAAGCGATCCTTCCCTCGTTAGGTATATCTCGATTTCCTTCCGGCAGCTGTTATCTATCTATCAACAGCTTCAATCTAGCCATACTTTTTCAATTAAACAGTCAACTTACGACCTTTCGTTAGCGAAGTGTTAAACTTTCGACAGGTCTTTACTGAATTAGATATTGCCCAAACATATTATAGTAACCAAAATGTTATATCATTTGAATAAAGTTGTAGAATTAATTTGTTTCAAAGGATTTAATCTCCTGTTTATGGTTAAAACCGTATGAAATTACAAGAATACTTAAAGTGTGAGAATCAATAGAGCTATTACATATCGCCCAAGGATACAAAGTATCGTGTAATATTTTTTTATATATAACCATTATAGTATGATTTGCTATTAAGTCATCCTTTCATCGTTAGATATACTTCGATTGTCTTCCAGCAGCTGTAATCTATCTGTCAACAGCTTTTCAGCTTCAAGCTAGCCATAATTTGGCAATTGAAAAACCGACCTTTTGTTAGCGCAGTGGTTTATAGATTGCTTGTTTGAGGGAATCCTTACATCCCTCAATTATTCAAATATGTCAAGTACCTTATACTAGTATTAGTAACACAAAGGTCCTTAAAGTCAAATATTCTTAAATGCTCAATTTAATAAGGACTTGTCGCACCATTTAGTTGAATAAAGTTTCCTTTGCTACGTTGTACAAGAATGATTTAAGTATGAGAATCAATAGAGCTATAAGATATCGCCAAAGGATATAAGATGTGTGAAATATGTAATATTTTGTTTTTACAACAATTATTCATTGTAATATGATTATATATGTTTGTTTTATTTGCTATTAGGCCATCCTTCCCTCATTAGGTAAATCTCGATTTCCTTCCGGCAGATCTTATCTATCTGTCAACAGCTTTTCTGCTTCAAGCTAGCCATAATTTGGCAATTGAACATTCGACCTTTCGTTAGCACAGTGCATTATAGATTGCTTGTTTGAGGGATACCATACATCCCTTAATTATTTATATATGTCAAGTACCTTACAGCGTTTTTATCAGTTATATAAAGTTTCTTAAAATCGTATATTCTTAAATGCCTAATTAAATAAAGACTTGTCGCACCACTTGAAATATTTGAAGAATAAATTTTCTTTTGCTACGTTGTATAAAATTCCCGTAAATAATACACAATAAACACATCAGAAGCATAAGGAATTAAAATGTGTTCAGTGTTCAAACCGTGTAGAATTACAAGAATGCTTAAAGTGTGAGATTCAATAGATGTATAAGATATCGCCCAAGGATGCTAGATGTGTGAAATATTATGTAATATTTTGTTTCTACAACAATTAATTATTGTAGAATGATTTGCTATTAAGCCATCATTACCCCATTAAGTATATCCCGATTGTCTTTCGACAGTTGTTATCTATCTGTCAACAGCTTTTCTGCTTCAAGCTAGTCATATTTTGGCAATTGGACAGCCGGCCTACGACCTTTCGTTAGCGAAGTGTTAAACTTCCGAGTGGTCTTTACTGAATTAGATATCGCCGGGGGAAAACAAAGGTATGAAATAATATGTGTAATATTTTGTTTTTGCAACTATTTATCATTGTTGTTTAATTTGCCCTAAAGCATTATAAATATTTTGACCTTTATTGAATTTAACTTCAGATAAAACAATCTATGTAATCGTTTATCATAAAAAACATAACATTCCCTGTCCAAATCCCAATCCCGAAGTAAATTAAAGACTTTGAAACTGACAGATTAAACACATGCAATACCAGAAGGTAAATGAGACCGGTTGATAGCTACAACTGTCACGTATGAAATCAATATTTAGAAAAAAGGACCATGGGAATATGGGATGTCATATATATCCTGGGGTAATTTGAGATACAGAGACATAATACCTACCAATTCCAGTTAGATAATAAAAATCGGACATATTGTATAGTCTTATCGCTCCAGAAGGAATTTAGATAATCAGAGAGGAAGACTCTGAAGATATGAGACTCAATAAAAGTACACTTACAATTCGTCTGTAATTCTTAAAAAAGTAAATTAAAACATTTAGCGCTAAAGATATATATAAGGATTCTAATTACAGATTACTTGTGTAAAAGAAACCTTATATCTCATAACCGTGATAACTATATATTCAAAATATGCCAAGTATCTCATAGCGTTTATATAATAAATAAGAAAAAGTGTTTGAAATCTTATATTCGTAATTAAAAACAACCATACAAATTTATTTCCGAATCACAATAAAGAAGCAATGTAAAAATCTTGTGACAAGTTAAACACGTGAAAGTTCCATCAGGGAAGTGAAATTGGGTTCTCTGTAAGAGTAAGCAACTCTAGTTTAGGTAGCTAAATCGGTCATGCGTGAAATCAAAATTGAGTGAAAGGAACATGGCACTGTGGGTCGTCAAATATTTCATGGATCGTAGAGACATCAAGCTTATCAATAATACTGTGATAATGGCCATAAAACTTTCAACGACCCTGACAAAGTGTGTGAAATCGTATATCCGTAAATGTTTCATTTAAGGAAGAGTTGTTATTCCACTTCAGATGTTTGAAAAAAGAAATTTAACTTTATTAAATTATACAGTTTTGAGAATGCATTCAGAATGACAAAGTACAAGACTGTGTTTAATATGGAAATTGATACAGATATTAGATGTAACCCTAAAAAACGTCTGTGATGTTATACAATTATTTGATGCTTTCATACGCTTAATTGTTTTATAGTTGCTCATCAACAGTCTGAGGCCTCGCTGATATAACATGCGAGGTTTTGGATCACATTACCCCTTATTGCCTAGGCTTGAATCCCACTCGGGGCGGATCCTAGTATGAAAAATTAATGTTGTTTGCAGAAGGTATTGTTTTTCCCGGCTACGTCCACCATCCTAATATTGTCTGTCCTCATATTCGTGAAAGAATCACAATTACGAGCTGAAACGCCATTACTCAATTCTATTTTTAATCAAAACTTAATTTAGAAACAAACTTCTAAGGAAAAAACTTGATTTGCAACAATAAACCCAACCCAATACACAACGCAGCACAAGTAAAATTATAGGAAGATTATTGAGAATGAAATGAACAAAGAACAATTGGAGGCCAAATGTGTCCACGGTAATTTTAATATAAAGGCATCAATGTCACCAACAATATACAATGATGAACCTTAGAGGATAAACATCTTAATAAAGAAATGCTTGTAATATCCTAATTGATTTGTAAGCAGCATTCCTTGTTGTAAAAAATCACAAGTTAATGATAGAAACACAAAGCAAATCAAAAACAAACACACTAATCCATATAAAAACAAGGTAAAAATATTTAAATTTGCAGTTTGGTTAAACACTTGAACTTCCGCCAGGAAAGTGAGGCCGGGTGCTCAGGAAGGGAAAATATCTCTCGTTTAGCTAGCTACATCCACCACGTGTGTAAATTGAGTAAAAGAAACATAGAACTATGAGGCGTCAAATATATTCAGGCAATCCTGAACCCATTACCATATAAGTAATATAAGCATATAAGCTCTCATTTTCCGGACTTGTTTATGAAGTTGATATTAAATTCTTTGCCCTTGGTTGTAACACACTAATCTATAAACAAAAATTAATCATATTAATAATCATACACCAGTCATTTGACCTCAAAAAGCACTATAAAACAACATCTCCCATTACCATGGATATTATAAATCCGATATAACTTATAATTATGTTATAGTATTCAGTGTCTTATTTTTTGACATAACGAGATTTCCTCTAGGCCAAACTTGATGTTCTAATAATGTACCCTTCAGTGATTTGATCAGAAATCCTCACGTATTAAGGTCAAAATGACAATCCGCTGTCGGAAAATTAATAGGCTTTTCTCTCCATCGATGTTGTCTAACTACCAGATGTGTCAGAGAGATTGTGAATATCAATAAATTTCAAATTCATAGTATGATAATATTCCAAGTTTGAAGAATTATCAATAAATTTCATAGAAGTATTTTGTTGCTTTTTTTCCTTCCATCACACACACTGTCAGTTAACCCAGTAGATTTTTGAAAACCAATGTCAATAAATATCAATAATTTTCATAGATAATAATAAAATATTCCAAATATGAACAATTGTCACCCTTCAAAGAAATTTCTCGCATAGCGATTGGTTAACTTGCCAGGGTACATGGAACTATGTTCGGAAATCTGCCGGGGTACATGGACGCACGCGACATTTAGCGGTAAAAGGGAAGTAACTCGTACAACGCTGACGTCTAGTTACAGTAAACAAACATGGCGACCGCGTACGCAAGTCACACAAAATACGAAATGGAAGTTAAAAAGATCCAACTGGTAACGCTTTGAAGGGTGACAAAAACGTTATACAGGGTTTTAGCAGGTTACACGGCCCCATGTACCCCGTCAAAGATGAATGTACCCTTCGCCTGCGGCTCAGGGTACATAAATCTTTGACGGGGTACATGGGGCCGTGTAACCTGTCAAAGCCCTGTATAACTTATATTATCAATGAATTGCATAGATATTATTAATCGTTTTATTACCTCCCAGCATAGTTACTATAATCAAACCTATTAAGTTTAAAATAAGAAGTTTATAAAGATTAAAATGGCAAGAATTCTCAAACTTACGGTGTAAAACTATTCCACGTATGAAAGATTATCAAATTTGAAATATAGTAATTTCTTGCTTTATTACCTTCAGCAATTGGTAGAGTCGCTCCGTAAGTGGGAGGTGGTGAGATCGAACCGCGACCGGATCTGACCTAAGACTTGAAAGTAGGTGGGGACTGTTCTTTCGCCAAGCACTCGGTATTTTGGATGGGAACTTAAAATTAACGAGGTCATGTGTCACAGAAGGCATATCACGATAAAAAAAACCCTGCTGCGTAATGTCATCAACACAATGCACAGACAAAATGTCTACACCTTTGCCAATAGCTGGCGATGTCTCGATATAAGTTCAATATTCTTTACTAGGACGTAAAACATCATTACTTGACTCAACTCTTTAGCACGTCACAGCTACCAAGAGAACTGAAATTAGCTTTTTCGGTTTTTCTGAACGACTCCAACACCGAGTGCTTGGTGAAAAACATTCGCTTTCCCCTTTGGAGTATGAGTCTGACAAAATTGGTGTTTGATACCTTTGACTTCTATATACCGAGCTACTCTTATGGTGAAATATGTCTTAAGTCTATGTCTCTGCAACATGAGCTGAAGTCTTATCTAATGGGCATCAGCCATAGAGATACATTATCGTAAAAGACAAAAGCGATTTCTCTCAACATAAATCTCGTACTCATTGAGAACTCATGAACTAGATTTCTAAATGTGTAACTCGAACCAAAACCATTTCATGGCTTTAATGTCCAAACCTATTGTTAGGTTTCTATATCGATTGCTCTTGTTGTTAATCTGAATATTTATAATTTAATTATACACCTTGCTCTTCATAAGTTTTGATGATACACTTGTAGTTAGTTTCCCTTTTTTTGGGAATTTGAATACGTCTGTGGCTGATAAAACTGTCAAACCTGTCTTTAATACCACCTCTATATACAGGTCATCTGCTTATTAAGGCCAGTAAAATTGTATCCCAGTTGTTTTTTATTTACATCATTTTGAACCTGTATATAAAGGTCACCTGTCCATAAAGCCACTTTAACTGGTTGATGACCTTAATATACAGGTTTAACTGTACCAAATTGGTAGTAAATAGTAAATCCATACAATGAGAACATTGTAAAACGGACTGCTGATTATAAACCAACCAGATCTGGACCATTAACGCTAACACCAACTTTATCTTCTACATTAGAGTAGATTAAATTATAAATTCTGTATAGTAAAGCTTTCGATAATCTCTGAATACTATACAGTTATCTTCTGGAAATCTCTGGTGACATTTTTTACGTTTTAATCTCCACTAACATCTACAGGTAACTAATGGAAGCTTACATTATCACCTTTTTTATATCAATCGAAAAAAACTTGGACCGGGAAATGTGTACAAAACTATTCTAAAGGATTAGAAGCGGAAATTAACACGTATCGTATTCAAGATGTCTTCAATATCCCATACGTTACTCTAATCGATATACTATGTTTTTATATACAACAAACTCCATTAAAACAGCTTTGAACAGTGAAAGATCACAATGGACAGTATGTTAAATAAATAAAAAACGTAATTAGTTTAAGTCAGATAACTGCAGATCGCAGATTAAGTCTTTGGTATAATGTTACTGTATTGGACATCTAATAAAATAGAAGTAAATTTTAAACAGACGTCAACCAAAAGAACACAAAAAAAAATAAAACAAGTTGTTGATAAAACAACCAACAACGCTATCAATATATTGTAGCTCTTATAATATGTATTTGGCAGAAAAAAAAAAAAAAAACAACAAACAAACAAACATAATAATCAATGCCGGAATCCCAATCTAGAAGCAAAGTAATAAAAAGGACCTGACTGACAAGTTACGTTAAACACGTGAACTTCCACCAGGGAAGTGAGGCTAGGAGGATTAAGCACCAATGGAACCAAGAATATGAGAAACTAAAAGTTAAATATTGTCATAAATATGATCTGTTTCCTAATTTTTAGAATTCGTAAAAAATATAAGATATGCTTATGCTTAATTGCTTATGTTAATTTGGTAAAACAACTAGATAGGGTAAAAAATTTCCCGATTGTACCCGATGACTGCATAATTTTACAGTTGCATGAATAATATATTTAATAAATACTCAACCTGAAATCCATAGCTTTTATTTACCAATAGTTCTAATTAAAACTCATTTAATCAGATATTAACATATTATACCTCTGTTAATTATACAACATTAAACTCGGAATAAAATTCCTCACCAATAGTGCCTGGACCTATATTTTGAAAGCAAAAGAGAAACTTTCTAAAGGACCAAACTATATTTAACCAAATTCAGCAAAGGAGTGAGTGAGTGAGTAATGGTGTTTAACGTCCCAGTCAAGAATATTTCACTTATATCGAGACGTCGCCAGCTATATGCGAAAGTGCAGAAATGTTGCCTGTGCGTTGCGCTTATGGCATTATACAGCAGGGTTCTTTAGCGTGCCAAGCCCACCGTGACACGGGACCTCGTTTATTTTAAGTTCCCATCCGAAAGAACAGTGACTTTCATTTCGTAATGCCGAGTGCTTGCCGAAAGAACAGTCACTACCCACTTTCAAGTCTTGGGTCAGACCCGGCCGGGGTTCGAACCCACGGCCTGCCACTTACGGAGCAAGCACTCTACCAACTGAGCTACCGCAGTGGCTTAAATTCAGCAAAGGAAATACCTTGCATGAGGAAGTGCAGTCAAACCTTCTTCTCCTGCTTATGGTGTATTTGTTTCCCAATTAATACGCTATGGTAGAGCTTGTTCTCACTACGGGGACTTTGTACAACGAAGTAGGCTGCTTGCAAATAAATTGTTGACTCAGGGATATTGCAAGTCTTATCAAGGCCCTCAAAAAGTTTTATGGCCGTCATCACAGTATTGCTGATAAGTTTGATGTCTCTGCGTCCAGGATTGCCTTGGATATATTTGACGTCTCATAGTTCCATGTTCCTTTCACACAATTTTGATTACACACGTGGCGGGTGTAGCTAGCTAAACAGGAGGTGCTTACTCTTCCGGAGCACCCGGCCTCACTTCCCTGGTGGAAGTTCACGTTTCTAACCTACCTTGTCAGTTCCAAAGTTTTTACTTTGCTTCGGAAATGGATTAGTATGTTTGTTTTTGACTATAAAGGTCATCCAAGTAATGAATTTATGGACAGTTCGCCTTGATATACAGGTTCAAATTAAATTATTAAAGAATAATTGGGATACGATTCCACTTGGCTTTATAAGCATATGGTTCTAACATTGAGGAGGGCTTTAAGGCAGGTTATACTGTATACCTTAGTTATAACGAACTTTCATATTTTAACTAGCAGAGGTAATAGAATTGATCGGTCTAATGGCCTTGAAAGGATTAATTGTTACAACCTTCCTTTGAAGTTGATGTTTAACAAAACCAATCAGTTGTGGGAAAAAGAAAAAAACAAATCAACAAATTTTGCTCGTTGTCACAAATTATGTCTCGTTCGACTTAAGATGTCGTTAAGATTAAAAAAAACATCTTTTAATGGCCATAAACAACGTTTCAATGTCAAAATCATTGTTTTGATCATTAGTATTGTCTTTGAAGTGAATTTTTTCCGGATGTAAACAACGTACATGTAAGTATTTCAGCAATCCATCATTTAAATAGATTCAAAATATCAACGTAGAGTTAGAATCTTTACTTAATAATCTTAAGAGATGATGGACATGGCGTATCTTAAAAACAATTTTGGCCCATTGGTCCAAGCACTACTAATTATGAATTGCATTCCAAAAAGCCCGTCTAGTGCTGTAAATTAAAACTGGTATAGTATGTAACTTACCTGCTATTTGAACGTGCATTTTGTGGTAGAATTTAGTATGTTTTGCAATGACACAAATACAAAAGCAACGTTTTGTATATGTAACAATTCGCATTGCTATATATCAATACGTACTTGTTCACAGATTAAGTAACTTTTATTCATAACTTCGGTTTCAAATGTGATCTATGTAGCTTGAAAGATAGTTGGCGCTTACCCTGCATCAATTGTCTGGTTCAAATAAACGTGTTTTACTTAACGTTCCAGGTTTTTGCTTTTCTTTTAAAGAATATGATTCTTACATGTACTGTTTGCGTTTGAGTCTTGACTGTGACAATTGATTGTAAATTTGTGTTCGGTCTTCGGGTGCTCTGGGAGATTGTAAATTTGTGTTCGGTCTTCGGGTGCTCTGGGAGATTGTAAATTTGTGTTCGGTCTTCGGGTGCTCTGGGAGAGTAAGTAACTCTTTTCTATCTAGCTAGGCAGACAAAGTTAGTTTTGTATTGACTTAAACAACAATTTTATTTACAACCAGTGGTTCTTACACAAGTTCACACGTGTAGCTAGCTATATAGGAGGTGCTTACTCTTTCTGAGCACCTGTTCTCCCATTACTTTTGGAAGTTCACGTGTTTAACCTAACATTTTTACTTTGCTTCTTAATACTGATTCGGACATCGATTAGAAAGTTTTTCATGGAATATTTTTTATTGAAGTACTTTTATATCTGCCCTAAGATCACCGTAATTTTTGCCTTGAAATATTATACCACTGCTAGTTTTGACGTAAATAAATCATGTTGTATCATTAAAGTAAACATTTGCCCTCGAACTTTTCCCCGTGAAAATAAATTGTACGTTTTCTGATTCCAGATAATAAATTACGCTCTCTTATAGTAATCAAACATGTTGATCTTAACCAAAGGGATATTCAAGTGTTACAGGAAATTTAATCAGCGCGGAATAATATGACCCCGTTACACGCCTAATTATTCTTAGCGTATTAATATAAAGTCAAATCAATACAAATCAGGCAGCTTCTTAAGATGAATTGTATATTATAGATAAATATTATTAATTTATCTCCGTTCTATCATTAGTTTTATAGTTATTAGTTTCTGTATTATGTTAACTAATCACCGTCATTGACTTCAATAAAACCACTTCAGCATTCCTTCGCTCTTTTAATGCAGCACAGATTTACTGTATTCAACTTTATTGGCCATATATACACAAATAACATAAACATGTCCAAATCACAATCTAAAAAGCAAAACTTAAATCAGCTCCGGAATGACAAGCACCTCCTGGGAAATTAAATTAAACACTTGAACTTTCACCAGGGAGGAATGTCTAGATTGTCTGAATTGGTATATACCTCCTGTATAGCTACTGTATCAAGCCACTTCAGCATTTCTCCGCTCTTATAACGCAGCACAGATTTACTGTACGCATGTTTATAGGCCAAACTACCACAAATAACATAAAGATACCGATACACAAAACCACAATCCAAAAAAGCAAAGTTAAAACTTCCCCAGGAAGTGACGAATGCAGCTAGCTAAACAAGAGATTCTTACCCTTCCGGCGCAAACGATCTCACTTCCCTGGTGAAATTCCAAGTGCTTTACTTTGTCAGTTCTAAAGGTTTTACTTTGCTTCTGAATTGTGATTCGGACATGGATTGTTATGCTTGTTCGTGACGACTCCTAGCAAATTAAATATATCAATTCATGTTCAAACCACGTAAAGCAAACTTAAAACTTTTACAAAATTACGTGAGATTCAAACAAGTGGTTTAAATAGCATATATTATCAGTTTTAATTTTACAACACTAGACGGTTGTTTCGTACTTTTGTTTTTTAATTTGCAAGTGTAGTCCTGCTCCTGATTATTTATGAATTCGGTAAGACATAATGCAGTTTTCATAGCAGTTATCAGACTGAATTTAATCTAATTCTATCATCATGCGATAAATACATATCTATTAAGCTTCATCTGTATGAATATAGTCTGCTCTTGATAATTAAATTTTCTATATTCATAAGTAAATACCATTTAATTCTATTCTATATTAACGAAAAATCCACTTACAAAGGTCACCGGTGAAATTAAATTTAATGCTTCATATCATGAAAAATGAAATAGAGTAAATTGTACTTGAAATCAAGTGATTGGATCTAAGTGAGCATGAATCATTTCACAAATACCGTTATCTTTTCCATCTGATTTAGAAATTGAAACGAGGAAATCACAAAACGATACAAAAGATACATTGCTTCTCTCAAATTGCATGTCAAATATAGCTTAAGGTTTGTAGCATCTAACAACAATTTCGGAAGTAAGGGATAAATGTTTCCTTTAAAATATATATTACGTTCAGAGAAGATTAATAACAGCTAACAACGATAGATTTCGGAAGTGAGGGATAAACGTTTTCTTTAAAATATATATTACATTCACATAAAAGTGTTTTTAATTGTTTATCGTAATGGAAGGTGTGTTAATTTTTCTCTCTTTAAACGTCAATTTTTATAAAGAAAAAAATTGGTTTATATTGTAATCACGGTCTCTTAAACGTACAAGACCAATTATTGCTTTAAAATATCATCGACTATCGCCCACAGTTTTTCTGTGTCTTGATGAATTAATAGCTGGAATATTGCAAGCCTAGAATCATCAAGGTCATCAAAAAGTTTTATGGCCATCATTACAATATTGCTGATTAGTATAAAGTCGGTATATACAATTACCATAGATATAATTGATGTCCCATAAAATCTCTTTCATTTTCAATTGCCATTACACACATGGCTGATGTAGCTAACAAGCTAAACAGGAGGTACGTACCATTCTAGAGTATCTGATCTCGCTTCCCCAGTAGAAGTTCACGTGTTCAACTTTAATACCAATTTCAATGTTTTTATTTTGCAGTTAGATTGTGATTTCGAATAGATTTGTTGTAGTGGTGTTCTCAATTATCGATATAATCGAAGATTTGTTGGTTAGTTAAACCGATTGCAAATGAAAATACAAATGGTTATGAATAGAAATTAGCACCCGAACACATTTTTTTAACCCGAGTTTTCGTCCATATCTTAAAGCTATTAGCATATTAAAAATAAAATAAGGGGAAAGTATCATTTCTAGTAACAGATAAGATCTTCTCACCCTTAGAGTAGCTCAATTTGTAAAATATATTGACCTATTTTTGAGAATGAAGTTCGAGCCCTGGACGTAATGACTTTTTTCGCCAACCAATTGACAGTTAAAACTAAAGTCACGGCTCTTTTTGATGACACTTTAAAAACCAATGCTCAATGTCAAGGTAAGCGTGAATTAATAACGAACTGTCCCTGACTTTATCCTGAGTTTACTGCAAAGATAACAATATCTCGTAATTCACCTTAATCTAATTGCGTCCAAATGTTAGTAATAAAATCAAAGAAATCATTTTCATGTTTTAACCATATTAATTGATCAATTGAATTATTTTAATAACATTTAATACCAGTTTTTAGTTTACGGCACAAGGAGGTCGTTTTTAATACAATTGGTAGTCAAAATTTTGAAACCATGTTTTTTCAGAAGATGTCGAAAAGATATCTCAAGGAACAAAATATATTTTACGAAATATAGCTAAGGAAATACTTTGTATTTCAAATCTTAACTAGCAGCAAATTTAGACAATAGTATATTTATGTGATCGAAATAATTCAAATAATGCTTGTATACCTTAGTGGTATATGAGAATGGTTCTCTTTCAAAAGGATAGGCACTTGTTGATTTGCTAGGACACAATAACTTGTAATTCGTAATATTTCTGGTTGCGTTGGCTGTTACTAAGTACATTTCAGTAGATTTTCTTCAATAACAGATTTGTGTATCCTATGTAATGAAACGTTTTATTTCTTTAGATTAGTTTTTTATTATTATTAAGTAATAAAAACATGAAAAAATATATTAAAAAAAGATTGTAAAATGGAGGCTTGAACACAATAACAACTGGTAACATTACCCGAAGATACTACGCAACTTGGTTTATGTAATAAAAATATGAAATATATTTCATTTAGAAAAGACTGTTAAATGTTTGATTGAGTGTAATTGTAAATATTATCCAAGAGGGGTTTAAATAGACGTTGACTGCCACAGAATCTTATACCTAGGGAAAATAGATTATTACTAAATTAAGAATTAAAGCTGATTCAATTTCAAGGTGAACATATTTTCTATATTATTTCATGATGGCGTAATCAAAAACAAACATACTTATCCATTTCCGAATCACAATCCAGAAGCAAAGTAAAAACTTTGGAACTGACAAGTTAGGTTAGACACGTGAACTTCCACCAGGGAAGTGAGACCGGGTGCTCCGGAAGGGTAAGCACCTCCTGTTTAGCTAGCTACACCCGTCACGCGTGTAATCAAAATTGTGTGAAAGGAACATGGAACTATGAGACGTCAGTAAGATATTACATCAAATTGACACCTACATATTATTAGGAGGTTATCATTAATTCATCTTAATGAACATCATTGTTTACCCTTCGGTACATTAAGACCCACACCCGGTAACTAATTAGTAGTCTAATTCGTTATCAACTTACAATTTATAGATTAAATTACAGCTGTTCATAGAATAATTTTTTGACACTCAGTGATAAACCTCTTCATATAGAATAAAAAGAATTTTTTGATAAATGCTATTATGCATTGGTTTTCGAAAATTAGATATTTATGAAAGGACTGATCGTTGACGGCACAGATAATTTAATTCAATAGTTTAAATTCCCCTTTCAATTATTAACAGTAGTTCCAAACAGTTAGAGTAAAATGAAATGATTTGATAGATGATATTAGACATTATTTAAGGATTTCTCATTATGATTTTCGAAAACTTGTTATTTTTCAATGGAATGATCGTTGACAGCACAGGTTATTGAACTCAATCTTTAAATGTAATTACTTTTTATATGTTTATTGCCATAAAAATATGTTATTGTTCATGGTGATAAATTTTACAACTGTAGAAATATATATATATCTTTAAAGTAATCATTAACCTTCATATGTGCTATCATTACGCATTAAACCGCGGTAATAATTTGAGATGAAATGTATAATTTTACTAAAGTTTAACGTTAGGCATTTGAAAATGGCTATTTAAGTAAGCAATTTGATCGTGTGAACGCCCTTGTATAGACGATGAAATGTAATGCGCTAGATCACGTTAAATATTATCATTTAAAATAATGCCTTATTTTAATTTAATCATGGTTACAAAATATGCATAAAATTGTTTCACTTGGTTTCAATTTACACATGATGATATTACCGTCTTGTATATCAAGCCATTGTATGCCACGCTTCAACGATTAAAAATGTTGCATGTTTTGCAGCCGGAAGGAGGTTCAGTCCGATTTTTTATGCGATTCATTTTTGTTGTCACCAAAAGATCGGTATTTTTGATAAGTTAATATTTGTCGAAATATGCATAGGCCACCATTCACAATTCCTGAGCAGCTTTAGATTGTTCATAGAATTCATCCGATTTCAGATCGAATGAATACGGATAATGCAAATAAAAACCAATTTTATCCCTAACATGGGAGTATATTGCTTACATCATGGAAGGGTATTTGTGCGCTTGATAAATAATTACAAATACAGTGCAGTCAAATATGAACTTTTTTCTCCTTTCATCAATGCATGCATGCATCGCATATTACTACTTCTGTTCGCTATGTTATATACTACTGGCATTGCTATGACGTCACATATATGTGTAAAAGCAGAGATATTGTAAGCCTTAAGCTTAAAAAGACCCTAAACATTCGCCAGTTTTTAAAGTTTTAACTGAGCTTTTAGTAATGATAGATGTTATTATTAAACCCGATTTAATTTTAATTCACAAGTATATCACAGGTGCTATATATACAAGTTCACCTGTTGGTACACTTGAGAAATATATTTAACATTTTATAGTTGACAAACTATTCTTCTATAAAGCATATTTCAAAAAAAGCCTAAGGGATAAAGAAAATGGCAAGCAATATAAAAAGTCTTCTAAATCAATACCGGAAGAATTTTTCATTGTAAATTGTTGTCACGTTTTACGTCAATGATCATTAAATACGAACTCTGCATCAGGCGGACATGTCCAGATTTCAAGAACCCTCAATAAGATAAACACAGGTAATTACTGTCAATATATATCTCCATTGACAAAGCCGATATTGACCGATATATTTATTTTTATGTTGTGCCTTGTTAAATCGGACCATTTTGTGTTCTATTGTTATAAGTTGCATCTCTATAGTTCTATTTTAATAGTCGCTCCGTAAGTGGTAGGTAGTAGGTTCGAACCTTGACCGGGTCTGACCCTAGATCTGAGACCTAGAGCGAGTAGTGACAGTTCAAGCACTCGGCATAACGAAACAAAAGTCACACATCTTTCGGATGGGAATTTAAAAAAAATTAGGACATGTAGATGATGCCATCAGCGCAACACGTAGTTAAAATTTCTCCACTTTCGCTTATAACCTATATGATATATCATATCTTATGATATAAGTGAAATATTCTTGACTGGGACGTTAAACACCATTACTCAAATCAACTACAATTTTTGTGATAGTTTTCATTTTTACATGTGATACATATGAATAAAAATTATAAAAATTATAAAAGGATTCCATGGTTGAACTTCACGTGTATACTAAAATCTCAAATCCACATTCCGAAAAATCCGGTTTCACTTCCCTGGAAGACATTTCACGTGGGTTTATATTTAGCGTAACAAAATATAAGCAGGTGTATTATTCTATATTTTATATTTTCCCTGATGGAAGTTCACGTGTCTAACCTAACTTGTCAGTTCCAAAGTTTTTACTTTGCTTCTGGATTATGATTCGGACATGGATTAGTATGTTTGTTTTTGATTATGATATATTTACCTCTATGGTAGAGATTTTTTGCGTGGGTAAAATTTTCGTGGTAATTTCTTTAGCGAAAATTTTACCTACGCGAATAATTCAACTTTACAATGTATTTTAATATCCAAATAAAATACATAAAGTTCAAACTTCTTATATGTTTTCTGAACACCTACGAATAATTGACTGCTAGCATATCAGAAACAAAAAAATAGATGATTGACACTAAGAATAACAGTCTGAGTATTTGAGACTGCAATGATTTTATGAAGGAATTAAAACATTGCTCAAAAGCGAGAATACTGACAGGTAAAAATTTGAAATTTACGTTTGAATTAAACAAGCCATGATTTGAATTATATGGACGTGATATTGCCCGTATTTATAAGCTTCTGCTATTCATATAACGAAGTTTTGAATTCGGAACAAATTATGAAGGATTGTGTAATAAATCTCCTGCATGCTGTCACCAAGGTCGCCGGTATTACACAGTATGGGTTTAAAACAACAGCGATAAAGAAGATTGATTGCTTTACAAACGAACAATTGACATGATAAAGCTGATGGGGATTGAAAAGCATAGTTTAGAAAACATTCTGAATTAACAACAAATGCTTATGGTGTTTATGTTTACATCTAAGATATTTGCGGTTTGGAAGATTTTAATTTAGTCAAAGCTGCTAGAAGCAGAGCACAAAGATTGATTGCTTGATATTGACATAACGTAATTTGATGTTCTGTATTATCACCACAAGGTATGTGTGTGCATGATTAAGCAGTCTCCCTGCATAACGTGTTATTGTTAACGTTTTTGTTGTTGGTTTTCCTAATTGTTACAGTCAACTGCATAAAAATACTTTCATTCATCAGTTGTATAGAATTTTGATTCACATGTTGGTCAAAGCACTACTGATGGTGAATTATATCCGGTAACGGTTGTCTAGTGCTGTAAATTTAACACTAGTTTAATGCTTAAGTTTATAATGGAGTCACAGAGAGCAAGTGGACGAAATGAGAGAACTAATACGGCCTAGGATCGAATCCCACTTGGACAGCAGTAGCTAGTGTGATAAAGTTAATCAGTTCGGTCTCTGAATTCAGTATATTCTTTAGTTAGTACGCTTACGAAGCCCACTGAAAACTGACCATTGTGTGTGAAAGTTGCCTCGTAAAATAAAACAAAAATCTGAAATTCATAAAAAAAACTCTCTCGTGCAAATTATTTCTTAGCTAATTTTGGTAAAATATATTATGGTCCTTTGTGTCTCTTTTTAACATTTAAACACATTGTGTTTCACAATATTGGTCCAAGCACTTCTGATCAGGATTTGTATTTCGAAACAGCCGGCTAGTGATGTTGCATTAAAACTGGTATAATATGTAATTGCCAAAAGTTCATAGTTTTTACTCTGGTTTCCGCCACCATCTAAGACCCCGCAAGCTTGATAAATGTGAAAGAAGTCATAACTCACCATTTTCCCCATCTTCTTTTATGCCTAGACTTCTTAAGTAAACAATGTCAACTTCTCACTTGAGATAATAACGTTTGACTATAAAAAGGTAATGTTGTATTAAAAATGAAAATGATTTGTTCTGTTTAAGTAAGAGTGCAAACAGGTCAATATTTAAACTTAAGAATTTTGTTTTGATATTGCCATTCAAATTACGACGAATCCTCACGACTATTATTAAGATTACAAAGATTATATGGACAGTATCAATATGAATGCTGTCACCATAACAATACTACGGTGTCATTAGTCTTGAAATGGACTGTAAATGGCAAAAAGTGAGAATGGAGTACTTTACGCCAAAGCCATGTTTCTTTCATTCACATCGAGGCGATACTTTTTGAAACTGTTGAAATCCGAGTACCTCAATAAAACGCCGAATGTGCTGGATTCGAACAGATCCCGATATAGACACCGGGATCGCAAAAAAAAAAAACCCATTTTCTTATATACGCATCTTCTATTTTTCAAGATTTAATTTTAACTGTGGCTTTTACTCGCCCTGTGTAGGGATATTTTATCGAATAAGAAAACCCCGAATTTGTTAAGTATCTAGAAAAACATAGTAACCTACAACATTAATTTATGAACATTTTTCCCTTTTTTATAATTAGTTTCTAACATTCTTTTGTATCGTTTTTTCGTAAATATCCTTGCAGATCTATTTACAATTGTATTATTTTTAATGTAATGTCAATCATTTTTGCATTAATATTTTTATAAATATGATGCGAAATAACAATTAGAAATTCAATAACCTCTGAAAAAACCATGAATTATTCTAATAAATGTCAAGAAATGTATTAGTTAATACGAGAACTTTTTGTAAATTTGCAGCATTAGATGATCGTTTCGGAATGTTCAATCTAAAATTGTGAAATCAAAACAATTTAAATATCTTGAAATGAGAAAAAAGGGCAAACATGTATTTTATCAATTTCACCTAAGACAATATTTCTCAGCACTCAGGTAAAACAATTACAATATTATTATAAAATTATCTGTTATCTATGTGGTATGATTTTCTAATCGACCGTATAGTGCTGCAAAAATAAAACAGATATAGTAATAATATCAGCGTTCAGCTAAACTATAATTGTTACAAAATAAAAATGAAAAATGATACATCAATTTAATGCAACTTACCTTGCTCATTAGAAGTATAGGAAATACCAACACATATAAACCATTACATTGATTATATACTTAGTGAATCCTCCGAATCTATCGAAGCACTTGTAAGAAGTAACTTATTAGTTTCCATCGCCGTATTCTATAACGAAGTGAGCGAATTTTTCTGTTTTATATCAATATTGCTATTGTCGATTTCTTACTTCAGTGATACAGAGAAGATTATAAGGAACTCGTTAATGACATCATGTCAAGTTGGTATATTAAATCATTAATTTTATACAATGCCTCAATCATTTCAATACACCTCATACATCACGAACTGCTGTTGTTGATGAGAAATAATAATTTGAACTTTATATAATGTTATGCCGATTTGAATAAACAATAATTTTATATACGTAGCGTGATTGAATATCTCTGTTTGTTGTTGCTTTTGGTGATGATGAAATATTACAACTTTATATAATATTATGCTGATTTGAATAAACATTCATTCCACATTAAATAACTCCTTTGTTGTTCTTGAATCATACCATATCCCATGATAATACAGATTTGTCCCCTTTAGCTGTTTTCTTAGATGATTGCGGCGTCTTTTAAATCCTGCAGCGATTGGATTTAATCTCTAACGTTGGATGATTTTAAAAGACCTTTTATGTCATATTTCCGAACGTTGATGTCAATTTTGATGATTGTGATTTTATTAAGATTATATATAATTTCGATGAGATGTGTTGAATTGAGGATTAAAGTATTACAATAAAATAGCAGAATGTCATCTAGATTCTAACGTAACCTATCCCTTGACGATAGACTTGAAGCCAGAAGTATACATTTATCAAAGACCTTACATATATATACACTTTGTCTCGCCAACACAATTGAATACTTAAACATTGTTTAATCTATGTTGTAATTTGTGTTTTATATTGTCTGAAGTTTCGTTTCACCTCGTAATGAATCCAAAAATGTTTGCTTGTAAGATGTAGTTACATGTGTATCGCTTATATTATTACTGTTTTAATTATACAGCACTAGCATTATCAGTAGCGTTCGGACAAAACCAAAATATTTTAGAGATGTTGAAATGAGGAAAAATAGATTGACCAAAACGCATTGTATATGTTATATTGTGTACATTATAGACTGTCTTTTGATTAGTTTTTAATTTTATACTTGATTTCGGTGATAGATGCCAACGTTTACAAATACTACCATCTATTAAAGAACTAAGGGTTTGTAACTACCGGTAATCAAAAACAAACATGTCAAAATCACAATCCAAAAGCAAGTTAAAATTTTGAAACGAAGGAAATGTAGTTAAAAAAAAGAACTTCAACTGCATAAGCGAGATCGGGAGCCCCGTTTTATTTTGGTTATATCTTTATTTAAGCCACGCCAATTTCGAGCAAGAATTTTGGTTTATTTGATCACAAGATATTATTTTCCATGTATATAATTTATATTTTGTACGTTTGACATTCTCCATTTTAATTTCGTGATTGATTTTATCACTTACTTGATTTCGTTGCAAAGTCAGTCATTTGTTTAAATTATCTCCCTTCCTATTATTATACAAATAAGTGTATCTGTATTGTCTGACAAAAGAACAGTTAGTTCATTAGTAGAATTAAGTTAATTTGATCTAAATAAAAACAGACATACAAATCCATGTTCGAAAAACAATCAAGAAGGAAAGTTAAAACTTTAAATCTAAAAAATTGGTCAAACACATGAACTTTCATCAGGGAAGTAAGGTCGGGTGCCTCGGAAAGAACAGCACCTTTTGTTTCACCAGCTACACCTGCCACAACGTGTGTAATCCAAATTGAGTGAGAAGAACATGAATCTATAGAACGTCATATTCGTATGGCAACCTGCACGTAGAAACACTATCACGAATACTGTGATGACAGTCATCAATATTTGGAAAGCCTTTACTTACAGTATCACTGAGTAAACAATTTGTAAACAGCTTGTATGTTCCCTTAGTGGGGACAAAATAAATCTAGAATAGCAACCTTGTAGAGTCATCCTGGATGAATGAGTCTAAAGCCAATAATATAAGTATGCCACAGAGTTGAATTATAATGAAGTATTGTCTCGTCAGTATAAAGTATGCCACATAGTTGAATTATAATGAAGTATTGTCTCGTCAGTATAAAGTATGCCACATAGTTGAATTATAATGAAGTATTGTCTCGTCAGTATAAAGTATGCCACAGAGTTGAATTATAATGAAGCCTTGTCTAGTCAGTATAAAGTATGCCACATATTTGAATTATAATGAAGTCTTGTCTAGTCAGTATAAAGTATGCCACATAGTTGAATTATAATGAAGCCTTGTCTAGTCAGTATAAAGTATGCCACATATTTGAATTATAATGAAGTCTTGTCTAGTCAGTATAAAGTATGCCACATAGTTGAATTATAATGAAGCCTTGTCTAGTCAGTATAAAGTATGCCACATAGTTGAATTATAATGAAGTCTTGTCTAGTCAGTATAAAGTATACCACATATTTGAATTATAATGAAGCCTTGTCTAGTCAGTATAAAGTATGCCACATAGTTGAATTATAATGAAGTATTGTCTAGTCAGTATAAAGTATGCCACATATTTGAATTATAATGAAGCCTTGTCTAGTCAGTATAAAGTATGCCACATAGTTGAATTATAATGAAGTATTGTCTCGTCTGTATAAAGTATGCCACATAGTTGAATTATAATGAAGTATTGTCTCGTCAGTATAAAGTATGCCACATAGTTGAATTATAATGAAGTATTGTCTCGTCAGTATAAAGTATGCCACATATTTGAATTATAATGAGTATGTCTCGTCAGTATAAAGTATGCCACATATTTGAATTATATGAAGTATGTCTATCTGTATAAAGTATGCCACATAGTTGAATATAATGGTATTGTCTCGTCTGTATAAAGTAGCCACATAGTTGAATTATAATGAAGTATTGTCTAGTCAGTATAAATTATGCCACAGAGTTGAATTATAATGAAGTATTGTCTCGTCAGTATAAAGTATGCCACAGAGTTGAATTATAATGAAGTATTGTCTCGTCAGTATAAAGTATGCCACAGAGTTGAATTATAATGAAGTATTGTCTAGTCAGTATAAAGTATGCCACATAGTTGAATTATAATGAAGTATTGTCTAGTCAGTATAAAGTATGCCACAGAGTTGAATTATAATGAAGTATTGTCTCGTCAGTATAAAGTATGCCACAGAGTTGAATTATAATGAAGTATTGTCTAGTCAGTATAAAGTATGCCACAGAGTTGAATTATAATGAAGTATTGTCTCGTCAGTATAAAGTATGCCACAGAGTTGAATTATAATGAAGTATTGTCTCGTCAGTATAAAGTATGCACAGAGTTGAATTATAATGAAGTATTGTCTAGTCAGTATAAAGTATGCCACAGAGTTGAATTATAATGAAGTATTGTCTCGTCAGTATAAAGTATGCCACAGAGTTGAATTATAATGAAGTATTGTCTCGTCAGTATAAAGTATGCCACAGAGTTGAATTATAATGAAGTATTGTCTCGTCAGTATAAAGTATGCCACAGAGTTGAATTATAATGAAGTATTGTCTCGTCAGTATAAAGTATGCCACTAGTGAATTATAATGAAGTATGTCTCGTCGTATAAAGGATGCCACAGAGTTAATTATAATGAAGTATTGTCTCGTCAGTATATTATACTAATGTGTTTCATTTTGCATTATAATCTGAATCTGCTGTTACTGTATCAATTTTGTAATTTAAATCCTATATTAGTTAAACTTTTAGCATTAAACAGAATGTTATAATTTAAATTGTAACCTAGAATGTTTTACTCGAATTTAGTCTTTCGCAAAAGTACGAGATATGATAAACTTAAGATTCTTATATATTTTACAGAGTTACATATTTTACCAATGTTAATTTTACAGCACTAGACATCCGTTGCGGCGCTAGTAGTAAGCTAATTCTTTTAATTTTATCTAATTTGTCAGCTTTAAAGCTTTATTTGGCTTTGGGATTTTTGTTTAGTTTTTATATTTTTATTTATAACACAGTGTTTTGAAAATGTAATTAATTATTTTATAAACTATTTTAGTTTATAATTTAAGTAGCGAATACTTTTGATAAACAGCACACACACACACACACACACACACACACACACACACCATACTAATCCATGTACATATCACTATCCAGAAGCAAAATAAGAACTTAGGAACTAAAAATTAGACTCTGTAAAATGTGGAATCGTAAATATTTTCCAAGACATATTCTTGAGAGGTCGACTGCAACAGATGTTTGAGCCTAATTCGTAGTGAACATTCTGTTATTATTTCATTATGAAGTTAATTTACATTAAATCGACACTTAGCAATAATTTGGAGGTTATCATTAATTCATCTTGATGAACATAATTGTTTATAAAGCTAGTTCCTTTGACGAATTAGGACCCACACCCATTACTTACGAGTACCTTTACAATTTATCAACTTATAACTGGATAAATTGATATACATGTCTGCAAAGTTCGTAAATAAATTTGATAACACTTTACCATATCTCATTTCAAGTTTTTATAGTGAAAAAAAATGATTTGATATGATGAATGTTGTTATAATTTTAGGATTTAAGATTTTATGTTTAATGGTTTTCAAAGTCTAGATATATACAGATCGTTGACGTCACATGTTATTTACCTCAATGGTTTAAATTTGTTAAAGTAATTTAATGATTTTTGATATCTATAAAAGTAGTTATTGTGAAAGAAATAGTTTGATTTGATGAATATGATTTGTTATAATTTTTAAGATTTAAGATTTTATGTTTAATAGTTTTCAAAGTCTTGATATATATAGATCGTTGACGTCACGTTATTTACCTCAATGGTTTAACTTTTTTTAAAGTAATTATTACGTTCCATATATGCTATCAATACAATTTAAACCGTGATAATAATTTGAGATGAAATGTATAATTTAACTATGGAATTTAGACATGAGTACTTAGGTAAAATATTAGATTGTGTGAAAGACCTCGTATGGACGATGAAATATAATGCGCTAGATCACGTTAAATATTATTATTTAAAATCATGCCATAAAATATCGCTAACATCATGGAAGGGTATTTGTGCTTGATGAATCGTGACATATACATGTACAGTGCATGGTAAAGATGTAACTTTCTTCTCCTTTCATCACTGCATGCATGCATGCATAAAATAATATTGCTTCTGTTCCAATGATATAAATTTACTACCAGCACTGTTATGACGTCACATATTGGTGTAAAAGGTGATAAATTTCAAGCCTTATGGTTATGAAGACCCTTAAAATTTACCAATTTTTAAAGATTTTCACTGAGCTTTAGGCATTGCTAAATATTATTATGAAACCTGCATAAATTTTAATATACATGTATATCACATATCATAAATACACAAATTCACCACCTGTTGGTAAATATTAAAATCTCCACTCTTATAGTTGGCAAGAGTTGTTTATATTGAGGCCATTTTAAAAAGACCTGATAAAAAACAAACATACTAATCTATGTCCGAATCACAATCCAGAAGCAAAGTAAAAACTTTGGAACTGACAAGTTATGATAGACACGTGAACTTCCACCAGGGAAGTGAGGCGTGGTGCTCCGGTGGGGGAAGCACCTCCTGTTTAGCTAAAAGTCTGGGATAATGGCAAGCAATATAATAAAACTTCTCAATGAATGCCGGAAGATTTTCTCATTGAAAACTGTTGTCACGTTTTACGTCAATGACCATTAAATACGAACTCTGCATCAAGCGAACATGTCCAGATTTCAAGAACCCTAAATAAAATAAATATGGGTAATTACTGTCAATATATATCTCCATTGACAAAGACAGTATCGACCTATATATGTATTTTTTATGTTGTGTCTTGGTAAATCAGACTGATTTCGTGTTCTATTGTTATTAAATTCTAAGTTTTATATTTATAAGTCTTTTGTGGTAGTCGTTCCGTAAGTGGGAGGTCGTGGGTTCGAACCCCGACCGGGTTTGACCCAAGATTTGAAAGCTGGTAGTGGCTGTTCTTTCGCCAAGTACTCGGAATTATGAAATGAAATTCACGGTTCTGTGGGATGGGAACTTAAAATAAACGAGGTCCCGTGTCATGGTAGGCTTAGCACGATAAAGAACCCTGCTGTATAATACCATCAGCGCAAAACGCTGGCAAAATATCTGCACCCTTGCTTATAGACGTCTCGATATAATTGAAATATTCTTGACTGGGACATTAAACACAACTACTCAACTAAGAATAAATTATGAAAGATTGTGTAATAAATCTCCTGCATGCTGTCACCAAGGTCGGCGGTATTATACGGCATAAGTTTAAAGCAGAAGTGATAAAGAGGATTGATTGGTTTACAAACGAACAATTGACACGATGAAGCTGATGGGGATTAAAAAGCATAGTGTTGGAAATATTCTGAATTTACAATACATAAATGTGAGATAGCTTATGGTTTTGATGGTTACATCGAAGGTATATGCGGTTTGGGAGGCTTAATTTAGTCAAAGCAGCTAGCAATACATGTTGTTATGTGATAGTTGATGGTGTATATGTTTACATCGAAGGTATTTGCGGTTTTGATGACTTTAATTTAGTCAAAGCGGCTTGGATCAGAGCACAAAGATTAATTGATGTTAACGTAACGTAATTTGATGTTCTGTATTATTCCCACAAGTTATGTGTGTCTCTCTGAATAACATGTTATTGTTTACATCTATGTTTTGTGTTTGCCTTAGTGTTACAGTCAACACCATTATTATATGTCCATTCATTATTTTATACCGGAGTCACAGTGACCATGTTGACTTAAGCAGAGGACCTTATACGATCGAGGTTCGATTCCCTCTCGGGCAGTTGCTAGTGTGATACAGTATCTGAAGGTTATGTTCTCTAGTCATTAAACGGACGCTGAATTTTTCAAAAACTAAGATAAACTGCCTGATACAAAGTATTTCCTTAGCTAAATTTGGTAAAACATCTAAAATAATTTGGTTTCACAATTTTTGCCCAAACAATACTTAAAAGAAATTGTAGACAATCGTCTAGTGTTGTTAAATAAAGACTGGTATAATAATATTAAATTGCCAAATGTTGATAAATTTTTTGCTGGGCGCTCTGGTTTGTGCCACCTTGTAGTCTCAATAAAAGTAAAAGAATTCATAAATCACAATTTCTCTCGTTTTACTTTTATGACTAGATTTATTAAATAGACAAAGTCAATTTCTCACAAAAGGTGATAACGCTGGAATAATACAGTTATGTTCTATAAAAAGGTAAAATATGTTCTTATGTTCCAATTTAGAGTGCAAACATGTCAACATCTAATATTTTAGAAGTTATTTGATATTGTAAATGGAGATCACTGCCATTCAAATCACGACTTTGAGTTATTGTGTTTAACTTCCAAGTCAAGAATATTTAACTTATGTCGAGACGTCGTCAGCTATAGGCGGAGGTGCAGAAATGTTACATGATGGCATCACCGCGACACGAGACATCGATTATTTTAAGTTCCCATCGGAAAGAACCGTAATACTGAGTTGTTAGCGAAAGAAAGCCACTGCCTACTTTCAAGTCTTGGGTCAGACCCGTTCGGTGTTCGAAGCCACGGCCTTCAACTTACGGAGCGAGCACTCTACTAACTGGGCCACTGCGATAGCCCAAATCACGACTTTTAGTACCCTGGTAAAGACTATATGAACAATATGCATGCTGTCACTATCCGTAAAGAACGCTGTGAAATGTAGAATAGAGTGATAGTGATTAACGCCAAGGGCATGTTCCTTTCATTTATATCAAAGCAATATTTTTTGAAACTGTGGAGGAAATCTGAGTAACTCAATAAAACCACTGACCTTTGACACAAATTGAAAAGCTGTGTCGGATTTGAACACATCCCTTGATACACGCTCAAAAAGGACATTTCTGATGTAAGCATATGTTTTTGTTTATTCTACTTTTAGACATGAATAGGTATTTTTGGTTTTGATTTCATCTATGACTTTTACTCGCCTTGTGTAAAGATATATAATCGAATAAGGAAAAATCGAAACCCCGAATTTGTTAAGTATCTGAATAAATATAGTTACCTACAACATTATTTTACGAACATATTTTCTTTATAATAATGCTCTAAGACTTTCGTGTCGTTTATTTCGGTAATATCGTTGTTGATATATTTACAATTTTGTTATGATTAAAGATAAATATTATTTTTTAATCTAATGTCAATCAGTAATAATATGTTTATGAAATAAGAGAAAAAATATAAATCTGTAAAAATATGACTTATTCTAATAAATACCAGCAAATGTATTAATAAATACGGGACCTGTTTTAAATTTGCAGCACTAGATGGCTGTTTCGGAATACGACTCTTCATCAAAATTGCTCAGTCCAAAATTGTGAAATCAAAACAATTTAAATACGTTGAAATGAGACAAAATAGAAGGACCAAAATGTATTTTATCAATTCCACAAAAGGTAATATTTCTCAGCATTTAGGTAAACCAATAACAATATTATTATAAAATTATCTGAAAAAATGTAGTGGTTTTTTTCTAAACGACCGTATAGTGCTGCAAAAATAATACAGGTAAAGTAATAATATCAGCGTTCAGCTATATCAATTACACTATAACTATTACAAAATAAATAAATATTGAAAAAATGAAAAATGATACATTAATTTAATACAACTTACCTTGATCATTAGAAGTATAGGAAATACCAACACATATAAACCATTACATTGATTATATACTTAGTGAATCCTCCGAATCTATCGAAGCACTTGTAAGAAGTAACTTATTAGTTTCCACCACCGTATTCTATAACAAAGTGAGCAAATTTTTCTGTTTTCTATTAATATTGCTATTGTCGATTTCTTACTTCAGTCTTATAGAGAAGATTATAAGGAACTCGTTAATGACATCATATCAAGTTGGTATTAAATCATTAATTTTATACAATGCCTCGATCATTTCAATACACCTCATACATCACGATCTGCTGTTGTTGATGAAGAATAATAATTTGAACTTTATACAATATTATGCGGATTTGAATAAGCATTAAGTTTATATAATACCTCGCTTAATTGAATACTCCTTTTACTGTTGTTGCTTTTGATGATGATGAAATAGTACAACTTTATATAATATTATGCTGATTTGAATAAACATTCATTCCACATTAAATAACCCTGTTGATGTTGAATCTTGCCATATCCCATGATAATACAGATTTGTCCCCTTTAGCTGTTTTCTTAGATGATTGCGGCGTCTTTTAAATCCTACAGCGATTGGAATGAATCTCTAACGTTAGATGATTTTAAAAGACCTTTTATGCTTTATTTCCGAACGTTGATGTCAATTTAGATGATTGTGATTTTATTAAGATTATATATGATTTCAATGAGATGTGTTGATTTGAGGATTAAAATATTACAATAAAATAGCAGAATGTAATCTAGATTCTAACGTAACCTATCCCTTGAGAATGGATCTAAAGCCAGAAGTATACATTTATCAAAGACCTAACATACATGTATACATACACTTTGTCTCGACAGCGCAATTGAATACTGAAGCATTGTTTAAATTATGTTGTAATTTGTGTTTTGTATTGTCTGTAGTTTTGTTTCACCTCGTAATTAATTCTGGATTGTTTGATCATAAGATGTAATTACATATGCATCGTCTAAATTAAGTGTATTTACCTTGTATAACAAACAAACATTAAGTTCATTGGTAGATTTAAGTAAAAATGATTAATAAACAAACAAAACATACGAATCCATTTCCGAATCAGTATCCAAAAGCAAGGAAAAGACTTTGAAACTGATATAATAAAAAACAAACATACTAATCCATGTCCGAATCATAATATAAATAATTTGACTAAACACGTGGACTTTAGGCAAGGTGCTCCGGAAGGATATGCACCGCCTGTTTAACAAGCATGACAGAAGAGTTGACCTAAACTCAGGACAAGGACACACACGGTATTGCCAAATCACGGCGATATATAACACCGTGCTTTTATACAGGGTATGACAGAAGAGTTGACCTAAACTCAGGACAAGGACACACGCGGTACCGCCAAATGACGGCGATTTAGAAAATAGAAAGCGGGCCTTCGATTTTCATAAAAAATATGAAGAAATAAATGTTGAAACTAAGGTAGTAGGTGAAAAATTAGTGTTCAAGCAATCAGAAAATCAATATAGAGAAAAAAATAAGCCTCTCTAAAGCCATCACGGTATTAACTAGTAAAACAGAAACTAATTACAAGGTATACCATTCCGATTTGATAACCGACGGTGAAAATAAGTTTCAGGCACATGCAGTCGAAAAATCGAGCATCAAAGAAGCAAGGGTAGCATCCTTACAGGTCATAAAGGAGCCCGAAATCGCGATGGCAAATCATAACGTACTCGCGTGTGTATATCTAAACAAAAATGGTGAGCTGAAGGATTCGATGGATGACGACATGGAATTTGGAGCCGCGAGAAAACTTCTAAATCTGATGCATGATAAAGAAATTGCCAACTGTATGATAATCGTGTCTAGGTGGAATCCTCATGGACAAAAGTTAGGACCAAAACGCTTCTATCACTTTTAAAGTTGTAGCCTAAATGAACCCGTAATAATAAATGGGCTACGATTTCAAACTTTAAGTAAAACATGTTAAGTGTGGATAAAGTCTGATGTAAATTCTCTCTACTATTATTTTCTCTTTTTTCTATTACTCTCTTTTTCTCTTCTTACTGTTTTCTTTCTTAATATATTTAAATAACTGACATAAATACATTAAAAACAATATAAAGGGAAAACATGATTTGTCTCAAAATTAAAGTACTTCTTTTGATTATACTAAGTATAAGTACAGATGTTACAAAGATATTTGTGATTATGGATAATCAAACATACATTCAAATAGTTACTTATAACTGTCGAGGACTTCGAGATATTACAAAAAGATTAGATGTATTTGATTATTTAAAAGCTAAAAATTGTAATATTTACTGTTTACAGGATGTACATTTTTTACTCAAGATAACGAAAAAGAACTAAAAGGTCAATGGGACGGAAAGGTTTTTTTCATCTTACAGTTCAAATTCAAGCCCATGAATTAAACAATGGATTAAAGTCTTTTATACGAACATCAAATCATCTATAGTACAGAATTACTTTTTATCAGCTCCATTTAAAATCAACAGAGGAGTGAGACAGGGTGACCCCATCTCTAGCTACTTATTTTTATTATGTGCTGAAATACTAAAAAATTTAATAAGAGAAAATATAGAAATAAAAGGAATAAAAATAAATGACGTTGAACATAAAATATCACAGTTTGCTGATGATACTACTTTTATCATTGACGGCTCGAAAAAATCTTATGACGAAGCAATAAAAACGTTCGATATTTTTGCTAGTATTTCCGGTCTTTCTATAAATATTTCTAAATGTAAAACTATTTGGATCGGATGCAGAAAATATTGTGGCGAAACCTTTAACCATAGATTGAAAAATACCATTGACGATAAATTTACATTATTTGGAATACATTTTAGTGTAGTTTTAGATGATATTGTTAAAATTAATTACAACAAAAAAATAAGTGAAATAAAAAATATTCTTAAGGCATGGAAAATGAGATCATTAACACTCATTGGAAAAATTACAGTTATAAAGAGTTTGATTATATCTAAACTCAATTATCTTTTTATCACTTTACCCAACCCAACGGAAAAATTTATTGTTGAGTTAAAAGCAATGTTATTTAATTTTTTGTGGGGTGGAAAATGTGATAGAATAGCCAAAGACACTTTAATACGAAGTTATTAGAATGGTGGTTAAAAGATGATAGATCTTGACGCCTTTATAAATGCTTTAAAATTAACTTGGATAAGACGAATCTTAAAACAAAACTCGAAATTCATGAATATAATGAAATGTTATTATGATATTCATAAAATTGCTTTTGGGGGATCTGACTATTACAAAGACAGCCACAGATATATAAACCGATTTTGGGCAGATGTATTTCATGGTTTAAATGAATTAAATAAAAAAGAAAAACCAAAAATATGGTCAGATATTTTCACAAGTTGTATTTGGAATAATCCGTTTTTTAAAATAAGAAAGAAGTCATATCAATTTGATAGGTGGATTGTAAAAAAAAGTATTTTTTGTTTCAGACTTACTAAAAACAGATGGAATATTCTATACATATGAGGAATTTATAAGAGTATATGATTGAAAAACCAACTTTCTAGAATATAACAGTGTTTTAGAATCTATTAAAGATGCTTTATCAGAGTTCAAAATACTTAAATCATTCGATTTCCAAATGGCAGCCCCATTTATACCAGGAAAGTGAGACCGGGTGCCCCGGAAGGGTAAGCACTTACTGATTAGCTAGCTAAACCCGACACGTGTGTAATAAAAATTGTGTGAAAGGAACATGAAATATTTGCTGCTTAAATTTCCGTTTCCCTGGTGGAAGTTCACGTGTCTAACCTAACTTGTCAGTTCCAAAGTTTTACCTCTGGATTGTGATTCGGACATGAATAAGTATGTTTGTTTTTGATTTGATAAATGCTTATCTGTCAAAATGAAACATAATGAACATTATTTGTCTGACAACACTGTGTATCATGATGTTATGTAACATTAAGAACTTGTTTCAGGGAATGAATGTCTGGGTCATTTTCACGCTTTCATATGTATTTGTGTTCGATTGGTATTATTGTTGAAGGCAGATGTTTACGCTTGTCATAAAAATTAACCCTATGATATAAACTCTGTCTCGACGGTGCAATAATACAATATTGTTTTATATATGTTTTTGTACACAAATTATGGTCTAAAGTTACTCGTAAGGATCTGTTATATTCGCGGTATAGGAAATTAAGAAATATCCGCGCAGTTAATTTTTCGTGTTTTTAAATAATGCACTATAACACAATAAAAATGATATAATTTTCTCTATGTTAATTTTCCCGCAAAACATACAACCGCCAAATAAGCGAAAAGTAGTAATCGCGAAAATAAATACGTTAACAGTATTTAAAAGCACACCTTCTGAACTGACGATGATGTAGTGGGTTTAGCACCAGTAAAGTGAGGCCGAGTGCTCCGGAAGAGAAAACACCACCTGTCTATCTTAAACACCCGCAATGTGGAAGGTCTAGACTTGCTATAGCATTGGAAGGTATGTAAAAAATCAAACTTTTTTTTTACAATCTATACTCGTATATGTGTTTCAATTTCCGTGTAAATGCCTTGTTGGTGGTTTTCTCTGATAATCTTTACTGCTTCTGTTTTGGCAACATTGGCTGTTGTCACGTTTTCTGTTCTAAGCTTAAAATAATATTGAAAACTTCAGTATGACTGTGTAGATCAACATCTCAAAGTTAACTGGTGAACGATAAAAGCTTTCATTGATTTGTGTACGACAATGTGTTTTATTATTTTATGTAACATTGTCATTTTATTTCCTTGTAAATGTCTTCTTTCCACGTTTCTCTGATAAACTAAAAACAAACATAACAGTCACTCTCTTAAATCAAATTCAAACATACTAATCCACGTCTGTTTCTTCTTTAGTTACAATTGCTATCGCCAAGCAAAATTTTTAAATTTTTAGTTTTAAATTGCAGCATTAGCTTAGAAGATAATACAAAGTATGTTTCATCAAAACTGTTTCTTTAATTTCAAATCAAAAACAAACATACTAATCCATGTCCGAATCACAATCCAGGAGCAAAGTAAAAACTTTGGAACTGACAAGTTAGGTTAGACACGTGAACTTCCACCAGGGAAGTGAGGCCGGGTGCTCCGGAAGGGTAAGTACCTCCTGTTTAGCTAGCTACACCCGCCACGTGTGTAATCAAAATTGTGTGAAAGGAACATGGAACTATTGAACGTCAACTATATCCAGGGCAATCCTGGACACAGAGACATCAAACTTTAGCAATACTGTGATGACGGCCATAAAACCTTTTGAGGGCCTTGATAAACCTAGGCTTGCTATATCCCTGAGTCAACAATTTATTTGCAAGGCTTCTAATTGTTTTAAGTATTGTCTCAGGTGGATTTAGTAAAATGTTTATTGTTCCTTCTATTCGTCTAATTTTAACATAAAGAAAATATTAGGATTTCCACAATGTTGGTCCAAGCACTACTGATGAGTTGAGTTGAGTAATGGTGTTTATCGTCCCAGTCAAGAATAGTATACTTATATCGAGAAGTCGCTAGTAAAAGGCGAAGGTGCAGAAATTTTGTCTGTGCGTTGCGCTGATGACATAATACAGCATGGTTCTTTAGCGTGCCAAGCCCACCGTGACAGCGGACGTCGTATTTCATTCCAATCCAAAAGAACCTTGACTTTCATTTCGTAATGCCGAGTGCTTGGAGAAAGAACAGTCACTACTAACTTTGAAGTATTGGGTCATTCCTGGCCAGGGATCGAACCCACGACCTCCCACTTACGGAGCGTACATACTACTCTTAAGGAAATTTGTTCCAAAACGGTCTTCTATTGCTGAAAATTTATATTTAGTAGTTATTAACACAATATTGCAGAGTCCATCATGGGTGTTGATTAACATTCTTATCAAACTAAATTTGATAAATTTCAGTGACATCTTCGGCTAAGCTATATTGTAAAACATCGTCTGTCTCTTTTACCTTATACAATTTCCATGATTCTTACAGAGCCATAAAACGTACTTTTATTTTTTTCATTCACTACAGTTATCCTTAATGCATATAGTAGACATGATGCTATACATATATATTGTTTTCCATTAGTATCGTGGGCGTTTCGTACTTAAACACCTGATACCTTCCATACCATGCCTTATGAAGTTTAAAATCATCAAACGTTCTGAATTCATTAAAATCCATTTATTAATCACATCAGAAAGTTTTCCGCCTTTTTACAATGGTGCATTTCCTTTTTCTCCCACACTATGCATAATTTACTCGATAGAAGATAGGGTAAGATAAAAGAAGTTAGAAAAACACTTTAAAAAGTTTAACCAACCTAAATATTATACGAGTTTTATTTTACAGCATTAGACGTCCATTTAAGAAAACACTTCCTCAACAGCAGTGCTTGGACCAAAATTGTGAAAACAGATGATTTTTTTCAAGACGTTCAAAAGATAATCAAAGGACAAAATAAAATTAAGGAAATACTTTGCATGAGGGAGTATACTTTAGTTTTGATCCATGTCCGAATCATAGCATTGATATAATACGTAATTTCTTAGAAATACGTTAAGTAAAGATACAGCTTTCTACTGCTGAATAGAGATTCTGGCAATTTTGTAAAGCATTATACGGATTCCAATTAAAAGTATACAGACGATACCATTAACAAAATGTTGGAGTTTTTGATAGAAAACATATTTATTGTGTTTGGTAATCAAAAACAAACATACCAATCCATGTCTAAATCACAATGTAAAACTAAGTAAAAACTTTGAAACTGGCTACTAACCAAAAACAAACATACCAATCCATGTCTGAATCACAATGTAGAAGCTAAGTAAAAACTTTGAAACTGACTACTAACCAAAAACAAACATACCAATCCATGTGTCTGAATCACAATGTAAAACTAAGTAAAAACTTTGAAACTGGCTACTAACCAAAAACAAACATACCAATCCATGTCTGAATCACAATGTAGAAGCTAAGTAAAAACTGTGAAACTGGCTACTAACCAAAAACAAACATACCAATCCATGTGTCTGAATCACAATGTAAAACTAAGTAAAAACTTTGAAACTGGCTACTAACCAAAAACAAACATACCAATCCATGTCTGAATCACAATGTAGAAGCTAAGTAAAAACTTTGAAACTGGCTACTAACCAAAAACAAACATACCAATCCATGTTTGAATCACAATGTAGAAGCTAAGTAAAAACTTTGAAACTGACTACTAACCAAAAACAAACATACCAATCCATGTCTGAATCACAATGTAGAAGCTAAGTAAAAACTTTAAAACTGGCTACTAACCAAAAACAAACATACCAATCCATGTCTGAATCACAATGTAGAAGCTAAGTAAAAACTTTGGAACTGACAAGTTAGGTTAGACACGTGAACTTCCACCAGGGAAGTGAGGCCGGGTGCTCCGGAAGGGTAAGCACCTCCTGTTTAGACACGTGAACTGTGAGATTATACATTCACTTTATTATTTCAATAACAACGATTAACACTAAAGTACACACGTAATTGGGTAGATGACAAATAAATAAATAAAAACATCTTCGGTATGTTTTTTTATTTTCACTCCAGATTTTCAGTTTCCTTAATTAGATAACTTAAGTGCGTCTAAAGCGCTTTTAGAAACATAAATTGTATACAAACATGTAAATAACAAAATGACAAAATGTATGTTTAGAATATGTCTATAGAATTCAGTTCTTCAAGTCCTTTTAAAGTCAGTCACTTCTTCATTAATGAGCTTTAGAATGGTGCTAATGGCAAGAACTGATTTAGTAGGGTTTCCTTATACACAAACTATGTTTTGTCAATAACACTTAACAGTTAAACTAGTCTATAAAGGCAACCCAATGAAACCAGTAAAAGTGGCCTTTATAGGCAGGTGTCCGTATCCACATGTTCTATGACATAAATAAAGAGCGACTGGGATGGAGTTTTAGTGGACTTTAAAAGCAATGGACGTGTATAAAGAGGAGGCTTATAAGGCAGGTTCGACTGTATATGTTTTCTCATCAACAATGCTGCTTTTTGTGCAATTTAATAATATTTTCTTTTTTTAGTTATAACATTTATTCTTTATTTTTTTGCTCTCAATCTGATTATTTTATTTTTTATTTGTGTATTTATTTTTTAAAAATATTTTTGCGCGTATTTTCAACTAAAAAAATTATAGAAACTTCAAACACTAAAAACACAACATACCGTGGATGGTTCGTAATTAAATGGTTTTTTATGTTAATTCGCAATAGAGACATTTGGATTTTGAAATAAATTACACTAAATAAACTTAAGGTTGACGCAAGTCATGTTAGATTTGGAATTTGGAACGAGCAAGAGGCATCATGCAAGTTGAAATTATGAGCAAAAAATATTGTGACCAGCAAACTACGCTGCAAAAATATCATATCGCATATATAGCACATACAAAATTGTTGTCATAATTATTATAACCATAATGATGTGTTATATTGTGTTATGTTCTATGCCTAAAGCATTCTAACCATATAAAACAATTATAAACAAACAACATTGGACTGTCCAATAGTGCGTATATATATTTTGTCTTTATGATGTGAACATTAATCATGGGCAATGTCTATATGTATTAACACAGCGAATCATAACGATATCTTTGTATTGGGTGATCCCTCTTATAGGAATATTCCTATTGAAAGGTCAAAAAGGCAGGCCAATGTTGTTTATCTATATTTATATGCTTTAATTGTCCACGTAAGACATTCGCTGTTAAACTCCATCTTTCATAACCAACTAGTATAAAATATGTCTAAAGAAGACTGTGTATATGATTATATAGTCTCCTATAGTTACAGAGAGAGAAATATAAAATGGATTCAAGATAATGAAAAATATCTAATAAAATGAAAATTACGAGATCACGTCTGCCTAAACAAAAAGCAAGCACAACATTAAGATGACGTATTGGGATATATGTAATGAATTATTGAGGATGTTAACATTTTATTTATATGGTATATATTTTTTTGAAAAACTTGTTTATCCTTGTAATTTTTATCTTCCAATTTATCTTAATCTCAATTGACGTATCGCCGGCCACGCCCACAATGTTCCGACACTGGCCGCCATCACGGTACCAAAGCAGCCTTACGGCAACTAATGAGTACTAGTGTCAGTGACGTCATTAAATGACACAATTCAGGCCGAGTTTTCATTCTTTTGTGTGTAATTCAAGCATGCCGGACCTTTGTCGGAACATTTTGGGCGTGGTCGACGATACGTCAATTATATTGATGAGGAATGGGGTTCGCCGTTGTACCACGTGATACCCTCTAATGTTTGTGCGGAACATTTATTTCCAATGGATATGGAATCGCATAAGATGGCGTTTTCCCGTGAAAACAACGTCATTCCGGGAATTTGTGACGTTGATGTTTTCCAAAAAGTTCCGCACAAACGTTAAGAGGTATTGATCATGTGGTACAGCGGTGACTCCCATTGAATTTATTTAAACATTGACCGGAATGCACTGTAAAAGGTCAAAATGTTTATCACTTCACGTACAGCTGGTGACGGATTGATATCAGTGAAATATAGTTTACATGACGTTTAATTCAATTCAATCAATAAATCAAATTTCATTGTACAGATTACGGAACATAAAATCTGACACAGCACACATATTAAATAATAATATTAATAATAATAATAATAGTAATATAATAACAATAATAATAATAAAATCATTAAATGAATGTGCCGGGTACATATATGGAAATCAATGAGTTTAGGTAACTATGTTACTTCTGAACTGTTGTCAGAGGAGGAGGAGGAGGAGGAGGAGGAGGAGAGAGAGAGAGAGAGAGAGAGAGAGAGAGAGAGAGAGAGAGAGAGAGAGAGAGAGAGCAGATGGAAAGACATGGGATGAGCTGAATAAGATCTCCCAGAATAATGTCCGTTCGAGAAGTGTCTATGCGGCTCTATGCTCTTCAGGCAATTCAAAATATAAGGAACATTATTAATTCTGACTGTACACTCCAGAACCGATGTTCTCGTTAATTAAGTTGTACTATTATTTCCAATTGTATTTACTTTTCTTGAGAATACGGTCAACATTATCATCATGACCGATCATTTGTTACCATGTCCTAGACAAAGTAATGAAAAAAATGATCCCAGATTTCAGTGTTATTTATGATCATTATACATCATTCCGATCTATTTATCTAAGGTCTAACAGTACAGACATATCGACAGATCATCACTAAGCTAACGAATTAGTTCCGATTTGGCAGCTCGTCTCGGCCCTTCGTTAGACAAATCTCGATAGCTGCTATATCTATATCTTGGCAACTCTTCAGTCTAAAGTCACCCCTTATCTATCTCACTGGGTCACCAAGCTTTGGGTCTTTTCTCATTAGCTTAAGTGTTAAATTTTCGTCAGCTCTTTAATGTATACGTTTTGGTCTGAACTATTTGTCAAAACTTCAACTCTGCTCTTATTTCATGTTCGATATTTTGTGATCAATATATGAAGACATTATCAACAGGGATGTAATGAGATCCCCGTGGTCACTAATTGTGCTGTTTATAGCACTGGAATATTTTTTCTTTCCCCTGAAAAGAAAAAACTTGTTAAGGTCACATTGTCATGAGTAAGAGAAGATTAGATTGGTTGTACCCTAAGGTTACGAAAACGAGTTCAGTCGTAGAGTTGTCGAGATACGGGTACCTAGTCGGAATTATTTGTCAAAACTGGTACTCTGCTCTTATTTCTACCAACAAGTTCATGTTCGATAATTTGTGTGTGATCCTTACCTATGATTTTACATGTCATCGGAATAATATATTTTTGTAGGAACACTATAAAACAGCAAAATGAAAATAAAAAAATAATAAAAATAATTTCACAGTAACAAAGTAGGTTTTAAAAATGTTTGATGACGCATATGAATAAAATTTCATAACAAGCGACTGCATTTTGAGACAAGACACGGTCTCTGAGCTATGTATAAATGGTATTTTACAGTCAATATTTTCACTAATTTTGTGGCGGTCAGTTTGGAAAAGGTGGAATAAACCAGAGATAGGTTCAAACCCATTTGTGAGAGGTTGCTTCAGACCGCTCGACTACCATATACATTAATTTTGTTCAACATCTTTAAAACAATTTTGTTTAATATTTTTGTCAAAGCATTACTGATGAGGAATTGTTTTCCGAAACGACCGTCTAGTGCTGTTAAATTAAAACTGGTATCATGTGTAAACTACAATGTTACAAACAGCAAAAGATCATCTGCATTTCCTTGGATATATTCTATTGACAGATAATTATAAACATGTTCAATGTTAAAAAAATGATTTTTTTATCTTTAAAAAAATAAAATATGATTGATCGAACATTGGTAATTAGTAAAAACTGTCACAAGTTTTGATGAAAAAATGATTATAAACTCATAAAAATATATAAAAATGTCCCTATCCATCTTTGGAAATTATTAATGACTTGATTGTACTGCGAGTGTTATATATAATATCAAAATATTAGGAGAATTGAGTAATGGTGTTTGATGTCAAGAATATTTCACTTATATCGACACGTAAGGAGCTGTAGGCGAAGTTTAAAAAAAATGTCTGTGGATTGGGGTGATGGCCTTATACAGAAGGTTCTTTATCGTGTCTACCGTGACACGGGACCTGATTTATTTTAGGTTCAAATCCGAAACTGCCAACTGAGCTACGCAGTGGTCAATATTTGAGGAAAACATAAACTTAGACGTTGTAAATATATATTGGATGTGAATAAAAAAAATAAGTAAAATATAATAAATATGATGAGAACAGGTTATAATTGTTGCATATAACACCAAAATTAAAAGTTATTTTTGACTTTGGGTGTTTTTTCAACCCTTTGGAAAAAGCTTAGTTTGACCACTTTAATTTGGTGAGAGCAGAATTGCATGTTAATGTGTATTTAGCAGTAATTTTTATATAATAATTTCGTATTATTGTCAGCAATATACTACAATTGTCTAAATTTCCTGCAAGTTAAAATTTGAAATTTCTCAAAAACTAAGGTATACTTCCTCATGCAAAGTATTTCCTTAGCTTAAGTTGGTAATATATATTTTGGTCCTTTGGGTAGCTTTTCAACATCTTCAAAATAATTTTGGTTTCATAATTTTGGTCCAAGCAATACTGATGAGGAATTGTATTCCGAAACGGCTGTCTAGTGCTGTAAAATTAAAACTGGTATAATATGTAATTATATATAAATACCAGCTAATGTCAATAGAACCTTAGAAAGCACTGTAAACGTATTTATTTTCGCAGTATTCTTATTTTAGCTTATTTCGTTTGTTAGGCAACAATAAAAACAGAGCGAAAATAAATAATGCTTATTAATATTATGTAATAATCCATATTAAAAAACGCGATAATTTAACTACGCGGAAATGTCTAAATTTTAACACCTCGAAATTAAATACGTTTAAATAGCGTTTATAGTATGTATGCCCACATAGTGGAATAATTATGTTTTTGTTAAAGTACATCAGCGCTAGCATTAAAGAAGTACAGAGAAGCCAAGTAGAAACACTTGTTTTTTTTACTTAAGTTAACAAGATTCTAGAACTTTTTCATCAAGATATTATTTAGCTAATGGCGTTTTAAGCATCAATCCAGAGAATATTACTTACAGCAAGGTCAATATATAAGGCCTTAAAATATGTGTGTTTCCGCTAACATAGAGTTATTATAAAGGGTCGGTAGGTGGATTTTTTTAATAGCATATGTTATGCATGTGTATGTAATGTATTATGTTAAAATTATATTATAAATGTGTTGTTTAAGTTATTTTAGATGATTTAGATGTAATTTAAAATTAAAAATATAACTAAAATCAAAAGTATGAACAAATCATACGTGTTGCTGACTTGTTTTTGATACAATAGAGTTTTAATTGAAAAACGAAAACGGATTTTTAAAAATACGTAAAAAAAACTGGAGTCGGTCATTTTTAGTTTGGTCGGTCGGGTCAGCGGAAACGCACATATTTTTTTTAGGTCTAATATCAGATGGGAACGTAAAGTACAAGAAGAAAACCACCAACATCTGGTGAACAAACAAACAAACGGGAAACGAACAAGCTTATTTGAAAGCAGTCTACTGGATATCACAGAGAAAACCGACTTTGGGCCTGCAAACCGACAAGCTAGAAACGAAATAAGTTCACAGCATCCCAATGTACTAAATATAACTGAATAAAACGCACCAACAAACGACAAACCTCGGGATTTAACTGTAAAGTTTAAATTAAAATGCGAGGCAAGGTCAAGAGAATCCCCACATATAGCCGTATAATAATGATTGAAAAAGTACAAATACACTAAAAATGTATATAGATGTATATAGATGGCAAGTAAAAACACTTGTTATCCGTAATTTAACAACAATTCTTACAAAACGTAGTTTTCGTTGTTCATGCAAATAGGATTTTTAATTATTGTATACTTAAAAATCGAAGATATTTCACTTATTTCAATATTAATATAAGAGAGAAAACTAGTGTAGGAGAGAAAACAAAAAACCGATGACAAACAAGAAACGAAGTTCATATGGACGCATTGAATTAAATATCAAGTATAAGAACGCCGACCTTACGGCGAACAAACCAACACATTTCTGACAAAAGGATAGACGAGCAAGTTCACATGAATGTCTTACATTATAAAACTTCATTTAGAACCACATTACCCTTGCTATATGAAGTAGACAGCGTTTAGGATTCCGTCATCAATATTTGTTTGTATTGCAAATAGATTCTAAATTTGTTTATTAAACGTTTTAAGCTGTTTTCAATTTTTGAACGCTTTTAGGGGCTAAGTGAGACTGTTTATTACGATTTGCATGTAAATGAGAGATTTGTGTCTGTACTAGAACTAGTTACTAAAAGCCTTTTAGGTAAAGTTTTGTGATCGGTGTTTGCTCAGACATGTCAGATGTATAATCTCTTTTAGATGCATAAATTGTTTATTGGGTTTTTAAAAAATACATGTACGCATATAGACATACTTTGATGTCATAACTTGTTTATAAACAGATTTAAAAGATGATGCAGTTTGATATATAAAGACGTTATTATTATATAATATAATGTAACTTTTATCGTATGGTCGAGTCGACAAATTAATGTGCCTTACTATTTGAACCTCTGTAGATCTGGTTACTATAAGCATTTTTGGTAAACCTTTTGCCATCGGTTTTTGCTTGTTATCGCTTTAAGATACATAAATGGTTTATCGAGTGTATACGCGTTTACTGTTTATAAAAAGGGTTAAATGATGCACTTTGAGATAAAATACGTCGTCGGTCATAATAAATGCGTTATTATTATATAATAGTTGTAACTTTGACAGGATTGTCGATTACTTAAGGTCTTTCGGTACAGGGAAATGGCTTAACTTCTCCACATTACAATAAAAACCAACACGTCAATCCATGTCTAAATCAAAATCCCAAAGCAAAGTGAAAACAAATATACCAATCCATGTCCAAATCACAATCCCAAAGCAAAGTGAAAACAAATATACCAATCCATGTCCAAATCACAACCCAAAGCAAAGTAAAAACAAACATACCAATCCATGTCCAAATCACAATCCCAAAGCAAAGTAAAAACAAACACACCAATCCATGTCCAAATCAAAATCCCAAAGCAAAGTGAAAACAAATATACCAATCCATGTCCAAATCACAATCCCAAAGCAAAGTGAAAACAAATATACCAATCCATGTCCAAATCACAACCCCAAAGCAAAGTAAAAACAAACATACCAATCCATGTCCAAATCACAACCCCAAAGCAAAGTAAAAACAAACACACCAATCCATGTCCAAATCACAATCCCAAAGCAAAGTAAAAACAAATATACCAATCCATGTCCAAATCAAAATCCCAAAGCAATGTAAAACTTTTTAACTGACAAATTAGGTTAAATTAGGATAAACACGTGAACTTCCATCAAGAGAGTCAGTCCAGGTGCTTCCTGTTAAGCTAGCTAAACCCACAAAATGTGCAATAAAAATTGTAACAAAAAAAAAAAAAAAAGAAAAAAAAAAAAAAAAAGAACATGGGATAATGGGATTTGAAACATTTCAGGGTAAACCTGGACGCAGAGATATTATACTTATCAACAATATTGTGAACATGGCCATAAAACTTTTTGAGGGACTTGGTTCTTCGCCTTCTTCGGTTTTCCAATAGATCAGATATATTGATCATGAGTTTGAGGGCTATCGCATGATGCCTCAGTGACCGACAGTTCTACTTGTATAAAGTGCGAATTTACGAATCACACCGCCTGGTGGTATACGAAATCTTGACTTGGGCTTAAAACATTATTCAACATTAGGCATTTTTATTGTTAGACTGTCGAACATTACAATTTGCCAAAACAGGATTAGAACCCAGGCCGCGACAGCTGATGAGATCATTAAGTCAGTACTTTAGATTACTCAGTCGGATTGGGATAGAGTTAAACACAATGCACCCATAGTGGTAAACCGTCATAATATGTTAAACCTACATTGTCTTGGATATACTGGGTTACCTAGACAACGCAATGTGATCTGATTTGTGATTTTGTAAAACCCAATAATTCAATCATTAAAACCCTTTTTGGTAAATTTTTGCGTCGCTATTTGCTTGTAATTCCTTTAAGGATTATATATATATATATATATATATATATATATATATATATATATATATATCTATATATCCGCTATATCGCTTTAGACTTACTTTGCTTTTTAAATATGTGCTTTAAAGGTTTAGAGGCTTAAAAGCTGTTTAAATATACATAATGTTTTGAGCATAATATGATGCTGATGCTGTTTATCAAAATATAAAAGATAACGGATTTTAAAAAATAAGCCATTAGTCATAACTGTATAATAATGGCTGGAGCTTCGAGATATTTAGGCCTTCGGTACAATTAAACTTTATACAATATAATACTTACAGAAGTTCAATACTTAGCTAACGAAAAGGGGTAGAAGGTCGGCGGCCGAGTGGCTAAGATATGACGCAGAGCAAGTTGGTGAATAGATAGCAGCTTCCAAAATATAGCTACGGCATATTTATTGTGTTTGGTAATATAAAGTTTTAGCAAGCAATCGCTATACTTATAGACACAAACTGTGCACCAATGCTTGCTGATTTGTTTCTTTATTCTTATAAAGCATAATTTATAGAGAATATTGTTTAATCTGGAGAGAAGACTGTAGCCAAATCATTGAATCTAGATACAGATATATAGATGACATTCTGTCTCTTAACAGTCCTTAATTTGGAGAATATGTGAATGCCACCTATCATATTGAGTAGTAGCTTCACCTTCCGTAGCACAAGGTCTCACTTCCTCGGTGGAATGTAACTTAATTTGCCATTTCCAAAGATTTTGCTTTGCTTTTCGAATTGTGATTTAGACATAGACAGGTATGTTTGTTTTTACTTTGCGTTACGGACTGTGATTATGACATATGGACATGTATGTTTGTTTTTACTTTGCGTTACGGATTGTGATTATGACATATGGATATGTATGTTTGTTTTTACTTTGCGTTACGGATTGTGATTTAGACATGGACAGGTATGTCTGTTTTTATTTTGCGTTACGGATTGTGATTTAGACATAGAGACATGTATGTTTGTTTTTACTTTGCTTTACGGATTGTGATTATGACATATAGACAGGTCTGTTTGTTTTTACTTTGCTTTACGGATTGTGATTATGACATATGGACAGGTATGTTTGTTTTTATTTTGCGTTACGGATTGTGATTTAGACATGGGCATGTATGTTTGTTTTTACTTTGCTTTACGGATTGTGATTATGACATATGGACAGGTATGTTTGTTTTTATTTTGCGTTACGGATTGTGATTTAGACATGGACATGTATGTTTGTTTTTACTTTGCTTTACGGATTGTGATTATGACATATGGACAGGTATGTTTGTTTTTATTTTGCGTTACGGATTGTGATTTAGACATAGAGACATGTATGTTTGTTTTTACTTTGCTTTACGGATTGTGATTATGACATATGGACAGGTATGTTTGTTTTTATTTTGCGTTACGGATTGTGATTTAGACATGGGCATGTATGTTTGTTTTTACTTTGCTTTACGGATTGTGATTATGACATATAGACAGGTATGTTTGTTTTTACTTTGCTTTACGGATTGTGATTATGACATATGGACAGGTATGTTTGTTTTTACTTTGCTTTACGGATTGTGATTATGACATATAGACAGGTCTGTTTGTTTTTACTTTGCGTTAAGGGCTGTGATTTAGATATAGACATGTATGTTTGTTTTTGATTTGATATAAACGTAAGACTATCGAGCTACCTTAAGTTGCTCTTAATAACCCGCTGTTTTGTCGAGTTCAATTATCTTGTTTTTGTAATAAATTGATGTAATAAAATCAAGGGTGTCGAAATCGTAAACAATTTTATTTTTCAATTTTATAACATACGAAAACAATTTTATTTTTTCTAGTTGTACAATAAAAAAAATAAGATTGATATGTTTTTCTGTAGTTCAAGATTAACACACGCGTACGCATTTTTTTCAATTTCATAGCATACAAAAACAATTTTAAGATGTATAATAAACAAGATATGTTTTTCTGCAGATTAAGATTAACAAACAGTTGTATCATTACCCTGTCTTCTTCGCTAGCGGTGTCAATAGGTTTGTCCGTTGTGCTTTTGTGTCGAGTCTAATACTCTTGTGAGTAGAATCATAATCATCATCATTTTCTCATTATAGTAAAGTGATTTTCATCTACAATACAATAAAATCTTCTATCTAGACAACCTCATTTCAAGGTTTTATGTTTACCTACATTACAGACATGTCGAAAAGTTTAACACATCGCAAACGAATTGGTGCGGAATCGTCAGTTCATCTCAGACCCTCGTTTAACGATGCAGCTATATATCTCTAGGCTAGTTTTAGACCACTTACTACAGTACAGACATGTCGAAAAGTTTAACACAGCTAACGAAATAGTGTCAAATCGAGGTCTCAATTCCCCTCATTGGCCATATTAAGGCAATAGCAAGCTAATTCTCTGCAGAACTTTAGCTACTAGCTATCAACAATTTGCACCTTCTTCGATTCCTTTTTCGCTAGCTCACTGTTAAACTTTCGACAGGTCTGTACTGTATTGATATCTCGGCAGCCGAGGTTCGACTCCTCGTTGACTCAGTGTTAAACTTTTCGACAGGTCTGTACTGTATCGATATCTCGACAGCCGAGGTTCGACTCTTCATTGACTCAGTGTTAAACTTTTCGACAGGTCTGTACTGTATCGATATCTCGACAGCCGAGGTTCGACTCTTCATTGACTCAGTGTTAAACTTTCGACAGGTCTGTACTGTATCGATATTTCGGTAGCCGAAGTTCGACTCTTTGTTGACTCAGTGTTAAACTTTCGACAGGTCTGTACTGTATCGATATTTCGGTAGCCGAAGTTCGACTCTTTGTTGACTCAGTGTTAAACTTTCGACAGGCCTGTACTGTATCGATATTTCGGTAGCCGAAGTTCGACTCTTCATTGACTCAGTGTTAAACTTTCGACAGGTCTGTACTGTATCGATATCTCGACAGCCGAGGTTCGACTCTTCATTGACTCAGTGTTAAACTTTCGACAGGTCTGTACTGTATCGATATTTCGGTACCCGAAGTTCGACTCTTTGTTGACTCAGTGTTAAACTTTCGACAGGTCTGTACTGTATCGATATTTCGGTAGCCGAAGTTCGACTCTTTGTTGACTCAGTGTTAAACCTTCGACAGGCCTGTACTGTATCGATATTTCGGTAGCCGAAGTTCGACTCTTCATTGACTCAGTGTTAAACTTTCGACAGGTCTGTACTGTATCGATATCTCGACAGCCGAGGTTCGACTCTTTATTGACTCAGTGTTAAACTTTCGACAGGTCTGTACTGTATCGATATTTCGGTAGCCGAAGTTCGACTCTTTGTTGACTCAGTGTTAAACTTTCGACAGGCCTGTACTGTATCGATATTTCGGTAGCCGAAGTTCGACTCTTCATTGACTCAGTGTTAAACTTTGGCAAGTCTGTACTGTATCGATATCTCGACAGCCGAGGTTCGACTCTTTATTGACTCAGTGTTAAACTTTCGACAGGTCTGTACTGTATCGATATTTCGGTAGCCGAAGTTCGACTCTTTGTTGACTCAGTGTTAAACTTTCGACAGGTCTTACTGTATCGATATCTCGACAGCCGAGGTTCGACTCTTCATTGACTCAGTGTTAAACTTTCGACAGGTCTGTACTGTAACTATATTTTGGTAGCCGAAGTTCGACTCTTTGTTGACTCAGTGTTAAACTTTCGACAGGTCTGTACTGTATCGATATCTCGACAGCCGAGGTTCGACTCTTCATTGACTCAGTGTTAAACTTTCGACAGGTCTGTACTGTATCGATATTTCGGTAGCCGAAGTACGACTCTTTGTTGACTCAGTGTTAAACTTTCGACAGGCCTGTACTGTATCGATATTTCGGTAGCCGAAGTTCGACTCTTCATTGACTCAGTGTTAAACTTTCGACAGGTCTGTACTGTATCGATATCTCGACAGCCGAGGTTCGACTCTTCATTGACTCAGTGTTAAACTTTCGGCAGGTCTGTACTGTATCGATATTTCGGTAGCCGAGGTTCGACTCTTCATTGACTCAGTGTTAAACTTTCGTCAGGTCTGTACTGTATCGCTATTTCGGTAGCCGAAGTTCGACTCTTCATTGACTCAGGGTTTAACTTTCGACAGGTCTGTACTGTATCGATATCTCGACAGCCGAGGTTCGACTCTTCGTTGACTCAGTGTTTAACTTTCGACAGGTCTGTACTGTATCGATATCTAGATAGCCGAGATTCGACTCTTCGTTGACTCAGTGTTTAACTTTCGACAGGTCTGTACTGTATCGATATCTAGGTAGCCGAGATTCGACTCTTCGTTGACTCAGTGTTTAACTTTCGACAGGTCTGTACTGTATCGATATCTCGACAGCCGAGGTTCGACTCCTCGTTGGCTCAGTGTTAAACTTTCGACAGGTCTGTACCGTAGATAGAGAAAAAAATTCCAATCATAATCTATAGAATTATTGATATGAAATGATTATGTCATTAGACGATTTTTATAAAGAAAAAATAATTCCCCTTTTGTGCACTTTCCAGATGGATAATGGAATTTTAATCAGAAATTATATAAAAATGTCAGAAGTCATTTTCAACATCGATGAAAATAAATTAATGAAAATTCCCAAAGGTGGCCCAGAAGGGACATATGCATGGATAATATTCAGTTGTTTTTGTAATGTAGTTTTAAGTCGCATCAGCAATTTTTCAGCTTTTCGGAATTTTTTTTAATTTATAAAGATTAATCTAAGAACAAGTCGGTGTATGAATGAAATGTCCGAGTGTGTTATATGGTCTTCATTGTAAAAGAGTCAGTACTCCATAAACAAGTTACATTATACTGACTACTGTCCGTTTACTCTGCTGGAGAGAAGAGAATAACGCCAATATTTCTAAGATTTGAATGGCACAGTTAAAAATCAAATTAGCCACTTACTTACATGAGCCGAGTCGTTGCTAACAATCCTAATTTCGATCTAGTCCATACATTATAACTCCTTTAATACACCAAAACGTATTTTGGATGGGTGTTTACAATGGTAAAAATTTTGACAAAATGGCGGTGTCTTTCGTGTGACGTAATGATGACGGAAGAATTGATTCTTTACGTAGGTGCGCAAGGGGTTCAATGAAGGGTAGCTCAAAGGTCGAGTTGAGTTTAAAAGTTTGGATTTATGTCAATTTTTTTCAAAAGTTTGAAAATGCAGAGAGGTTGTTGACTTTGTTACTTTATTAAATCGAATTTGGTCATCCCAGTTACGCCAAAATCAATCCGTTCTTGAGCTGCACTAACCTACGTAGTCAACTCTTTATGACTACGTAACATAAAGAACCCCACCATTTCGTAAAACAAATAATCATTGTAAACACCCATCCAGGTTATATTTTGTCGCATAAAATGATATATGAAGCAAGGATGGATCCGAAACAGGAATTTTTAGTAACGACTCGGCTTATTAAGTAAAAGAATCATTGATTTGTACCCGTCATATCGAAATTCATAAAATAATTTGCGATCTTGCGTTCTCCGAAATAGGCTAAATAAATAGTAATCTCTGTCCCCCAATGTATAATACCGAGCATCAGGCAACGCAGTAGTGTCTCAAACTGTCATGTATTCTGTATGACAAGGCCGTATTTTTTTCCATTTAATTTTGATTACACACATGGCGGATGTAGCTAGCTAAACAGAAGGTGCTTACCCTTCCGGATCACCGGCGTCACTTCCCTGGTGGAAGTTCACGTGTCTAACCTAACTTGTCAGTTCTAAAGTGTTTACTTTGCTTCTAGATTGTGATTCGGGCATGGATTAGTATGTTTGTTTTTGATCATATAGTACTATACTTAACTGCAAATGTATCTTTAAGTATTTTGTCTGCTAGTAAACATGGTTAATGATATTTGCCAACATGTGTTAAATCTGCCTAGCATGTCTTTGTTATAGTCCGTCAGTAATATTTATGGCAGAGTGGTTATAAATATAATGTAAATAGGGTTCATAAAGGTGATTTGACAAATAAACGCATGCAGGCGTGAATATACCCATATGATAATTCGGTATAGGTAAACAACATTGACATGTCCGCTTGACCTTTGATTTAAAATTCATTACGGACGAGTAAATTTAAGTACATTGTAAAAGGGACCATGCGTGTATATTCCGTCTACCTGATGTGAACACTAATCATGGGCAATGTGTATTTTTATTAACTGCGGATCCTAACGCTACCTATGAATGGGGGGGGGGGGGGGGGGGGGGGGGCTCCTATATGAATATTCCTAATGAAAGGTCAAACGGACAGGTCAATGTTGATTGCCTATATCAATTTATTAAAGTTGTAAGTCATTTGAGCAAAGCTCTAAACATTGTGTTCAAAATTATTTATCTAAGTTTTTGGTGCTCTAAACACTCCCACAATATTTTGATCAAAGGTTTACTGTATATTTAGGCTTTTCAGGAACACAACAAACCATACATTTTATTATTATTTTTTAATATAGTCCCATTTACCCAAATGTACTTATCCCACTTTTCTTTCAGGCTGTCTATACATTTGAAATAGAAGTCTTCGGTTTTGTCCTGACACCATGCCTCTGTGGCAGCCTTAAGTCTATCATCATCACGAAATCTGATTCCCCGTAAATGGGATTTCAAATTTTGAAATAGGAAATAATCACTGGGTGCCAAATCGGGACTGTAGGGTGGGTGATTAAGTTGTTCGAGTTTGCATTCACGAATCGCTGCTTGTGCAATTCTTGACTTGTGCACAGGAGCATTGTCGTGAAGAAGCAATACCTCTCGACTCAACTTTCCTCTCCTTTTTAATTTATTAACAGCTTCCAGCTGCTTCATTAGATCAGTAAGCCCCAGTGATAGAGATTCCAGCAGGTTTATAATTAACAGAACATCCTTAGAATCCCAAAACACAATGGCCATGACTTTGCCAGCTGATGGTTGGGGTTTGAATTATTTTGGTGGGGGTGAGCCAGAGTGCTTCAATTGCATAGATTTTTTTTGGTTTCTGGGTCCCAATGATGAATCCATGTTTCATCACCAGTGACTAAACGTAAATGGAAGCTCTCCGGGTTATCATTATAAATGCCAAGAAGCTCCCGACTTGACTGGAGTCTTTGGAAGCGATTCTGCACATTAAGGTTTCTGAGGACAATCTTGCGGATACTTTTGACATCCCAAGATGCTCGTGGATAACACTTCCATGTGAAATGTCACACCCCCTAGCTATGTCATCAATCCTAATTCGACGATCATTCATGATGAGGGTCTCCACAGACGTGACAATTTCTTTTGTGATGGCATCAGCTGGCCGACCTGACCGTGGGTCATCTTTCACTGACGTGCGCCCACGTTTAAATTCAGTTGACCATTTTGCCAATGTGAAATAGGCGGGGCCACTGTCGCCGTACACCTCGGCTATTCGCCGGTGAATTTCTTTGGCATTTGATCCCTCTACTGTAACTTTATTACTGCCCTAAACTCAACATTTTGATTTTCCATCATTGCTTGATGGTCACTAACTTTGAATGCTTTTGAGAAATACACATATATGTTGTGGCAAATTAACTTGATATGTTTAAAATGGCGGAATGTTGTGTTGTCTAAATAAGTAAAGAAAATGTGTGTTACGCTTGACTGAATACTCTGTTCTATGAACTTTCTGACTTGGCTCGTAGTAATTGATTTTAACCGAGCCATTGAAAACCTGTGAAATATTTGCGTTGATGTTCCTGTCTTTGTATCATAGTAAACGGAACATAAGTATAAACCAACCTTCAGATATTCGTGTTTTTTATCATTATAAATGTAATTATGCCTTACATTGTCACCCTTCAAAAAATTCTCGCATAGCAATGGGATAGTTTGCCGGGATACAAAAATCTGCCGGGGTACATTAACGCACTCGACGTTAAGCGGTAAAAGGGAAGTAACTCGTGCATCGCGGACGTCTAGTTACTATAAACAAAAATGGCGACAACGTACACAGGTTACACAAAATACGATTTGGAAGTTAAAAAGATCCAACTGCTTATGCTTTGAAGGGTGACAAAAACGTTATTGTGGTTATTGTGGTTCAGGGTACAAGAATCTTTGATGGGGTACATTGGGCCGTGTAACCTGCGAAAGTCCTGGATAACTTACAATGACCAGACCGTATATACAACATAAACCACTTCCTCATGTAATAAATTCAGACTGGTCATTATCTGAAAAACCTAGCATATTGCGTGCGAGTTCGCTAAATGTGCATCAGCGCATTTGTGTAAATTTGTGTTAGATTTGTCGCTTGTAAATGTAGCCTTACCAAAAAAAAAAAAAAAAAAGAAAGAAAGAAAAAAGAAACCAAAAATATCTTGTTTCTCGATCGCATACACTGTTTATTCACCTTTTTCTCTTTTCTCTCTCCTTTCTGTTATCTTTTCTAACGTTTTTACTATTATGGTAACACAATCGGAGTTACGTGACAAGTGACGAACATAATTACGTCCCCTGGCGATACATCACATTCTGACGACGTATCGCATTTCTCCGATCTAAGGCTGTTCATTCTTTATGGGTGATTTTATCGTATTCGGTTACACATTTACGTGTTCTTACAAAATTTAATTTCGTTGAAAAATAATTGTCTAATGTCAGTAGATAAACTTATATAAATATCGGTTTTGGAAGTTAATATTTTAGATAAGATATTTCAATTTAGTTAATGTATGTAAGAATGAACTAATGTTACATTTGACAGTATCAGCGCTCGCTAATGGTTTAAGATTTTCGCCTTTATTAATATGTTAAATACATTGTCAACTTCTCTTTTACTTTTTCAATTGCTCAATATTTAATCAAAAACAAACTACCAATACATGACCGAATCACAATCCCAAAGCAAAGTATGCAAACTAGGCTAAACATAAAAAACTACCAAGGAAGTGAGGCCAGGTGTTCTCGTATGCAATTTCTGCTCCGATAGTTACACCCTTCCAACAAGTGTGAAATCACAAATGGGAACATGACACTATATGAAACAATTTGATCAAATTCTTTATTTTTACTTTTTCATTTGTCAAATATTTAACTAACGCCTATTTATTAGAATCAACATAATGTTAGTTGCAACTCTAAATTTAAAAAAATAGTTTTCTTTAGATAAATTTTAATAATGTCGCTACAAATAATGTGATTTTAACACAAAAAAAATATTTATCTTTCATTAAAATTATTATCTTTCATTTAAATTATTTAAATTTCAGCCAAGCACTGAAGGAGATCGGGTGGTTGGTTTAGTTATATGGTTGATATTCCTGACATTAACCTCGATGATTTATCTAAACACAAGTGTGTAATGTGTATAATTTTTGCGGAGCTACCTAGTCTGTTTTGCAGTACTCCTCAATTTTGCCGACTATGCTCTTGCAATATCGCAAATAAACCTTGCAGAACATTATACCGAACCAATCAGTAGAGCTTCTATGACATAAGTACCTATCTCCCATATGATCAAACCAACTGTCCTTTTTTGAAAAAGTCTTGAAATACAATCATTTCAAATAAATATGAAGAAATAAAATTAATTTAAAATCACTTTTTTGTAAGCCAGACATTTAGATTTTCAATGACTGACCGTCTTTATTAAATGTATGTACGCGGTGAACGCCTGTATCAGGCATTACAGATACATCATATGGTGTAAATGATAAAATACCATACATAAAAAGATGTTAGTACATAATTTCTGATAGGGTGACAATATGGACTGTCACCCTATCAGAAATGTAATATTTATTTTATTATACCGATTGTTGATGTTAATTATACTGTGCAACCAAAGTATACTGGATTGAAAATCATGACAGTCAGCTGTCGTACGTAACCAACTTGTGAGACGCTTGTAGCACTTATCATTACTTTAGAAAAGCGTTTTACTGATTTAGAAGACGAATGCGATCGAACCGCATACGCAGTTTTTTCTGCGCATGTGACATTTTTCGTAATGTCAACCGCTCACGTAATGTCACCCTGTGACGTCAGATTTTCTGAAATCCGAGGGTGACATTAAATTTACCCGAACGCTTATTAACCAATCAGATTTCGAGAAATTTACAAAAGGTATAATAAAGTAAATTATTTGCTCTAGGATATCACCTGCGACATAAAGTCATTCAAACCCAAAATAGTCGAGATGTTATAAATTGTATTTTGATAGAAGGTATATCTTGAACTTGTCTTGTTAACCTCTTTTTCTTGACATGTATTGTGTGGTTTTATTTGTGTTGTGTCTTGTATTATGTTTTATTTTTAGTTGGTTGAAACATATATTGTGTCTTTTTGTTGGTGCGTTACAACTTGCAAATTGTTTTTAGAGCGTTAAAACAAGGCAGTCCGTCCAACCTGCCTTAAAGTCCACCTTTTTATAAGAGCCACCTGCTTATAAAGGCTAATAGAATTGTATTCCGATTGTTTTCTATTCATATTGTTTGAAACTGTATATAAAGGCCACCTATCCATAAAGGCCACTTGCGCTGGTTCCCGTGGATGTCCTTTATAGATAAGTTTGACTGTATTGCGTCGTGTTCTTAGATGCGTTGGTTATTTATCAACTATGGGTAATCAATTGCGTTTTGTTACTGATGTTCTTTTTTAATATGTTGTTTAATGTTTTTTACTGCAAGGTACTTTTAAGTGTATAACATGAAAAAAATGATGGGGTTTCAATCTCACCAGAACAGTCATTTCCAGTTCGGTTAAAAATCGAAAACAAACAAACTAATCCTTGTCCAAATCACAATCCAGATGACAGGTTAGACAAGCAACTTCCAACAGGGAAGCGAGTCGATTTGCTTCGGAAGGGTAAGCCCCTCATGTTTAGCTAGCTACATCCGCCACAAATTGAGATTAAGTTTGAAGCTGTATGACAAACGTTATGACTTCAATTTTTCTATTGTCAACTGTCTTTTTATGCAGCAATATGTCTGCTTTTCCTACTTATAGTATATTTGATTCACAACTAATACGCTATGGTAGAGCTTGTTCCCACTATGGGGACTTTGTACAACGAAGACATTACAATGTAGAAAGGGTTAAGTGGATCGGAAGCGCTATTAAATGACTTTTAATTGTAACTTTCTTAACGTTATTTCCTGTGGGGAAAATCTTTTTTAAATGGAGATGGAAGTGGATGGAAAGATGTAATACAACTTGAATTATCTAGTGTCTTGAAAAAAGGTTTTTTAAAGCCAAAATATTGACTATGAGCCAGTTTTATAATATCGTTTTTAATTGTAACATATTTTGAAAATGTTAAATCAAACGTTATTATTATATATGTACATTCTGTAAATTTTATTTTTTATTGATAGAATTTTTCTTCCAGGTCTTTGCATTCCTATAACACATCAAGTTTAATCAATGATGTCAGATATATTTTTTCAAACAGATATATTTTAATCATACTCTCGCTAAAGTACATTTAGTTGTTTATCTATAATCCATTTCTATCGCCGGAGGTTAAAGTCCTCTAGAAATTTTAACTAACTAGACACTAAAATGGTATTAGAAAATAATGGATTAGAATATTTGTTTTCAATTTAGTTCAAAGAGGAATTCGTTAGAATATATGATTATTCTCAGTACAAATTGGTCAATATAATATATTATTACGTATGATAAGATGATTATATTGACAACATTAACGTCAATGAATTTTTGTTTTTATAAAATTGTTTGAACTCAGTAGGCAATAATTGTTTATTATTGTCAGGAATATACCATTGTCTGGATTTGCTCCTTGTTGAAATTTGAAAACCCCCAAAACGAAGGTATACCCCTACACGCAAAGTTTCCTTAGCTAAATTTGGTAAAACATATTTTCGTCCTTAAGGTATATTTTTAAACATCTTGAAAATAAATTGGTTTCACAATTTTGGTCCAAGCACTACTCATAAAAAAATTGTGTTCCGAAGCGCCCGTCTTGTGTTGTAAAATTAAAACTGGTATAATATGTAATTTTATCCAAGTACTGACATTTTATTATTGTATTATGATGAAACAAACACAGACATATCGGTCCATGTTCAATTACTAAATTTGACAGTGTTTACTTTTCTTTTTGTTTGTCTCTGTATCACAAATGACCCTGGATATATTTGGTATCCAATGGTCTCATGTTTTTAATTACATACGTTTGTATTTAGCATATATGACATTTTGCTCTTTATCGAGTATACAGCTAATTCCATTAATTGAAATTGGATCTTTCTTTTGACTCCATGGATTATTTTACAGTAATACGCGACTATCATGTATATATATTACATTGTAAACTGATTTATACCCATTCATACATAAATCGCAGTTCCTAAAAAAGCAAATTCAGCAGCTCTGATTTAAAGGTCAAGGTCATTATAAGCGGCGTTTTAATTAAAAGTGCAGACAATCGTGTGCTTGAACAAATAAATAATCTATTCTAGTTTATAAAGAAATATGTATTACGCATTGACATTTCGATAAGTATGGCGCATTGACATTTCAAAATCACTCATTTATTATCTGGATATTTTGACGTATCTTTTGTTTCAAACATACTTTCAGGAGCAAACTAATAAAATCTCGTCAAAATAGAACATGTAAATTAGCTACTAAAGGTCAAGAACCAAACAATAGCCATAACAACCAAGACAATGCCAGGACACATTTACCATATCTTGTAGATAAATCATCACTGTGTTCCTGCTAACGGCTATATATTTAGAAGATTAATTTCCTTTGTGGGTAAGATTGTATATAAATTGCTGATATCAGGCAGAATCCAAGTAAAACACTTGTAACAGACAGTTAGATGGCCGCCATGATAGATTAATTTTTGGGATGATTTACGCCAGTTAATATAGCCCCCTCGTAAATTTTAAAAGACGATGACATACATTTATCAGAACTACGCAATATAGTACAAGTTCACTACAGTACAGCCCTGTCAGAAGTTTTACACTAAGCTTAACAATTGACGGATTCCGGTCACGCCCACAATGTTCCGACAATGCCCCGGTATGTTGAATTAGAGGCAAAAAGAATAAAAACTCAACCTGAATTGTGTCGTTAAATGACGTCACTGACACGAGTACGTCATTGAATACCTTGACGCTGCCATGGTACCATGATGGCGGCCAGTGTCAGAACATTGCGGACGTGGTCGGCGAAACGTCAATTTGTCCGAATATTTCGGACCTTTGTTACCTATACATCAACAGCTACTATCAACAACAAACGGAAACATGTCAAAATCATTACACAGCCAAACCTGTCTATAAAGTCCATCCATGGGAAGCAGTAAAAGAGCCATTTATAGGCAGGCGGCCTTTATATACAGGTTCAATTAATATGAATAAAGAACAATTGAGATTGGATTCTACTGACCCTATTATGCAGGTGGCACTTACTGGTCTGGGAGCAGCTTGCAAAACCCAAAAATGTAGTCCGCACAATGTTTCTTTGTAAATAATATATGTTTAGAATGTGCTTAATCATAATCCGAGTGATGCCACATTGGCACAAGTGGGGAAACTGAAAAATCCAAAATGGCGGCCAATATGGCTGACAAAACTATAATATCTCGTATATATAGTTATATTAGCCACATAAAGTTAATTAAAGAGTCTTTTTATAGGTTTCAGTGGTCAACAAAGTTGTTTCTGATGTTTATATTTACACAGAATGGATATTTGAGCCAGTTTTGATGTATTGTCAATCCTAGTTACGGCCCTGATTGTGTATATTCCTGGACAGAATTGGCTAGTGATGAAGCAAGTAAGCGAAGATGAGATACCATTCATGCAGACTTTGGAGAGAACACGTGTAAATAATGCACTTTAATCGACATTTGAAACTCATTGAAGAAGGGAATACTACCAATGAACAAAGTATAGGTGACGGTCAGACATAAAGCAGTTTATTGTCCGTGTACGTTGTCTGTTCTGTAAAAAGCAAGTTATCTGGATCCAGATTCTACTATTCCAAGTCTATGGTTGTACTATGTCAAACTGCTGAACGTATAGGGAGATAAACATATACAGGACATTATTTTAGAGACATGTGAAATGAATAGAAGAAATTGGAGAAAATAATATATCTACAGGGTTTATTTCTTAGATGTAAAGATATCAAAGAAAGAGGGTGTAGAAATAGTTATATGTCTACAATAGATTCAGTAGATACATAGAGGAGGCCTTTAAGCCAGATTGGGCTGTATATCTCTGTAGCTTTCTTGCATTAGTTACCCATACTACTAGGCAACTGAACTTAGACTTATATGTGTAGGGACAGTGTTAAATATTCTACAAATCTGTACTGTACATGTATATGTTTTCAAAAGTCCGATTCATTACACACATGACGGCTATAGCTAGATAAACAGGAGGTGCTTACCCTTCCAGAGCACCCGGCCTCACTTTCCTGGTGGATGTTCACATGTTTAACCTAACACAGTTTTTACTTTACTTCTGGATTGTTATTAAATACTCTACAAGACTGTACTGTATATTTTTATGAAGTCTTATTTATGTTTCAAAAGAATGATTAAGTGTGCCTTGGATGGCAGAATAAACATTTGTCAATAGGAAATAAATAATTCTCAATACAACGCAAGGTAAAGGAAACAGAATACAAACATATTAACATTTTAATTATGAAAAAACCATATCAATCAAAAACAAATATTCTTATCCGTGTCCAAACCACAATCCAGAAGCAAAGTAAAAACTTTGAAACTGACAACTTTGGTTAAACACGTGAAAGGAAGTGAAGCCAGGTGCGCCGGAAGGGTAAACACATCTTGTTTAGCTAGCTACATCCGCCAAGTGTGTGATCAAAATTGAATAAAAGGAACATTTTTTACTTTTATAGGAAAGCACGTTGATATGAACATATCTGAAGAGACACATCTCTTTCTCACCAGTTTCTAAATTGATAAATTATATGACTTCAGTAGTTGTTTTTTATTATGATTAATATTGTTGTTGTGTTGGGTATGTTTATCAAACTGAACGTAAACATGGCTAGCATCGTGATAATGACAAAACCCAATTATAATCGTAATATAATGAAAAATTGACTGTTTTTTTTCGAGCTATTAAGCTTAGAAGCTTATTACTCGTGATTTGTTTAACACTCCTAAATTTGGAGACTATGTAAATGTCATCTATCCTAGTGAGCTTGAAATGAAAGACACGACTGATTCCTCAAGTTCTGCTTCATATTTAGACTTATACCTGAATTATGACGCACAGGAAAGGCTACATTTGAAACTTTATGACAAACGTGATGACTTCAATTTTTCTATTGTCAACTTTCTTTTTTTATGCAGCAATATACCTGCTTCTCATGCTTATGGTGTATTTGTTTCCCAATTAATACGCTATGGTAGAGCTTGTTCCCACTACGGGGACTTTGTACAACGAAGTAGGCTGCTTGCAAATAAATTGTTGACTCAGGGATATTGCAAGCCTAGGCTTATCAAGGCCCTCAAAAAGTTTTATGGCCGTCATCACAGTATTGTTGATAAGTTTGATGTCTCTGTGTCCAGGATTGCCTTGGATATATTTGACGTCTCATAGTTCCATGTTCCTTTCACACAATTTTGATTACACACGTGGCGGGTGTAGGTAGCTAAACAGGAAGTGCTTACCCTTCCGGAGCACCCGGCCTCACTTCCCTGGTGGAAGTTCACGTGTCTAACCTAACTTGTCAGTTCCAAAGTTTTTACTTTGCTTCTGGATTGTGATTCGGAAATGGATTAGTATGTTTGTTTTTGATTATCTATAATTTCATAAACTGGAATTGTGAAATTTTTGATAATTTATAATATATTCTAGAATTTGTTTCATATTGACATATAAAATTGAAACTTTAAACCCTGATAAATTAAGAATTACCAGCAGTAATCTAGATATAATATCAATACAAACTTTTTATAACACTGAAATATATGTTGCCATGATAATGAAAATTTACAGAATTACTACCAATAAAAAGGGTTACACTATTAATATTACTGTTTTTATTGCATTAAATTTATGTTGCTATGGCAACGGAAAACTTTCCTCGAACAAATGATAAATTGTTATTTTATAAAAACAACCAATAAATATAGGTTAACATAGAGTTTTAAAACAGAATACTAGTAACTCGAACCACAAGATGTTTTTTGTTATGGTGTAATCAACAACATGAGGCACCGTCGAGATTAACATTAGAAACTAGATGCTTGTGAAATTTCACGTGTTTAAGTCCGACAGTTCTTTGTTCCATTCAAACAATTTTGATTACACACGTGGCGGGTGTAGCTAGCTAAACAGGAGATGCTTACCCTTCCGGAGCACCTGGCCTCACTTCCCTGGTTTAAGTTCACGTGTCTTACCTAACTTGTCAGTTTCTGTTTTTATTTTGCATCCGGTTTGGACATGAATCAGTATGTATGTTTTTGATGTCAATGACACACACATTTATAAATTTTAGATAACAAAATGTTGACTAACAAAACAATTTGTCAGGAGAAAAACTTCTTAACATTCGTGGGATGTCGGGTTTTCGAACCCGGACCGTGTCTGACCCATGATTTGCTCTAAAACTCGGCATTATGAAATTGCAGTTACGGTTCCTTCGGATGGGAACTTGAAATAAACGAACTCTTGTTTCACGATTGAACATCAATTGGTATGTTTGTATTTACTTTACTTTGGGATTTTGATTTTAAGATGGATTGGTATGTTTGTTTTAAATTCCGAAAATAACGTCGATTATAATACTACATAGTATCTATCATTGATTGCTTACCATCAGTTCCGGGCAAATTCTATGGGAACATATTTCCGGATTTTAAATAAGTTAATCAAAAGAGTGCTGATAAAAGTATTATCTCCTTTACATGTACTTACAAGTTATTGACAGCCAATTAATTCAAGAATCGACTACATTCCTTACAATGAATGCTTCGAGGTCAAATAGTTGACAGACAGTTTTGAATATCCATACAATTCTGATGTCCAGATATCACTAACGAATAGACATCCTACAGGCCTGTCAAACATTAATACTAAGCTAACATTAACAAAAAAGTGCCAAACCTTAGCCAATCTTGACCACGTAATACGTATATCTGGGCAGCTGCTTTCATTTTTTGGCAGTTTTGTTTTGGATACTATTGATATCTCCGCCACTCGCGACAACCGAACTTGGATACCTTTCCGTTCGCTCAGAAAATAAAACCATCGACAGGTCTGTACTGTAGATCTTGATTGGAACTGAAACACAAAATAAGTGCTTAACTTTTACCAATTTACTTATCCGTGAATGATTGACATGTAAAATTAAGGTTATGTTATACCACATGTTGGCTTTTAGCAATATTTTTATTTACGCCGCTCTTAACATTTCGATACATATCACTTACGTGCTATAATTGACTATTGATTGAAATTAAAACGTAATGAGGACAGAACATTAACCGGTCGAATTTTTGCTTACGCTATTTGGATTGAAACCATACGCACAATAGACATTTCTCACTTCGATATACTGCCCACACTACTATTGTGGGGTCGATTCAAAATTTTCAAAGTCCTAGTATATCTATACACTCACGCCTTCTCACGCTTTTTTACAAACATAAATATTTGGAATCATTTCCCAGAACAGTTGAATTTATGAGACAATTTTATCACTTTTTTTAGTATGATCTCTATTTTCCAGCGAAACCCATAATAATACTGACGGCTGATATAAATATATCTTTGACCGATGTAAAACAATATGAATGTGGACGGCGTGTTTGGTAACGTATTTGCACAAAATAAACATTAAATGTACAGTGTCCAGATGACCCTATTACTGTCATTTCAAATGTAGAGTACTTGGTAAATAAGTTCTATTTTCTATTGTTTGTCGGACCAAACAGTGGCTCAAGTCCTCAGCATTATCATACGCTGCTAGATATTATGCTCGAGTATTTATGCGAGATTGCACGAATAAATCTTAATCATAATATCAGTTGCCATAAAACTATAGAAAAAATGCAAATAATGTTTAATATGAAATTAGTCAGGTTCTGCATCTTATGAAAAGCCAAAATGTTTGAGTGTCGGAATTTTCTTAATGATTTTAATCGAATTTAGTCTTTTCCTCACGTAGATTATCCTGTCGGTAGGTTCGCGTTTTTATTTTATTACATTTTAATGTTTAATTTCTATATTATTATTTTTAGCATTTTTTAAAATCCAGATTCCATTATATACGACGATTCGGTTCTCTTACTTTACGTATTACGTATATCATTAGATATTGCCGACTAGTGCCCTTGTTTTTTAGATAGAAGTTTCTTGATATCTTTTCTTTTTAATACCATTCAAGTTACAGTGGACAACACTAATCTAATTCGTAACATAGTGTGTGTTTTTGTGACATCAAAATAACACACAACAATATCAACCGGGAGGAACGACGTTACCATTTTCTTCATTCTCACTGTAGCATTTTAAGTGACAAAATATATTTTTACACACAGAAACGGTTCTCTGGAAATGTCACGCTTTTCTAAATAAAAAAAGAAAATTTAGCAGAGTTCTTAATTGGTAGAAGAACAATGAGTAATATTCAAGCCGTACACCATTTTCGTATTTAACTTTTATGTGTCAACTAAATAAGTTACATCTTTGGAAATGACCCCCACTCAACTGTATACCGTAAACAGTCAGCGTTAGCAGTATATTGAAGTGGTAAATGTCTAATATAATATACATAAGTCTGAGATTCGAAACTTGCAAATACGATACAGCAATATATGCAGCAATATACCTGCTTCTCTTGCTTATGGTGTATTTGTTCCCAATTAATACGCTATGGTAGAGCTTGTTCCACTACGAGGACTTTGTACAACAAAGTAGGCTGCTTGCAAATAAATTGTTGACTCAGGGATATTGCAAGCCTAGGCTTATCAAGGCCCTCAAAAAGTTTATGGCCGTCATCACAGTATTGTTGATAAGTTTGATGTCTCTGTGTCCAGGATTGCCTTGGATATATTTGACGTCTCATAGTTCCATGTTCCTTTCACACAATTTTGATTACACACGTGGCGGGTGTAGCTAGCTAAACAGGAGGTGCTTACCCTTCCGGAGCACCCGGCCTCACTTCCCTGGTGGAAGTTCACGTGTCTAACCTAACTTGTCGGTTCCAAAGTTTTTACTTTGCTTCTGGATTGTGATTCGGAAATGGATTAGTATGTTTGTTTTTGATTAACATAGTGCTCGTCGCGAATAGCTGGCATACTAGGTTAAACACGTCACCTTCACCTCCGGGAAGTGATGCCGAGTTCACCAAAAGGGTAAGCCATCTACATCCGCCACGGATTTTATCAGAATTGGACATGAAAGGAACATGGAACTATGGGACGTCAAATATTCTCATGGAATTCCTGGACACAGAGATATCAAACTTATCAAATATACTGTGATGACGACCATAACACTTTTTGAGGGCCTTGATAAGCCTAGGCTTGCAATATCCCTGAGTTACATATTATACCAGTTTTATTTTACATAGTTAGACGGCCGTTTCGGAATACAAATCCTCATCAGTAGTGCTTGGACAAAAACTTGTAAAACCAAAATTGTATTCAAAATGTTAAAAAGATACCCAAAGGACCAAAATATATTTTACCAAATTAAGCTAAGGAAATACTTTGCATAAGGGAATATATTTTATTTTTTCAGGAATTTCAAATTTTAACTAACAGTATTTACAAATTTAGAGAATGGTATATTTCTGACAATAATACACAATTATTACCTACTGTGTCTAAACTGAGTCTACGATTCGAAACTTGCAGATATGATATAAAATAACACTCATATAACAGTTTATGACTTTCAAAGCACTCGGCCTCACTTACCTGGTGGAGGTTCAAATGTCAGTTCCAAAAATTTTACTTTGCTTCTGGATTGTGATTTGGACATGGATTAGTATGTTTATTATTTTTTTTTATTATAGTATGATGTTTATGACCAAAAAAAAAAGCTTTTAAAAGATTTTGCAATTTATTGTTCAGTGTAAAGTTTTTGCAACGATTTTGTTATTTTACCAGGGCAAGATGACAGAGCTATAATTTATAACGCGTCAAAACAGAACTTTAGAGATATAAAACATATTGAGACCACAACGATAACGCTTAAAGTATTGATCGATAAATAAGATTATTAACCGATGGACAAGATGAAAAAACAATGTTAAATGTTTGGGTAATTGCAGTATAGTATTGACGTACTCCTTACTTTATTAATGCCCGGAAACAAAGGGCTACAATAATACCAGAGTTATCCTTTTTAAGTTCACCCCATGTCTTCCCAGGCGGTCTGGCCACTATACCAACGCTTCTGTGCCAAGTTTGTTTTGGCCGCCCACTCTGCAATTGTAAGAGAATTTGCAACTGAAAATATTTAATCTGCAGTTTCTTATTTTTGTATAAAACAAATATCGAGAATTGAAAGCAAAACATGTTTCTTATTTGCTGATGAATTTGCAATTGAACACCATTAACTAATCAATTTGCATGTACAGCATTAAGTATAAAATGACATCAGCGTATTTATTGTAAAAAATACCCCATGAGCAAGAGAGGCAGATATTTTGCTGCATAGAAAACGGGTCGAGATTAAGCCGTAAATAAAATGCTTTAAAACAAACATAGCGTGCAAAATGTCAATAGTAGAAAATTGAATTAATCACAATGCCATTAAAAACAGCAGGACTTTTACGTACACATATGACAAATTTATATTCCTCACGTTACATATTACGTTTCTGTTCGTGAAAAAATATACACATTTAAGTCTCACGCAATTAAAAGTTTAATCAATTATGAATACTCAAACTTCATTTCCATTTACCGGTTAATATTTTTTAATTTTAATTTATTCATCTGTTTTTTTTTAATATTCGCTCCTTTTATTGAAAATAAAATGATAAGCTAAGCCTTTTTATCCTGTACAACAACTATCATTTGCACATTGAATAAAATCAATTTAAGTATTGGTACCAAACTTTTCTAATTAATGTGTACTATTTAATATTTTGAATTCATTGAATGAAATATCAAACAATTGATAAGTTGTCTTTTTGAAAAATTCAAATAAAATATAATTAAGCGAAAGTCCAAATGTCTCTAATATTCCGCCTGAATATAGATGAAAACATACAAAAAAACCAAAGTCATTTTACTTTAAAGAGTTTACAAAATGCAGACTTTTTTAGCTGAGGAGTATGTAATTGCTTTAGACTCAGGTTTGAAATCAGTGATTGCATACCCGGAAATGAAAGTCAGTAAAATGACATTACCGGTGGTTACGACAATTGTCGGTTTCTAATCACACGTAATACCAGGGGATTGCAACATCACACCGGTCACATTACATGAAACTACTGACATTATACACAATACAAAAAGGCACCACAACAAAACGTTATGGTCGTCATCGTAATATTGTCAATAAGAATTATGTCTTTTTATCCAAAATATTGACGTCCAATTATCCCATGTTCCTTTTATTCTTATTTTTTTCCACACAATAATCCAATAATCGCTCGGGCCACATGTGGGAAAGTGAATTTTCCTTGCCGTTGACCTTTACTGATTCACCTGGTATCAGTATAATGGACTGGGGGAGTTGTACGCTCGTTTGCGGCGTACTGACTCTGTGAGCTAGCACGGTAAACTCGCGTGCGCGCTAGTACAAGGCAGACCATACAACACACTCGCACTTTACAAGCATCCACAAAATTGTTCATAGATTAATCCATAGAGATTAATTAAATAGTTCTCGTCGCGAGTAGCTAAAAAATTGCTTATACGACGTTAAGCAACATTCAAGCAACCAATGTTAATTTCATTTTTAATTTGTATACCAAACAATAATCCAATAATCCTATGTTCCTTTCATTATTAATTTTTGTTTCACACATGACGGTTGTAGCTAGGTAAACAGGAGGTGCTTACCCTACCGGAGCAGTCGGCTTCAGTTCCCTAGTAGAGGTTCACGTTTTTAACATCATTTTTCAATTTCAAAGGTTTTATTCATTTTTTTAATTTTGATTTGGACATGAAATGGTATGTTCGTTTTTTTTTTTTTTTTTGATAGTGAAAGGTTTTTTTTTCAAGCACTGGTCAATTATAAAGAAAAATCACCGGGTCATTCGCAAGCGACCTTAAACAGATGCAACCCTGCCATGCGTACGAAAGGCAGGGGACGATATACTGCCCTCCCTGTGCATTGCCTTGAGCATATGGCAAAGGCCAAAATTTCTGTTACTTCACATATAGCTGCCGACGTCTGAGTGAAATATTTTTGACTGGGACATAAAACCTAATTCAATTAATCAATCGCCACAGGGATTTCAGTACATTAAAAATTATGACAAAATTGTATACAGAGATAACTCTCACCATCCCATATTATTTAACCGTTGTCAGTTTTGATGAGTCATTGTCGCCATATTTAATTTCAATATTAAATCAAAAATTTAATTTCAAAGTTGATTTTCCAATTTCCTGATTTTTATTACGTCTCCATCCCGCCATCCTGCCAGAGAGTCATATTTCATGTAATTATCAATGGATTGAAATTGATTTATTTGTGTACATTTCTGCTTAACTTCCGGTTCCTCCAACGCATCCCCTTATCTATAACGTGTTTCATTAGAACAATCTTCAATGATCAGTCAGGCGTGACTGTATTGTCATGAATTCTAATACTACTTAATGTTTATCATCTTTTCTCATCAAAAATCGTGTAAACTTGTAATGATTGTCGTCGGATATATGTTGTGTCTGACATGGTTTTTAATGAACAGTATTGTTTTTGCTACTTACAAATAGGTGAAATTACAAGAAAGTGCAAAACGGTAGTTTATTATTATTATTTTTGTACTTTGTCCGGGGTCCATGGATATCAAAGTGGCGGCTTTATTCGGTATTTAATAAAATTTATATTTTATGAATGAAACTATTGACAGTCAAGAAAAAAAAGTAAATGTAAATGTAGTTTACTCGTTTTTACTTGTTTGAGTCTCATTCACAATTGACTGGTGTAGCTAGCTAAGCAAGAAGAGCTTACACCTCCGGAACACCTTGCCCTAACTTCTATGGTTGAAGTTCACGTGTTTAACCTAATTTGTCAGCAAGTTTTTATTTTTTTACTATGATTTTGGATTGTAATTCGAACATGGATTGGTATGTTTGTTTTGATTCTCCAAAGTAGTGCATGTATACGTATATTGGGTATGTTGCACAGGGCGTTAAAATGTCTTGTGCTGTTGTCCGTTATCAACGCCCAACGATGTTTTTTATTTTTTCAGAACCAGGAAAATGGATGATTCTACAACATTGTGTTACTTCAATTCATAATTTTAAAAGACATCGTACAATGCGTTCAATTAGTAAACAAAGTGTTGTAAGATCCAATAGGTTTGTGAAACCATATATCGACACGAGATTGTCTGACATGAACAAGAATGTCTCTAATTTAATTAAGAAGCAGGTACAAATGTCAGTTTCTGTATCTCTTACTGATTACTACGCTCACGGATAACAGTGCCTCTCAACAGATAGGTTACCATCAATATCGGACGGACCGCAGTGTGAAATTGTGCTAGTTAGTTTGTCGTATGCTGGTATTTTTCCATGCTCGCTGGATCTTGTTCTTTATTCATATCGCCCCGACAAAATAGTATATGTTTTCAGAACCAGGAACTCTTCAATTTATTATTTTATAAAGACACCGTACAATGCATTCGATTAGTAAACAAAGTATTGTAATATCCATTAGCACTTCTAGAATCATTAGAAGCAGATATAAATGTCAGTCGACTTTTATCTTTAACTTATCTTTTAAGCTTCTTGATGGTTTAATTTCCTCCATATATGTTCGACGTAGTTCAAATTAATTTTTCAAATCTCATTTCCGTTGTCAAATGACGTACGGTCTGTTAAACCGTACATCGACACGAGATTGTCTGACATGAACAAGATCGTCTCTAAGTTAAATGATCGTAAATGGACCTTAATAAATTCGTGTTATACCTTGTTAAGACATCATGATAGTGAAATAAAAGACAGAGATAGATTGATTGGTGATGTTCCAACATACACAGCAGACGAATAAATGAAGTAAAGTTGTAATTGATATACAGCATCAGAATGGTCGATTTGTTATAAAAACGGATAATGAACCCCGATTTCTGGAAAGAAAACAAAATTAAGACCATATGTTATAGTACCTCGATGACCAAATACTCTCAAGATTACCCTTGCGTATCGCAACGCCTTTCCCGCCAGGATGGTCAAGTGACCTTACTTGCACACTTACCGACCGAAGTCCTTCTCATGCACTAGGTTCGAACCCCGCTGTGGAAATTCTGGTGTGGGAAAAGTTGTCCGTTCGCATGTCATTGATTTTTATTGGTGTTCTAAATGGAACTGACCTCTGCGGTATAAGTGAAAGAATCCTGACTGGGGCGTAAAAGCATTGCTCTTCTCTAATCCTACGTTCCGGATAATGCATTCTTTTTTCTAGATTATACTTATCATTATTATACTGTGATTTTTAGTAAAGGCATTACTGATTTTTGTTTTGTTTTTCAGCCTACATTAATCATCGGTTTGCTAATAGGAAGATAAGCAGTTAGCTGTTAGTTGCTATGGAGTTAGAGCGAAGATGGAGACACAAGTGAAATATACTAACACGATATATTATATAAAAGGTCACTGACACAATTTATAATGTAATTATTATCACTGATCATGTTTAAATTCTGTAGCACTAGATGGTCATCTAAATAAATAAAAAAACAAACATACTAATCCATGTCCGAAACTGACAAGTAAGGTTAGACACATGAACTGCCACCAGGGAAGTGAGCCCCGGTGTTCCGGAAGGGTAAACCCCTCCTGTGTAGCTAGCTACACCCACCACGTATGTAATCAAAATTGTGTGAAAGGAACATGGAACTATGGAACGTCAAATATATCCAGTGCAATCTCGAACACAGAAAAGTGGTACGCCGATTAAATTTCCGAGGAACTACAAAAAGGCGACGACGTCGAGAACGTTCACGTGGAGTTGTCTCTTACTGTCATGAAATCACTAAGTGCAAAATGGATTGTGAAAGCGTACGATTGCATCCGTGGTAACAAAGATAAAACTGTTAATAGTTTCAAAGAAAGCGGAATTCTCTATTATGTTGAAAAATGTAAATAGCTTTTTGGAATAAATTACCGGCATTCACCATAGCGATTGAATTGTGAATATGCATATGCATACGAGTTTTTCCGTTTATGAACTGATTAAAGTTGAATACATTTGTTTAATGTTTGGTGTCTTAATTTACTTCCCGTATTACATATATGAGCTCAGTATAGTCGGGAATTTTTCGCGCTGATATACCCATAACGTGAAAATTGCACACAGCGAAAATTTCACCTGCTATTTTGTCTTTGAAATCGCGAAAAAAGCCTACGCGAAAAATTGCCGATATACGGTAAAACTTATCAACAATACTGTGAAGACGGCCATAAAATCAGTAGTAGTGCTCGGACCAAAATTATGGAAATCAAAATATTTTTAGAATGTTAAAATCGGAAAAGACAAGGACCAAAATGTATTTAATCAAATTAACCAAAACCATAGATGAAGTCTTTAAAATCATGGAGGCCAACAATGAAAGAAAAACACTGATTGGTTGTCATAACTCGTCTGATGAACACAATGACGGTCGTAACTTAACACCTCACCCCCAAATTGGATAATGTGATTTGGACATGGATTTGTATGGGTTGTTTTTACTTTATTAGGGCAGTAAATCATGTACAGAACTGTATGGTAACATAAACTTCAATATATCAATCTGATGCTTTTGGATGTCTTACGACAACTCTCTTGATATTTGTATGAGTAGATGTAAATCAGTTATTTCTGATTCCTTACTAATTCTCTTTGTACTAGGATAGTGTTTGTCGTTTAAACTTAGTTATTTTGATAACACATATATATATATCAGAATTAGTCCCACACAATTATGGCATTTTCAGTCTTTTTTCGATATCATATAGGTCTCGTAAACAATTATGCTATTTCAGTAATATTTTAGACCTTATATGAAAGTTAAGACGGTCTGTGTCATACGTCATTGACAAGTTCAGAGTATAATTAATCAGATTTCCACACCTTAAATAACGCTATATAAAGTAACATTAGTATATTTTGGTTACGTAGTGTTACATTCGTCTATATATGGAAGTACAAGTTATAAAATATTAAATAAAGAGTTTTGATAAATGTGCTTATAAGAGCGTGTCGCATAAAAAAAGCAACCAAAACAGGTTTAATCTTCGGCAATACTTTAAATTATTCATCTAGTAATTCATGATGAAGTGTTTTTTTATATAAAACATAGTGATCTTCACCACAAATTAGTGACTAGACAATCCATAGCACTATAGTTTAAGTGGTTTTATAAAAAATATAAACGTTTTAAAAGTAGCTTACTGAAATTTCCACATCACCCGTAATAAATTATTCTTCCTCCTTCCCATACACATTTTCTTCATCGTTTTTTACTACCTTTTCAGTGTTATAAGACTGAACTTACTTATTGCGCTTGTCTTCAACGTTAGACCTTTTAAGTATTCATTATGTAATATTGTTTGGTTTTAAAGGGATTTTTAAACTTTGAAAATTTGTCTTCTTAGAATACAATTTTGACGTACAAATGGAAGTTTTAAGAGGCAAAATAACAAAAAGTTAATAATCAAAAACAAACATAATAATCCATTTCCGAATCACAATCCAGAAGCAAAGTAAAAACTTTGGAACCGACAAGTTAGGTTAGACACGTGAACTTCCACCAGGGAAGTGAGGCCGGGTGCTCCGGAAGGGTAAGCACCTCCTGTTTAGCTAGGTACAACCGCCACGTGTGTAATCAAAATTGTGTGAAAGGAACATAGAACTATGAGACCTCAAATATATCCAGGGCAATCCTGGACACAGAAACATCAAACTTATCAACAATACTGTGATGACGGTCATAGGCTTGCAATATCCCTGAGTCAATAATTTATTTGCAAGCAGCCTACTTCGTTGTACAAAGTCCCCGTAGTGGGAACAAGCTCTACCATAGCGTATTAATTGGGAAACAAATACACCATAAGCAGGAGAAGCAGGTATATTGCTGCATAAAAAGGAAAGTTGACAATAGAAAAATTGAAGTCATCACGTTTGTCATAAAGTTTCAAATGTAGCCTTTCCTGTGCGTCATAATTCAGGTATAAATATGAAGCAGAACATGGGGAATCAGTCGTGTCTTTTATTTTAAGCTCACTAGGATAGATAACATTTACATAGTCTCTAAATTTAGGATTGTTAAGAGACAGAACGTCATCTTTATATCTGTATGTTGAGTTGAATGATTTGGCGACAGTTTTCTCTCCAGATTTAACAAGGTTCTGCATAAATTCTGCTTCATAAGAATAAAGGAACTAATCAGCAAGCAATGGTGCACAGTTTGTACCCATTGGTCTACCGATTGTTTGCAGAAAAACTATATTACCAAACACAACAAATATGTTATCTATCAAAAACTCCAACATTTTGTTGATGGTGTCAATGTCTTCAATGAATTATCTTCACTTGTATATGTATAACTTTTAATCGAAGAACTTTATACATTATACGAACTTTATACGAAGATGCAGTTTACAAATAATTTTACATTTTCCAGACCATTAAGTAATTTTGAAGCAGGATATATTGCCATCAGAAGACTTGTTAGGAAATGTAAAATTTTGATTGAGTAGGTCAACTTAAAATAGTTAAATTAAGCTAACATCATCAACATGATAAAATATAACTTTCAATTGATCTATAAAATAAATACATAGTCTCGTCATTTAAATGCCAAATATCAAAAAATGATGAAACACTGATATCATCGGAGTAGACATAAACACAGTTCTAATTCAATGAGACATTATATAAGTCTCTAGTTTTGATAAATGATGATTATGGAAACCTCATGTAATACTCTCGTTATAGAAGTACATGATTTCGTAAGTCTCGTAAGTTGTACGACTTATTAGATGTAATTAATGACGATTCTTGATTACAGAAAGCGGATTTTGTAAATGAAAAATTGAAGTCAGAAGTTTGTAATGGATGAATGGATGATAAATGAAAATTAATTACAGGTTTTTGGGGATAACCAGATACAGCAAAAACCAGACAGAAACATACCGATAAATGCCCAAACATAATCTCAAAAGACAGCTTCAAACATATTGGTCCAATACAAGAACCTTATACCTGCTTCTCCTGCTTATGGCGTATTTGTTTCCCAATTCATACGCTCTGGTAGAGCTTGTTCCCACTACGGGGACTTTATACAACGAAGCAGCCTGCTTGCAAATAAACTGTTAACTCAGGGATATTTCAAGCCTAGTCTTATCAAAACGTCAAAAAGTTGTTTTTTATCATTTATTTGTTTTTGGTCGTATTCTTGGTTGTGTTGGCTGTTGCGAGGAAAATATTTGCATACTTCTATTGTAAATTCTAAAATCATTCATACCTCAACAACTACGGTATACTGCCTCAGGCAAAGTATATCCTTAGCTAAATTTGGTAAAATACAGTTTGGTTCTTTAGTTTTTTTTATCATTTAAAAAAAAGATTTGGTTTCATTATTTTGGGCCAACCACCACTGACGAGGAATTGTATTCCGAAACAGCCATCTAGTGCTGTAAAATTAAAGCTGATATAAAATGTAATACATACAGATCGATGTTCAAATCACAATCCTTAAAACTAAGCAAATACTTTGAAAACTGGGAAATAAAATTGTTTGTGTTTGACACTAAAGGTGATTTATATAGGTAAAAATGTTTTATTAAGAGAAAAAGAACACTGGTATTAAGAAGATAATGCAACACGGAAATCTCATTCTTTAAATAACATTGTAAAAAACAAACTTTAACTTTAAAAGATAACGTCTGTCTGCCATGGAAACTAGACATATTAAAGTAAGAAAACCTTCATGGACAATTATGTGGTTCAGTAAGTGCGTGTTTCGATGTAATATGGTGATATTGTTTATAAGAACACTAAAAGAACGCAATCAATATTGTCCAAAGACGCATACAAAGTGGTGCATAGATGTTTCCACGAACGTATTAAGTACATAAATAGCCCAGAGCAAAAATGAAGGCGAAGAATGTAAGTAATTATTTGTTAAACATATTTTAATTTTCCAGCTCTAGACGGCCGTAATGTCTGCACAAACGCTAGAAATACAAAAAATTTCAAGAGTATAAACTTAGCAATTCATTTCCAAATCACAATCCCAAAGCAACGTAAAAAACTTTGAAACTTGAAATTTAAGTTAATTAAAGAACTTCTACCATTTCTGTGAGACCGGGTGCTCCGGAAAATTTATTTTAGCAAATGTATTTGACCAATTTGTAAATAGTAAATTAAACTGCACAATTCAGAAAATCAATGGGATAACGAATCTCTTTAAAACAAAACGGGGGTGCAGTTAGAAGTCATTAATATTTCCAATTAAGTTAAATACACACGATTTGTTCTTAAGATGATACACTCTTAATTCCTGATGAATTAGCAGAATTAAACATCAACTAATGAACACAAGATAAACTAGATCTTCTGATTCCTGAAGTCATTATCTCTAAGAAATAATTGATCACTCCCCATGCCCACGTCAGGATAAATTGACAACATCAATCATTATATTAATATTATATCTACCTACATATATTCAAGTGAAATAAAATGCGTCTAAATCTCTATGTTATTTTCCATTTGTTTTGTTATCCACAATTTAAGTTTTATTACTGATCTGGTGTAGCAAAACAGGATTGGTATGTTTGTTTTTGATTTAGTAATAATTATAGTCTGAAACGACATGTTTTAAAATAATTAAAATGCACAAGAGATAAAATCAGAATTATAATTTCATTAAAGACATTACTTAAGTATTCTAATTTAAATTACATATTACATTCTAAACACAGTCATTAATAGAAGCATAATACCGTATATTAACCCGAGTTATGGAGGCGTAATATCATATCATATTAACCCGAGTAATTCGATCAGATGTGATATAACTAATTGCAGCAAGTTGGCTTTAAATCACAGTGTCTAATTGAGTTTGTTACTGAAGTTGATTTAACTTAATTCGCTTTTTTGTTCAAATAAAGTGTATAGGTAGGTAATTTGAAAGATAAAGAGATTTAATTTGATTTAAGGTTGAAAAAATATGTGTGTGACAAAAACACCCAGGTCAAACAGAAATTGCCATCAATGTTTCTAGAACTCACATTTACAATAATGTATATGATTCCTGGACGTTTCCTTCCGAAGGCAACTTGTACCCAGCCCGAGATAACTTATACCAAGGAAAACAATTCAAGAATTATAATGTTTATTTTTCATTTTTATTCAAAACTTACTAAGCATCAATTTCTCTATCAAAGAAAATGCAAACACAAACATCAAAATTACGTTCTTGATTGATCAAGAAATTAATAATTAATAAATGTTCTTAGATTAAAATGATATCCGTTTATTTACTTCCATTGTTTTCTTGAGCACGAATTTTCTCGGGTTTTCGTACGAGATGTCTTGATACCATATATATATTACATAATTAAAATAAACACTGGTATAATATGTTATTTAAACCACTGGTCGATATCTCTGCTTGTGAACTAAGCATTTTCGGGTAATCTCAATATAACTGAGGACAAAAAATGACTACTTTCCAAAGGTCCTTAAGACAGAGAAGCTCAGTCATTTACATTTGGGGGCAGAATTTCAGAATTATTATTTATTCTGAAGCAAAGTATGGGCTTAACGTGGGGCTTAATTAGTAGATTTGGCGCTTAATAATTTATCCAATTAGGTTTTGTCATTTAAAGGTTCATGAACACCAAATTCAACACTGTAATGTCGGCAGTTCTGACATATATAACAAGTACAAAATGTATATTGTATATTGTTGTTCCAGCTGATTAGGTCTCCAACAAAATCACTCTCGTTTGTAAGATATTCTACCTTAAATGTCATATTTAGAATCTTGGTTTGGTAAGTATATTGTAGACTTTTACAGATACTAAAACTAATTTTACAAAAGATGGAATTCTTTCAAAACTAAGGGGAGTTTTGGGGATTTTCGGTATTATTCTAAAGCGGGTAAAGTACTTCCTCAATAGATTTTTATCGAAAGACTCAAGACTTTCCCAATGGTTGGGAAGCATTTCCTATTAAGACATTCAAGGCAGAATCGTTCGTAAACGAGATTAAATTCAATGTTTTAGAAGTCTTTTCAGCTTTGTAAACAAAATATTTGTTATGTAATACTTATGTCTGTGAGAATTGCCGAAATCTAAAATGATAGAAATCCATTAGATTGAATGATAAATGATAAATTCCTTCAGGTTAATGTTAGTAAGACATTTAGGTGATTCTGTATGTAAACCTTTATATAAATCCTTTAAGCAGCTTCAATTGTTGTTTTGACTGTCAGGTACATTTTGTTTCCAGTTAAACTTCAAAGAGCGGAAGTATTATATTGTTTTAGCACAGACACAACAAATGTCAAAGCTTTCAGACTGTTAAAAACACGATCAAATACAGGAACTTAATCTTGTTTCAGTTTCCGTAATTACGATTTTAGAAACATTTTAGAAAGATAAATTTGTGACATTTAGAGATGCATTTAATCTTTGTTTCGAAATGAAGGCTTTGGTATTACATATTACATTGTTAAAGAATTCATTTCTTTTACGTAAATACACTCTCAGACATTATCCAGGAAGTATTGCTGTTTTGTATAATTATCAAAGGATTTGTTAAATATTCTGAATGCTGATGCGCATGTTTTTAAGGAAGACGTCATCAACATTCACACTTTATACACACTATGTTTGTGAGTAAGACATGTTGGTAAAAAGCAATTACTAATTGTGTCTCTTTCTAGGCTTAAATCCACTTTAAACTTTAATATGATAAAGCTTGTTAATTCGTTTGCCATAAGGCAACATTTTTATTTCTATTTCCTCCACTATGCTAAGAATAACAGTCTTGAAATGCACTAAAAAACCCGGGTGACCGAGTTCAAAATGACGAAAGCTTAATTTATGTAGAAAAATATCTCTTATTATTTGAGACCAAAAGGAAACTAAACGTGACCTCCCGGACTAAGTATAAGGGAGGAATGAATTTTTAATATGAAAAATAACAAGGTCTGAAATACGAGTCGTTATAATACAGATATTAACGTCAGAACTTTCTGTTGTACTCAGACTTTATGATATATGATTTTGTTCATTCGATGTCTGGTCGAACTGATTAAGTGGCGTATAAACAGTCAACGTAAACATTAAATATTACAAATTTATTAGAATCCAACGACATAGTAAATTATTTGTCTCCAGACATCACCTGCGGTATATATTGTACTTAAATCACTTTTAATGTTTTACACCCTACACTGTTCGATCAGAAGAATTAGTGCAAGTATCTGGTACTTGTGCATACCATACACGTGAAGCAAAGCTTTCCGATCAGTATAATAATATTATCTGTCTCTTGTCCATACAGTATATGTGAAAATTAGTAATTTTTGTTGAAATTGTTTTTATATCAGCATTGATATTTATCATCATTAAAAACATACATACCAATCCAGGTTCAATTTACAATCTCAAAGTAATGCAAAAACATGCAATATGGCTATTCTAGCCATACAATCAAACATCTATAAAAGACAACCCAAGGGAACCAATAAAATGGTCTTTATGGGTAAATGGTACTTAATGGAGCTTAAATAACATGAATGCAGAGGAATAAGGATTTCCTTTACTGCCCTTATAAAGGTAACCCATATGTAAAGGTGGCTTTTAAGGCAGGTTCTACTGTATTTTAATTCGCCATGAAGCATCAACATGGAGGTTCGTAATAGTTCTTTCAGCGTAGATTGAGCATGGACATAATAAATCAGTTTTCAAAACATATGAAAAGGCAAGGCAAGCTATATAACAATCATAAACAGAACTAGTATGGATAGGTCTTCCAACAAATCTTGAGATTTGAATTAATTTGATAGGACGCATGTACTTAAAACAAGCAATATATCTACAATGAGAAGAATTGTGTCAGTATAAAGTAAGAACTTTCATAATTGGATTCAAAATTAGGTCATATAAACAAGTCAGTAAATCACTATAATTATAGAGCCGTATTTGGTCGCAATTCATATAAGAACATTCATTGCTATGGAGACCAATTCTATAAGAAACTGCGTATGCTTAAGATTAAAATTTATTGCTCATAAGATTTTTCAAATGATGTGTAATTGATAACCTCATCTAGTATAAAGTTTCATATAAGTAAGAAATAAAAAACGATTAGTACTAAAGGTTCAACTTGAAATAACACTCTCGTTTACATGGTTTTGGACATAGATAATTATGTTTTTTTATAACTAAAGAGGTTTGAGATAAGCTGTGGTATTTTTGCCTAATTCTTGATACTAGTAGTAAATTGGCTGAAATTACATTATTTTGGTGTTATTTCGTTACTTTTGTCTGTATAATGTGATGTTGTTTATATAATTGATATTTAAGTCAAATTATTCTGGTTGCAAAAATAATAGATGGTTGAGAGCAGTCCACAATGAACTATAATTAAACCACTGAATATTTACTCTTATATAATTCAAAAGTTAGGAATTTTATCATCATAAGTATCTTGTTTGTCTTTTCTTTGTCTTGTCCTTTTTGGCAATTTTATTTATTTTTTACAAATAATTCTTTGTTGACCCAAGGATATATATTCAAGAAAAAAGTTAGGGACCGTTGTAAAATTTGAGATAACAATTCAAGAACTGATAGAAATAAAATCCATCTGTATTTTGTCCTCGTGTTCTTCTTATTTCAAATGATGTAATGGAAGTAAACTTTCTGTACATGAAATCAAAACTCATTAAAAAATTGCGAGAAGTGCGAAGATGAAATAGTATAATTTACGTTCTACAAAATTAAATAATGCTTTAATGTGGTCCTTAACATTTTTTTGCGTATATATTGGAAGCCTAGGCTTAACAGGGCCCTCAAAAAGTTTTATGGGCGTCATCATGGAATATTGTTGATGAGCTTGAAGTCTCTGTGTCCATGATTGCCCTAGATGTATTTGACGTATTGATAGTTTTATGTTCCTTTCACTAAATTATGATTACACACGTGGCGGTGCTTAAACTTCCGGAGCATCCGGTCTTTCTTCCCTCGCGGAGGTTCACAAGTTGAACACGTATTGTTAGTTTTTACTTTGCTTCTCGATTGTGATTCGAACATAGTTATGGATAAGTATGTTTGCCTCAGTATGTGTGTGTTTTCTTGTTGCCTGCTTTGTCGTTGTATCGTTTTCTTGTACTATTTGTCTTGGCTATTACCAAGTACGTATTTAGTTGAAAATTTCTTTCGTATATAAAAAATGTATTCTTAATATAACCATTCTATGTTTGTAGGAAATTCTATAGTTTATGAGGAATTGTATTCTGAAACGGCCGTCTAATTCTGTAAAATTAAAACTGGTATTATATGTAATTATAACGATACTAACTTTTTGATGATCTATCCGCAGTGCACCTGACTGAAAAACAAAATACTGTAGGTTAGCATATCTGTCAATTAAAGTTAATTAAAATTAGCAGTCACTTTTTTAATTTCTTGTTATAGCAAAATCTTAAATGAGTAGACTGGTTTATGAAGTCTTTTAATTTTTGTAGGACTAGAACCAGATCTTGTTTATGGTTTGCATGGGCGATGCAAGTATTTGTTCGGTTGTGTAATGTTAACACCCGGTTACAAACTAATATATTTATTAAAGCCCAATTTTGAAATCCTTTACATTTCATAATTGAGGTAACCTATAGACTATTTTCTCTCGAGTTTAAAACCAAAGATTAAGTAACACAAAACAAAGTACACTTAACCTACGAATCACTTGTAGAGTAATAGTAATATTTGACAGATGTAGACAATAAAACAATTTGGTGTCTTCCTCTGTTCAAACTCCGTTTTAGACGTGAAACATAATTATGTATTAGGCAGTCTCGAATCGACCCATGTCTATTTTGCTTATAAAAGTACATTTTTATACACATACAGATATTTCACTGTTAAGACAAAAAAAACCAAACTAATCCACGCCAAAACCACAATTCCAAAGCAAAGTAGAAACTCTGTTGAGCACTTAAACTTTCACCAGGAAAATGAAATCAGGTACTCCGGGAAGTAAACACACGTGTTTATGGTAACAATGACTGATTAATATACATACCCGCCCTGTTCAAGGATTTTTCAATCCATCATGGAGAAAACATGAGTCGATTTGAATAACTTACTCGTAATTTTGTTTAACATGCTCTGTTAGTTTAATTTTTAAATAATTAAGGAATAATTAAAATAGGCTTATATTGGCGATTAACAAAAAATTTGATTAAAATTACAACATACGGTTTAAATAAGATATGTCTTTAATTTGACATAATATATGTCCTTCACATGACTAAACGCGATTTGTTTTCATTTCTACTAATATTCAAGTCAAGTTTCTTTGTTTTACTATCTGCGGTAGATTTGCGGCCTCGACCCATGTCAACCTGCTGTTGCTAATGTTAACAAAACTTTGAAAAAGGGCGGCAAATCCGAAGAAAAAGGGCCCTTAATTCTGCCGAAGTCACATGATCTAGGTACGTTATAAAATCCAAATCGGAAAGAAGAGTAAACACTTTGGAACCGACAAGTTAGGTATGACACGTGAACTGCCACCAGGGAAGTGAGGCAGGGTGCTACGGAAGGGAAAGCACCTCCTGTTTAGCTAGCTACACCCGCCACGTGTGTAATCAAAATTGTGTGAAAGGAACATGGAACTATGGGACGTCAAATATATCCAGGACAATCCTGGACACAGAGACATCAAACTTATCAACAATACTGTGATGACGGCCATAAAACTTTTTGAGGGCCTTGATAAGCCTATGCTTGCAATATCCCTGTGTCAACAATTTATTTACAAGCAGCCTACTTCGTTGTACAATTTACTAATTCACATAGTAACGACTTTGTAAGGATTTGTTTAGAAAGTGTGTAAACAATTTGATCGAAATTATTTTAATCTTATGCATAACATAGTTTTAGCATATCAGGAGTGGTCACCCTTGGTCATTTATCGGTAAGATTCAAGGAGATATCGTGTTGTTTAGAATTAAGAATCTTCTTTACGATCTACATTTCAGATGTCTTTGTGATATCATTTAGTTTATTATTATTGAATTCACTATTCTGAACTTTTGCCCCCTTTTATATAGATAACATTCCATTACTTACTTCAATCCATACAATTGGTATTTTATTCCCTGATATCATTCTTTGATTACATGATGCCAGTAGTAATTAAGTGGACAAGAGAGTATGCTTGAGTGTTTTTTCGTAATTTTGACTCCTTAAAACCAACCAGTGTTATACTAATTAGGTTGTCTGTATTTGACATTACATGCTAATGGATGGCTTCAGTTTGAAAGAATTTCCTATCATGTCTTTTAACATTCAATTCCCGTTCAGAGTCGGCAATTTTGTAAACAATTATATGTTTGTCGTTTTTCCTGTAGTGTTTGTTTGCCTGTTTTATCATTGATTTTTATTGTTTTGTATTTGGTCTATCTTAATCAAAAACAAACATACTAATCCATGTCCGAATCATAATCCAGAAGCAAAGTAAAAACTTTGGAACATACAAGTTAGGTTATTACGTGAACTTCCACCAGGGAAGTGAGGCCGGGTGCTGAGTATCCCTGAGTCAACAATTTATTTGCAAGCAGCCTACTTCGTTGTACAAAGTCCCCGTAGTGGGAACAAGCTCTACCATAGCGTATTAATTGGGAAACAAATACACCATAAGCAGGAGAAGCAGGTATACATGTATTGCTGCATAAAAAAAGAAAGTTGACAATAGAAAAATTGAAGCTTTTGTTTTAAGGGCTTCCATTTTATGTGTGAATAGACAGTTTAAAATATTTTAGAATGGCAGGTATTATATTTAGTTCAAATAAAATATTAATACAAAATGATATACAAAGTTGCTCACACACAGACATATCAATATTAACATACAAATTCAAATCCAAAGCACAATCCCAAAGAAAACCTATAATTTTGCAAACCAACAAATTAGAAAAAAGACGTGAACTACCACTAGGGAAGTGACACCGGCTGCTCAAGATGGGAATACATTTCCTCATTAGCGGTGCTCGAACTAAATTTGTTAAAATCAAAATAGTTTCAAAATTTTGTAATACAAAAAATAGAAGGACCGGAATGTATTTATATTACCATTGAGGGCAATGTTTTTTAAATGTGTTTTGAATTGATGGTTATTGTATTATTTCATAATGTTGTACCTAAAGTATTTAAGTTTTTTAGTTAATTTTAGGAATCGCTGCTTCATGTTAAGTCTGCAAACTAGTTACGAGGTAAAATCATTAATCATGATATATTTTGTTTGAAAATTGTTTTATTTTGAATCGTGAAAGATATCTGGCTTTTGAAAATCGAGCATTAAGCAGTTTTTTTGTTCTTGGTATTGCACTCTCCAGAAATGACATAAATATTACTCTTGGCGTGTTTAAGTAATTTGTCTGTTAGTTGATCTCCTATATTATATTATCTTATAAAAATATTTGTTGTATTGAGTACATTGGTTATAATAAAGATAATTTTTATAATGCTATAAAGTTGTACCTTCCAATGAATAAAAAAAGTTTTATTAAATTTTAGCCTTTAAATCTGACAGCCTGATTGGATAGTCTAGATGATTTGGTGCAATATTTTCGACGGATAAATGGCTATATATACCCACTATATTATATTGAGATAGTATTACATGGAGTACATTGGTTATAATAAAGATAATTTTATAGTGCTATAAAGTTTAAACTTCCAATGTATAATAAGTTCTATTAAATTTTTAGCCTTTAAATCTGACAACCTTTATGGAAAGTCTAAATGATTTGGTGCAGTATTTGGACGGATAAGCCTCATACTTTCTGAATTTTATGTTTCTGTTTTAGAATTGCAGTTTTAATATAAAAGTACTTAAATCAGTTTATTTTGCTCCGTTTCATTAAAATGTCAATTGTTCGTCTAGAGTTGACTTGTTTACAGTCAATAACCTTATCATTGCTAAATGTTTTATTGATTTATCGATGTTAGTGAATTACATATTATATCAGTGTAAATTTACAGCACTAGACGGTTGTTTGAGAATACACTTTCATCAGTAGAACTTGACCCGAAATTGTAAAACCATTTTTTTCCCTCGGGGTTGAAAAAATATCCAAATTAACCAAATCTAGCTAAATAAATATTTTGTATAAGGAATTACACTTTAGTTTTTGAGGATTTTTAGATTTTGTCTAGCAGTGAATTTAGAAAAATATTCATTTCTGACAATACAAAGATATTAGCTCTAAGCAGCTGAAACAAAGGTTTATATAAAACCATTTAAAACAAGAACAGTATCTTTAAATTTAAATATTATAAAGACGTTTTTTAAGGTTTTTTTAATTATTGATGAAATAATTATCTTCGTATACTAGTTATGGTTATATGATTCTGCGAGGTTTTAGTTTTAGGCTTGCTTTCTATTTAAGTGACTGAATTTGTAACCGATTTTTGGTTTTATTGTTAATTTCATGACAATTATATAAAAAAACGGGTGAAAGAGAAGGTACATATTTGCTAAATAGGAAAGTCTGCGAGTTGACGATGTTATAACAACCCGTAATTTTCTTTGCGAAGCAATTATCAAAAAAAAAAAAAAAAAAAAAAAAAAAAAAAGGGAAGTCAAAAGTTATATTATTATATTATACCAATGTCAATTTTACAACACTAGGCGGTCGTTGCGAAATTTCCTCACCAGTTTTGCTTGGACCAAAATTGTAAAACTAAACATTGTAAGGGTTTGAAAAACATCCAAAGGAACAATATATATATATACAAATTTAACTGAGGTAATAAAAATAGAATAGATTGAATCACTTTTTATAACGGTTGCTGTGTTTTGATTTTTTTGTTTGGAGCTGATACATAGACTTATCCCAGGAGAATGTCGCCAGATCATAAAATGTAAAAAGTCAAAAACACAAAGATAGATATTTCATTAAATGTAGCAATGTGTCCCAAATGACATTCGTATAATAAATATTTGATATACCTTCAGAAGCAAAAATAAATTGCAAAAACTAAATTAATATTGAAGCAACTTTGGAAAATGTCAGTGGTGAAAATATTTATTGAATATCAATAAAAAGATAGTGATTGAAAATCTAGATAAGAATTTGAAGTTTTAATTAAAATGTTATCCGGGAACATGAAATTTAACATAGAATAAATATGAAAAAGGAAAGCTATTTCTTGTATGAGAGTTTGATATCTCTGTGTCCAGGATTTGCCTGGATATATAGTCTCATAGTTCAATGTTCCTTTCACTCAATTTTAATTCTACACGTTGCTGGTTAAACTAGCTTAACAGGAAGTGCTTTCCCTTCCGGAGCACCCGGTCTCACTTCCCTGGTGAAAGTGTGCGTGTTTAACCTGACTTTTCAGTTTCCTTAAATCGGTGTTAAACTTCCGACACTGTCTGTACTGTACTCTACTTCATTAGAGAACTCGTATTGTTAAGATTCGTTTCAGCACCGTCAGCTTTATAAAGTGTTCTCTGGAGGATTCAAGTCAAACGACTCCATTAATCGGCTACAGTTTATCAGACAATGTCAAATAATAGTCAATATAGCTACGATTGATGTACTCACACACTATATTATTACTGGTTTTTGTTGAAAAAAGTTGTATCTAGAATACAAACGAGTAACAAGAAATATGATAGCTGAAATGAAATATGTTCAACTCGTATATCAACTCTGTAAAGGTTTTGATTTTTACCATCAGACTTTTTCAATACATTTTACTCACTAAATCAATTTGTACATATTAATTAAACTAGTCTGAAACGTCTCATTAAAATCTAAAAAGGTATTGGTATCATGTAGTATGAATTATAGGGTCAGTCTGGTAACATTTCAGATTAAGTCTATAATAAAATACTTATTATTCTAAATAAAAAGTATATAATATTTTATGAAAACTAAGCTTTGCTTTATCGTTCAAAGCATTGCATAAGGTGGATTTTGTATTTAAAATTATAGAATTGTTAAACAACAAATGAGCACATTTAACACTTTCACATTTGCAGTAAGTAATGAAACACAAACATATTAATCAATTTACTTAAGGACAAATGTACCCAAGTTCTGTAGGTTGAAAAGTAAAACATACGACTAATTAAGTTAAGACATCAACATTAAGGTACGTTTTAGGCTTGTTATAAAGATGCTAAGTGATATTTACTGTTTAATGGGGCGAGTGCTAACATCATTCTGAAAGGGATATGAAACAATATAGTCTTCAATAAGGAAATGAGCTAGCTCTGAAACAGTGAACACGGGAAACTACTGTAAATCAAAACCAAACATACTTTTCTTCATTATATTCGTATAGCTTAGATGACATTATTATAAAGTGAAAAAATAATTATTCATTCTTATTATTATTGCCTTTATGATTTATATTCGCTATATTCATTTTAAGATTAAAAGCAAACATACCAATCCACGTCCGTATAACAATCCAGAAACAAAGTAAAATCTTTGGAACTGACAAATCAGGTTAGACACGTCCACCAGGGAATGAGGTTTGGTGCTCCAGAAGAGTAAGCACCACCTCCTGTTTAGCAAGCTACACCCGCCACGTGTGTAATCAACATTGTGTGAAAGGAACATGGAACTATGGGACGTCAAATATATCCAGGGCAATCCTGGGCACATAGGCATCAAAACTGAACAATACTAACACTGTGATGACGGTCATAAATAAAATAAGCCAAGGATTGCAACATATATTATCTAAGAATCCATTATGAACAGAAAGCATTGTTGTGTTATAAACAAAATTGAAATAAAAAGGATAAACAAGTTTGGCTAGCTGATAAGGAAGTAATTACCCTTTCGAAGCACCCAGTCTTAATCAAGTGGCACAACACGCATTTTATTTTTCAAGTTACATAGTTTTACTTTACTTTAGATTAGTATGTTTGTTTTTACTTTTATTTGTTGTATTGTGAGTTGGACATGGATTCTGTATGTGTTTATTACATAGAAGAAACAAGATAATGTCTAATCATGGTGATACATATTCTTGGTGAGGATATTTTCAACACCACAACTTTATGAATTTCTCCCAGGGGAAAATTTGTCAGAGATTTCCATTAATTGACTTAAGTTTTATCAGCCAATGTCAAATAACCGCCAGTCTAGATGTAATTAAATTAATACCAGTAAGCAAGAATAATTGATTATGTTCTGCGTCTCGTCGAAACACGAGGAAATTAAATCCCGAAATTCCGTTCATGTGATCAAAGAATCTTGCTAGCCTAGGGTTATCAAGGCCCTAACATGGTTTTATGGCCGCTATCACAATGTTGTTGCTAAGTGTGTTGCCTCTGTATCAAAAATCATACTGGATATAATTCCATATTCCTTTCACTCTCAATTTTTTACGCGTGACGGCTTTAATTAGCTAAATATGATGTTCTTACTCTTCCGTAGCACTCGACCTCACTTCCCTGATGAAAACTCACGTATTAAGCTTAATTTTCCAGTATGAAAGTTTTTACTTTCCTCGGATTGTAAATTGAGTATGACTTCGTATGTTTAAATTACAATTGATTAATCATAAGTGAATCTGTAATTCACAAGTGATGTTACGAATTATGAAATGTTCCGACTCCACAAGGAATAATAGTCGTGATTGAAATTATAAAAACAAATTGACACGCTCTATTTTCTTACCTAACACTATTTATTTTGTGCGCATATTTGCTACTTATCTTTACAAGAAATTAGCTATAATTATTACAATTATCAAAATTGTCATATGTTTTCCTTTTTTAATCTTACATGGCGTTCGCAAATTGTTCAAATTGCAAGTAAATAATTATTATTTTAAAAAGTGTCAAATTAATCTTATGAAATGTTTCCATTTTCTAATTTCAGATAACTGCGCAAATTGTTAAAATTACAAGGAAATAATTATTACTTTAAAAATTGTGAAATGTTCTATTTAACTTAATATTTTTAATAGAAGATAGCACAAATATCCTGCTGATTCCATTAAAGATAAAAACGATATTCTGTAAGAACACTCGTTAGATTCCGATTAATTAAAATAACAGTTCTATAATGTCGTATGAAGTCATGTATCAATGATTGCTTTTAAAATTTTAAAACATCCATTACAAAATTTAGTTTTGCTCAGTTTCAAGTATTTTGATTGTTTAGATATTTTTTCTGTTATTTTTGTATGAAAGGATTGACTCTCAGTGACGTCATTTAAATTATAAACGGCATACAGAGTCATTTGAAATCTTTTGCCATACCTTTGCTATTTTTACATTGTATTGATGTTTAAAATGTTGATTTAACATTTTGCTTAAACGATTCTATAAATTGAAACATAAAAAATGAAGAATTGAAAATATGTTTTGTTATAAAAATCAAAAACAAACATACTAATCCATATCACAATCCAGAAGCAAAGTAAAAACATTTAAACTGAAAAGTTTAGTTAGACACGTTAACGACATATAAGGAAGTGAGACCGGGTGCTCCGGAAGGGTAAGATAGAATTGACATTTTATTTATGATCAGTATTTCTACAATTTTGGTCTCAGCACTACTGATGAGTAGTTTTATTTCGAAACGACCGTCTAGTGCTGCAAAATGAAAAATTACAAGTCATACATCGAACTTGTTAAAGAAAAACAACTCTTTTTGAAAAATAAATTTAACATTCTGAGGACGTACACGAGTTGTTTCCCCTTAATGCATTGTGGCAAAATTGAAGTCTCAAGTTCAGACAATGAAATCCTATTAATTTTGTATATCTTTTATGAAGTTTATACATTAATGTGATCTTATATCCGTTATTTTAAAAGTTATATGGCTTTTAAACAATTTGATCGTGTGCTTTTGACAGAGATTGTAACTATTGACTTTGTTGAAACTCTTCGTCCTGTCATGAAATAAGAAAAAAAGTAGATGTGAGTTTTAAGTATTTCATATTGTAGAAATAAATGAGGTGATTTGGGTCTCGGAAAAAGTACTTCCGTCACATCTGTTCATCCCTAAAATCGGTATCCAATACAGAATATTTATAATCAATGGTCTTAATAGATGCTTAAAAAGCGCGCTTACGGATTACATAGGCTTTTACCTTGCTAGAGAATGTAGGTAGGTTTTTTACTTAGCATTCTGGAAATGACCTCGTCGATATAAGTGAAAATAGCAACACACCATTCCATGTCCAAAATCACGACCCAAAAACAAAGTAAAAATTTTGGAAACTAGCTGATTTAAAACGTGAGCTTCCACCACGAAATTGAGTATTGGTGCCTGGAAGGGAAGGGTAAGTGTTGTATAGAGTAACAGTCGTGCGTGCAAAAAACAAGCTCTACCATAAAGTATTAACTGTTAAACAAAGACATTATAAGAAGGAAAACGGGTATATTACTGCATAGAAAAGGAAAGTTGACAAAAGAAAATTAAAGCCATGGTTTGTCATATATTTTCAAATGTAGCCTCTCGTTTGTGTCATAATCAAATGCAAACATACCAGTCCATGTTCACACACAGTCCAATAAAAAAAATAAAGCTTTGTAACCAGTGCAATAACTTTCACCAGAAATTTAACTAAGGCCGGGTGCTACATGTAAGTAAAAAAATCATGGCTGAAATGCAAAGCATCAATATTCCAGTTTTTGTCCTTTTATGTGTTTATAATTTCATGTACTTCTTTTGAATTGTCTGAAATAATACATTCAAAGTAGCACAAAAAATAATGGATTCAAAAGTAGCACATGACAATTATGAAATACAAAGCAACCAACTCCACACTATGACAATAAAAGGAAAACACCGAAATTATTGATGAAATGTTCACTCAGTAGTGTAAAACAAGTTCCCTTTAGTGGTTGATGTTTGCCTCTCTCAATGCACTGCAGTAGCTCAGTAGGTAGAGTGCTCGTAATTGGGAGGCCGTGATTTCAAACCCCGATCGGGACTGACCTCAGACTTGAAAGTGGGTAGTGATTGTTCTTTCGCCAAGCACTCGGCATTACGAAAAGTCACGGTTTCTTCAGATTGGAACTTAAAATAAACGAGGTCCCATATCACGGTATGCGTGTTATCATAAGAACCTTGCTGTATCATGCCACCATCGAAACGCAGAGGCAAAATGTCTGCACTTTCGCCTTTAGCTGATGACGTCTCGATATGAGTAAAATATTCTTGACTTGGACGTTAAACACCATTACCAAACTCTACCTAACTCTCTCAATGCAGATGACTAAATCAAGAGGATGAAAAATGTTTGACGATTAAGGAGTGTCTGTTAAATCACCGGCCTTTCATTTTCATGGCTTAATAAGAAGTCAATCAACAAACAAATCTTCATTAATATTTTATTCAATAAACAAATGTCATGACAAGACTTCAATTAACAATGAATTACGTTTTGCGCCATACTATTTACATGTACAACCATTTGTAATGAATACAGAGAAGGTAAAGATGAACAAAAACTTTTGTTGGTTAACACAAATCTCTCTCTCTCTCTCTCGTTCAGTTTATGTAGAGCGAAGATGGCTATTCATATATTCAAGTGTAACATTTTGTGTTTCTATGAATAAAATGTAAAAAATCCAGTTACATCAAGTGCCTGTTCCGTATACTAGTATTGTAATTGGATATAAGGGTTCGATTCCCGACTGATATGACCTTTCATTTAACAATATATAGTGTACGTTATTCTGCAAAGCTCTAGTTATAGTACGTCAAGTTTGACCTAGCCGTTTGGCCGTAATTTTGAATATGAGATTGGGCTAATAAATAGACTGTGTGGTTTTGGTAAGACAATATATTTTATTATTATAAACACCCGGCACCCAGTATTACTAACATCTTTCCTTATGTGTCAATTTTAAATAGCCGCTAAATTACACAATGGATACGCTCGTTTGAATATTCATATCAAAGGTCAAACTGCCAGGTCAAACTTGACACACTCCTGTATACATGTATCAAGTTTGCATATTATTGTAATAATCTGCTTTTATGATTGGAATATAAGATTGACATAGAATGTGTCTGATACAAAGACGTTTTACTTCTTGAATGCACACAAGTAGCTGGTAGTGGTTCATTATAATTGAAACAATCTTAATAGGGATTTTGCTTTCGAACTAAATTACAATATTACAATATGGATCAACCGTTTGGAAATCTTCATGTTTTCTTTCACACGTTCTCATCGAATTCCCCAATGGTAGAGTAACATGTTAAATTTGATTTGTAATTCCAAATGCTAACTCTAGATGAAATAAAGTGAGTGTTCTTTATACACAGAGTAGTCTCCCTTGTGTTGAAACGGTTACTTTATCTTTTAAACTGCAAATGTTAAGAACCAAAATTAATGTGTCATTATAATATTATATGCCGACCGTTTCCACTAAATCTGAATTAAGATTAAGCTTCAATGATATATTCCCGCTAAAGTTGTTGATTTCAATAGACTTTTTGTCCTTATCACCCGATTCTTCAGGCGGTTTTTCACTTTGTGGTTCTATTTCTTTTGGATTTTCTAACTTGCTTTCTTGCATCATGCGTTCGTTTAATTCTTTCATCTGACTTTCTTGTTTTGCTCGTCTTTCTTCAGCCTCCTTCAGTATGTCTATGAAGCTGACGCCACTCCTGGCCGATTGCGTGTGGTTCAGCCGGCTTCGATTCTCAGCCATGACACTTGATACTGACAAGTTACTTACACATCGATCACCTCGGCGTTCACTCATTGCACTTTCAGATTTCATTCGACTCCGACTTTCTCCCATGACACTAGACACGTTTCCTCGGTCGCCCTTGTAATCACTTAGTGCACTGTCCGATCGCAGCCTGCTGACTCGGTATTCACTTAATGAACTTCCGGTTTGAATTCCGCTATCATCCTCTCCAATTCCGTCGTTTCGTATTGAGGAAATTTTATTTTTAGAATTCTCAGTTTTGTTTTCGGATTTCAAACCATTACGACGAAGTGTCTTTTTGTTCGTTTTTGTTGTATTTATAGAACGCCTGACGTCATTGGTTCCGTCACCACGAGGAGTTGGAACATATGAAGGTTCGTATTTATCGGCAAGTGATGGCGGTAAAGGGTGAAAATTTATATTTTTGGGCTCAAATTTTTGTGATTTTGTACCATAGACCACAAATGGATTTAGTTTCACTTCGGTCGTTGACAGTTTTGTCAGTCTTGGACTGGCGGCGGAAGTACTGGTCGTTGTCGTTGCGATTTTGTTCCGTAAAAGCTGGGTTTCCTTACCCATTTGTTTAAGCATGACTTTTTGTGCTCTATCGTACATTTTCATTTCATTAGATAGTCTGTTCCCGGCTCTGTTATTATTGCGCAACACACCATCTGTGTATTCTGAACGCTGGATAATATCGCCATATTGGATTTTTGTCTTGCGCACAGACGGGTTCCGGTCTACATCCCTGTGTATCATCCTGGTGGTTTTGTTTCATCAAGCTCGTTAATTCACATTCTGTAATTAGAAAAGAAAACAAAAATGATAATATGCATGTAATTTCAAATGACTTTTTAGGATATCTTCAATTCGTGGGACATTATGTATTATTGCAGTTATTGAAAGTAATTCACGAGTTCACCATTATTTGCTTACTGGAAAAATGTGCCTGCATGTTTGAAATTTTCGTTCATACCAGTTTACCATAAGCATAGTTCCGATATTTTGACAACAAATTCCTCTGAATGTGTGCACTTTTATATGTTTTTAAAATCTAATTTAAAAATACTTATATACTTATCGGATTGCTTTCCTGTAATTCGATTCGCGTGTGCAACCTGCACAGAATAAATAAATCCAAGATCTTCGTTACATTTTTAAACTTTTTGATGAAAGTGATGAGCAAGCCACAGGTTAATATTAATTTGTAACTGAATACAGGTAAAGTTACCATGGTAACGTTACAACAACCACCGCAACCAAAAACAGAATCAACACAAGATAATGATAAAACAGCCAAATGTTTGTTTTTAAGTATGCATACATACATACAATAATATTTAAAATCCCTTGCAATCTGCATGTTGTTGATACGATTAGGCCCTTATGTAAGCAAAGTACAAATTTTGGCAACTAACATGTCAAAACATTTGGCACTTAATTAAGCTAAATCCACTCCCGAGGTCGAGAGACCTCAAAGTGAACTTATTAATAGTGGGAGGGTGTTGAGTTAATCCATAAACCTGGCACATGTGCATTACACGTTTTTTATCTGATGTATATATGAAAAACACAAAAGACTCTTTACAATCTATTTTGTAAGAAAAGAAAGAGTAAATAAGTTTCAGTTTTTATATTCACACTATTTTGCAAGCCGTCGTTGTGTATCCCCGCTCATTTAAATGATCTATGTAACTTTTCTGGAAAAAAATATTTTAGTAAAATTAAAATCTAAATGTAAGCTTTAATAGAAGTATTTCTTTAATCACTCAAACTCAAAACGTGGTACACTGAAAATAAAATAAAAATGAAAATAACTGATAGAGCACGATTAATTAAAAAATGAAAAGATCTCAAAATGCTTGACTGATAAAGTAGCTATTCTTGAACAAAAATTTTAATCTGTTAGACCATTTGATTTTAAGACCAGATTACCGTGCCTATAATCCCCTTAATCCCCGTTCTATTATTGTTAGTGTAACACATTTGGGCCTGGATATAACATATAAAGGGGTTATAATTTAATATAAGAATATATTAATTTCATATCTAAATTTAACTGTTACAGTACAGACCTGTCGAAAGTTTAACACTGAGCTAATTAAAAGGCGCCGAGTCTGCATCTCATCTCGACCCCCTCGCTAGCTATATCTCTACGCAGCGTTTAGACAATCTCTGCAGCTTTGTGGTAACTAGCTGTCTCATATTTCTCAGTCATTCAGCAGTCTAAGTTCGATCTCTTTTCGTTAGCTCCTAGTGTTTAACTTTCGACAGGTCTGTACTATATATATTAATTTAATATCTGGTGTTAGCCGATATATATATATATATACACGTGTATGCCAGACGAAATTACTATATATAAGGTGCGTTATTAATTTTCATAAAGTCATGGCGAATTTAATAAACAAAATGTGTATTCATTTTACATATGGTTACATTTATGCTATTATAAGAATAAAGAAATATATTTTATTTATTATCCTGTCATTTATAGAGGATTTATGGATGTTAACAAAAGACATACTAGCTACAGCATTATTTGTGATAACGCAATATATTTTGAATACATGCACATAGTAAGCCTATTCATTCCAGCTCATTTTTATAATTTTGCTATTTTTATTTATTTTCAAAATTGTAAAATTTTTAGAACATACACACTTTCACACGTGAGGAGTGTAGCTAGCAAGACAAGAGAAGCTTTCCCTTCCGGAGGACCTGACATCACTTCCCTTTTGGAGTTCACGTGTTTAACTTAATTTGCCAGTTTTCAAATCTTTTTAGGTATACATCGTGTATGACGATTGACTTGTAATTAAATATTAAATTTGTTAGATTTTTTCACGTGGCACGTTTATTTTTTATGCAATAATACAGTAAAAATAACACATTATTTATTGATGAAAGAAAACTTTAAGTCCAAGTCAAGGTTATTGAAGTAATTTAGAGACATTTTGTGATATTCAACCAGATAAAAAAATATTTAAAAAATCTTTCGCACACTGTTCATCTAACTTCAAATGGTATTAAAGATTTCCCTCAGAAGTTCTAACAATTGATGAAGATAAATCATCAGCTTAAGTAAGTATACACTTCAAAACGCATTAGACTTCAAACGTTTTCACAGCAATGAAGACAAAGACAAAAGTTATACTTCACTATCAATGTCTTAGGTCAACAATAAAATCATAAATAGTGAAGCTGTTTTTTTGTCATTCAATGGCAATATGTCTGTGAACTGCACTGTAAGTGAAAAATATCAGCTGTGTCCATAATATCAAGACAAACTGAATAATGTACTGTCTAAAAGAAACAAATACAATTTTTCTCAGCAAAGAAAGTCTTGTTTTGAATGAATGAAATAAAACCTCATTCAGTCAATCCTTTTTCTAAATATAATAATGAAGAACAGAAAAACTATATGAGTGTTCCTCTGATTTTCCATCCTACCCGCGATTCTAATTAATATAACAAAAGTTACTGTTCGGTCAGATATGGCATAACCGGCGGAATGTAATAAACTAAATAAATTAAGAAATGACATTCCGATCATGATATTTCAAGGGGTACCATGAGCACAACTGTCATTTCTTATATTCATAATTCTTTCTTTTAATAAATATTTTGTACCAATAATTGTTTCAGCTCTTGGTGCTATTTCTTCCATATCTGCTCACGCGTGAGATATGGTTTTTTGCCATGCGAGATCGACATATCTCACATGACAACGTAATATTTCAGGAAAATTAATACATATCAAGGGTCATGACCCAAATTGTCTTTCAACGGAAATTGCAATACAATTGCTTCTGTATGTTTCACCAAAGAGAAATACACATTGTAAATCTTATGTGTTGAGATATAAAATGTTGCGCTTCGCGTGACGTCCACAAACATATTGTTAAATACACAAGACAAAATAGTAGACATTTAATCAAACACAAACATACCGAGCCATGCTGTTCCTGTCTTTTTTGAACTCAGAAATTTCTACAATCGTGTCTAATAAAGTAAAACTCTTACATAAGCGGCGTTGGGCATTTGAGCGAAAGCATAGGACAAATGAGCAAGAAAAAACGGACGTTTGAGCGACGAATTAATAGATATTTAAGCGACGGAATTTTAAGCGATTTAAGCGAAATTCCAAATACATGGTAGACATTTAAGCGACATTTTTTCTTAACCTTTTCTTTTAGCAAGACTGAAGTCTTTTGCCCCCTGCTTACCGCGGGGAAGTGGAAGTAGGATTTTTTGCAGAATAAAGTCTTTGAAAAGCACCGAATTAAAATTTTATAAAATCCAACAAACGTCTATCATTTTATAACATCTTACATTTCATAAAACTGTGAATACATTGTAAAAATTACTGGATAAAGCTTAAAGTAAAGAAGTAGTATGTTTTTGTAAAGCATCAAACATCAATTCTGTAGCGGTAACCAACATTCGACCTGTAAGTATACAGGTGAGTAGATTAAAACTGTCGCTCAAATATCTATCGTAAAATACAGGCAATAGTTAAAATCTGTCGCTCAAATATCCACTAAAGTCGTCGCTCAAATGCCCACTAGGAGTTTTTTTTAAATTTTCGCTCAAATGTCCTGTGCCCTTACAAGAGCACTAGCGATTCGATCCATTTTATACGCTCATTCTGTTGGTCCCTTCACTTATAGAACTTCTATCACTGTCTAATAGTAAAATCAATATGCATACATTGTCGTTTTGCAGAATTGTGTGCATTTATTTCTTTTTGAAATCTTAAATACATCCGGGACATATTCATTTATACGAGTATATGCTATAGAATTCTTCCAAACGTTGTAAAGCCATGTTTTATTTTTGTGAAACACGTTACAAAAAAAAACAGTTTTAACATTTTTCAAGGCATGAAGTACCCAAAGAATCCATTAAAAAGATTTAAGCTTAATACGTTTATATTTGGAAAACTGACTTTACCGAAACGGAAAAAGAATAAAATCACAACATGTCTTGCAGACTTCTTTTTTCTACATTTTGTTCTAGGATACCAAAGCGAGAGGATACCAATCATATTGTGCATGCATTACTTAGTACCTTTGTTTGTGTCATCATTAGCTTGCCAATTTTCTAGTTCCGCCACATACAGTGGTGTTTTAACATCCTGAATACAAAACAGGTACATATTATCTTAATACGCATTTATAAAAAAAATGGAAAATAAACAAACAACAACAAAATTGCAATAACTACTTTCTAGGATACCAAGTTGAAAAAGTGACAATCTAAAGCATATTGACATTATCCATGCATACCCTGAAGCTTTTGGTAGAAGCTCCCGAATATTCCATGAAAATCCATTAAAGCCATATTTTACTTTTGTAAAACCGGCTTTATCAAAAAATGAAAATTGGTTTAACATCACTTACATAGGGTTTCAAGTGAATAATCCATCAATTGGTTTTACCGAAATAAAGAAAATAGCTTAAACTCACTTACGGACTACCTTTTTCTAAGACACCAAGGTGATAGAGAGAAAACACCCAGCTTCATATTATGCATGCATTACCTTAATTTTTGTGTTCCGCCACATATGGGTTTAGACATCCCGGGTACATGTATATATTATCTTAATATACATGCATAAAAAATGAAAAGAAAAAAAACACGATATCTTTCTCGAACTTCTTGTTTCTATGGTATGGAGATGAGAAACAACAATATATATTCATATTGTGTGTTGTTAAAATACAAGCCGGTACCAGATGTACCCAATTTTCCGTTCCTCCACATACAGCGAGGTTTTAACACCCCTACTACATTGCAGGTTATATTATCTTAATACACACGTATAAAAAATAAAATTAAAAAAAACTTGCGATATCTTTCCCGGACTTATTACTTTTTAAGATACTAGTTGAGAAAAAGTTCCAGCTTCATATTGCTTATACATTACCTAATATGTCAGATGTACCCAATTTTTCGTTCCGCCCCTACAGCGGGTGTTTACATCCCCAGTATATATTATCTTAATACACAGGTACAATAATAATATATGTACGATATCCTGTTTAACAGCTAGCTATGTCTACATTAAATATTAAGATCAAGAAAACTTAATCATATTGATAACTTACGGTGGCCCCTAAAGGACACCAAATACATCATTAAATGGACCGTTCTATATAATGTACATGTATTTAGCGCTCCTAAACCGTATATATGGAGTGTTCTACATAATGTATTTAGTGTATATAAACTATATGAATGGAGAAAATAGTTTTTTGCGTGACAGTTAAAGTTCTTGTTTTCATTCTTATCGAGGCGGTCAGTTATGGGATGGTAGAGAAAACAGGAGTACATGGACAGAACCATCGACCTTCAGCAAGCAAACTTTCTCACAAGTATATGCCGAAGTGGGATTTGAACTGAGGCAGCGAGAGGCTTTGTGTTTCGAAATTACCTCCTTTAGACCACTTGACAACCGCTTATTGCATAAATTTTTTATTCAACTCGTTTAAGAAGTCCAGCCAGTATCACATACTCACCCATGCAAGATTCTTATTTTTATAAATTATAAATTAAACTTTATCCCTTAACAAAAACGTAAGTTTATACAAATTGTGTATCCATTGTATATATATATATATGTCCCTTCAAAGCCACCGTAAAATGGGAAACATTGATTGATTTTTCCACTGACGTAGATAGAAAGTTGAAATATACAAATACCTACATAAAGTGTTTCTGTCATATATAAAAGTTTAAGAGTTAATGTCCAAAACTGTTAAAAACTCTATAAACTAATGACAAGGTACAAATGTATATCGCAAAGTTCTCAACATTTATATATACATTAATGGTTAAAATGAAGGGTAATAGGGGTCAAGTGAAAATCAGATTTAAATGATAAAACCAATAGATTATTTTCCATGTCCACGAATAAGTTTCAGGATATGATTGAAGAATAATTCGATTTTACGTAGCAAGCAATGGGAACATTACGTACGTTATGTGATAGACTTTTTACATTCACATTAAAATCGGTCTGTGAATCAATTTTAGGATACGTTTTCAAAATAAATTTTTATTTCAAATAGAAAGCAATGGGAAATTACATAATGCAAAAAAATTTTGGCAGTAAAAATAAGTCTCTAAATCTTATTAATTAATTAATTTATTTATTTATTTATGTATTTGCTTGTTTGAATGTTTTAATGTGTGATACATATTTCACCAATATTTTGTTCAATTATTTACAAACTAGTAAACGTTTCACTGACTTTTGAGTTCCATACGCATTGTGCTTTTAACAAACACTCTCAAACACATGTATATGTATACAGATGTACATATTTTTAGCTTACTCTGGAAACTGCTATCAAATTACAACATGCCATCCTCGCAGTCATTAAAATTTAATTTTGTTTTAAACTATGCACTAAACGTCCTGTCTAAAAATAGAATTAATAGACAAGTTATATATTCAAAACAAACAAAAGCTCGTGACTGACCACGGTTATTCAATTAAATTTTACTGTCCTCTAATTGACCACAAGTATGGTTAAGTGATATATAATATATAATGGTAATTTATCTTAAAGGCAATACACAACTCCTTGATGTTCAAAAGTAGGTATATGTATATGTATACAGTACAGATCTGTCGAACGTTTAACACTGAGCTAAAGAATTGGTGTCGATTCGGTTTGCATCCTCGTTAATTTTTTGGTTGCTGCTATCAACATTACAAACATGTCGAAAGTTTAACACTTAGCTAACAAATCGGTGTCGATTCGGCTCGACTCCTCGTTACCTGTTTCTCGGCATCTTTTCAACTGTTGATGTCAGCATACACACCTTTCGAAAGTTTAACATAGCAAATTGATGTCGATTAGACTTGACTCCTCGCTATACTCAATAACTTTTCGACTGCTGACTCAGGTTTCACAATGACCCCCTTAAATTAAATCGGACCACCGCGGTAGCTCAATTGAAAGAGAGCTCTCCGTAAGTGGGAGGTCGTTCGAACCCTGACCAGGTCTGACTAAAGACTTGATATGGGGTAGTGACTGTTCTTTCGCCAAACACTCGGCATTACGGAATGAATGTCACGGTTCTTTCGGATTTGAACTTGAAATAAACGAGGTCCCTTGTCACGGTTGGCTTAGCACGCTAAAGAATCCTGCTGTATAATGTCATCAGCGCAACGCACATGCAAAATTTCTGCACCTTCGCTTTGAGCTGGCGATGTCTCAATATAAGTTAAATATTATTGATTGGTACGTTAAACACCATCACTCAACTCAACTCTTTAACTTTAATCGGGTAAATTGGAAATCTGAATAATTAAGTTTTTATGTTATTTAGTAATTTAAGTTGTCATTTTGAAAGTCGATCTAAGCTAATATATTTTATTTATAACAATCTTGAAATTTGGTATTTTTAGTACAAATAAATATCGTCAAAATTTGCCAAGTTAAGTTCAGGATTGATCGTGAAACTGGAGCCCGTTATCTATATCTCAAAAGCTTTAAGACCATTAGCTATCTATATTTTGGCAACTCAGCAGGACTCAAGCTTCAACTCCTGTTCATTACCTCAGTGTTAAACTTTGGTAACTCCGGGATGTATACCTCTGCGACATTCCTCCGGCAACTCAACAGGCAAAGTTCGGCTCTTGTCCGTTGCCTCAGTTTTAAACTTTCGACAGGTCTGTATATATGTAAACAATTCATTGTCTTGTACTCACTATAAACTTTATGGTCAGATTTGGACACTTTAGTGTCCTTTTAGTAACCGTTTACCACTATCATAAATTATTTATCCTTTCATCTATTATTTTAAAGAAATATCTTAAGAAAATACTTAAGAAGCATTTTGACGTAAATGTTGTGAACACTTTTTCATTTTATTGACCAATGCATGATTTAAACACTCATGTACTCGTCGTACCAGTTAAAATATTGAAATGGACATGGATAGAAATATTACAAATTTGCTTGGACATGGTACCTTCAATAGTTACATAGATACAACCGTGAATTGATACCGTAAAACAGGATATTGGTCAGAAATCCGAAAGACTCGAATAAATAAAGAATATAAGGTTCATGTCCAACTACCTCTGCAGTGTATCAATGTGTCTGAAGTGTTAGAAGTTTTAGAAACAAACATTCGAAGTGAATAGTATGTGTACATGAAAAGGTTCAACAAACTGCAAGGTTTTCACGGGGCATTGTCCATTGTCTATTTTACATTTTTACAGAATATTATACATATATATCCGCAAACTTGACCACTTACTATACTTTTACAACTTGAGAGCATATGGTTTTTATTATTCATTTCTTTGAATCGAATTTTTTTCCATTAAACAATCATTAAAATGAATTTAAAATGCATTGACCTAACCAAATTATAATTTTAAATAAAAAATCTTTATTCAGTTCTTCTGTACATAGAGTAAATTTTGGGAAAAGTTTGGAAATTTGATCACGTTTATACACCAATAGAACGCAATGGGAAAATTACACCAATTGCAATTGGGCCTCATTCAAAGCCACATTAGGGTATTTAGCTATAGGTCAGGTAGGTCACTGTTGTTCGGTTTTTTTTCAGGTGTGATCATCATGACTATTCCGATTATAACATAACATTTTTAGGTGTTCCGAGTAAGAATGAAGAGAAGGGATAATTTTGACATAGTTATATTTTTTGTTTTGTGAAAAACTCAAAACGTTGTTCTATGCACAGAATTAAGTTCACTTTTGAATGAATGAAAAATGTTTTCTTATTAGGTCAGTATATTTTGTATCAAATCTTGACAATTTTTGTGAGTTTGCTGGAAAGTACGACTTTATTCTTGCATTTTCCATGTGCACTCAATTTGTGGAAATACAGTAATTTACCCCTCTAAAATCTATCTCCTTCGCGGTCTAAATCTATATATAGTTAAACATTGGGGCCAATACAGACGTTTAATGTTCCTGCATTGCCATCAATCGTGTCCATAAAGTTTACAACATTGTCCGCAGTGTTAGTTTTATTTTACAATGTCCATCCTAAGATTTTTATGGCCTAAACTTAATTCTATGTATAGGCAATGATAATATTTAAAAGTTAAACTTCAGAGTATTAAACTAATAATATATATATGATGACCATCAGGTACGCTTTTATGTCCACTCGAAAACTTAAGTACACATGCACTAAAATCGCGACCAATTACTATTATTTGTTCAATCAGATTTTAAAATGGCGTTAAATCAATGAAAACCATACCGATCTATGTTTTAATCACAACCACAAAAGCAAAATAAAAACATTAACAGTACAAGGAAACAGACCATTTTCATCAAAAGATTTACCAAACGATAAAAAACCCATACTGATCCATTTTCAAGTCAACGTGAAAACTGACATATTATTTAAAAACGTCAAATGTCACCAGGGAAGTGAGGCCGGGTGCTCCAGAATGGTCCCAAGCTATCCAAATGGAACAAACATTTACCAATCTAAGTAAGAGGTTTTGTATTTTCCTACCTTAGGTGCGTATATTTTATGAATTATCCAAAAAGGGAAAATTTCCGGTTCCACAACTCATCGCGTAGGAATAAAAAAAAACAACACCAAACATACCAATCCATATCAAAATCACAATTCCAAAAGCGAAGTAAAAACAAACAAACCATTCCATGTCCAATCCCAAAAATGATGTAAAAACAAACATATAAATCTATGCCCAAACCACAATCCCCAAAGCAAAGTAAAAACAAACATACAAATCTATGTCCAAACCACAATCCCAAAGCAAAGTAAAAACAAACATACAAATATATGCCCAAACCACAATCCCAAAGCTAAGTAAAAAATTTTGAAAGTACCATAATAAGTTAAACACAGGAACTTCAATCAATGAAGTCAGGAAATCACTACTGATAGAACCTACCTTGAGTCTTCACGTAAGTAACTAGTGTTGTCTGGTGGGTTTGATAAACAAACATCAACATATATATATAACTTAACAATAAAAACCTTTATGTTACGTAAACACAGTTAATGAGTTTCTCCGTCACACTATTTAGCCAATACCTTCAATTTTTAATTATTTTCACCATATTTTGTTACGTGACATGTGAATACAAAAATCCCTTCATGAATTAATTCCTTTTGATCAAACTTAACATATAAAGACTAAACTGGACAAAGAGCGGATATACAGCGCAGAACTGTCGAAAGTTTAACAATAAGCAAGTAAAAGATGTGTCGAAGTGGCTGATATATGGTTAGCTAATGACTGAAAAGATGACGAGAGATAAATAACATCTACCAAACAGCTACAGAGATAAAGCTAACGTGGGACCAATATGAGTTACTGATTCGGCGCCAATTCGTTAGCTTAGTGTTAATCTTCAGACAGGTCTTTACTGTATGCAAGCATTCTTACCCACACGACTCGTTCATTATTAATCAGATGACGATCGTGCCTTGCCGTGATTTTTTCCTCCCCGTGATTTGTATGTTATTAAAGAAACTAACTATCTCTTAGATGTCCCTTAATTGAATGGTAAAATATTGGCTATTTTGAGACAAACAAACAATTGTTAGTCTTTTGAAAGTGAAGATAAATTGTCTTCTGGAATGTTTAATTATCGCTGTGAGTAACAAACAAACAGAGAGGGTCAGGTCAAGATAGAGAGAAAACAAAAACAACCTTTATTTATTTAATTAATTAATTATTTATATGTGCTTATTTTGAATTATGAGAAAATTTTAAAATGGTAGCACATTGGTTTATCATTTTTGAAAATTATCAATTGAAAATATACAGTTTAAATATCGTATATAGTAACATATACATGGCCTTCTGTCGAGCAGCATAAGGCTAGCGCTTACGAATCAAAGCGCTTCAACAACTCCTAATGAGTTGAGTTGAGTAATGGTGTTTAACGTCCCAGTCAAGAATATTTCACTTATATCGAGACGTCGCCAGTTATAGGCGAAGGTGCAGAAATTTTGCCTGTGCGTTGCGCTGATGGCATTATACAGCAGGGTTCTTTAGCGTGCCAAGCCCACCGTGACAAGGGACCTTGTTTATTTTAAGTTTCCATCCGAAAGAACCGTGACTTTCATTTCGTAATGCCGAGTGTTTGGCGAAAGAACAGTCACTATCCACTTTCAAGTCTTGGGTCAGACCCGGCCGGGGATCGAACCCACGACATCCCACTTACAGAGCGAGCACTCTACCAACTGAGCTACCGCAGTGGTACAACTCCTAATAAAGTCTAACGTCTAATTTGTACTTTACTATGATTCACGCTGCTACTACTAGCATTGCTCTTTTTCTCTTTTTCCTCTAAAAATTTGCAAAATTCTGATATATTCTAAATTCTCAATATACTCATACAACATAGTCGACGTTTGGTCAAACTTTCATCTTTTTAAGCAACTTCAAATCTCAAAACTCTACAGAGTGAAAAATCCTATCTATTTCAACTCGTCCTAAGATTGCGGCTCTAGACAAGAAGTCTTTTTTGTATTACAAAAATAAAAAATTCTCAAAATTGAACAGACTGTATTTGCCTTCTTGTCTGGAGCCGCAATCTTTGGACTTCATTAGAAGTTATTGCATATATAGCACCTCTCCGTGTAAAAATCTAAATGTTGAGTTGAGTAATGGTGTTTAACGTCCCAGTCAAGAATATTTTATTTATATCGAGACGTCGCCAGCTGTAGGCGAAAGTGCAGAAATTTTGTCTGTGCGTAGCGCTGATGACATTATACAGCAGGGTTCTTTAGCGTGTCAAGCCCACCGTGACACGGGACCTCGTTTATTTTAAGTTCCCATCCGAAAGAACCGTGACTTTCATTTCGTAATGCCGAGTGCTTGGCGAAAGAACAGTCACTACCCACTGTCAAGTCTTGGGTCAGACCCGGCCGGGGTTCGAACCCACAACCTTCCACTTACGGAGCGAGCACTCTACTAACTGAGCTACCGCAGTGATCAAGCTTGACAAACAAGATTTTAAAGTAGTGAATAAGACCCCTCTTCGTCTGGAAATCGATATTGCAAAAACTTCAAATCGTTTATTATTTGTTAATCAAAGAGTAAACAGGTGGTTATTTAGAATTCTTGATTTTCTTATTAAATAACACTTAGAGACATTCGTGTTTACCCGCGATCTCTCTTTCTCCTCGTAATTGTTGTTAATTTTGCAAATTAAAGCTCAATTCTCGGGTGTGTTTTTGTTGAATTAATTTACAAAGTTCTGTATCGTTTGAGTCTTGTGAGGAATAATTATCGCAAACCTTAATGTAACGAAATTTTAATGAAATAAACTTTTCTTTCAAATGGCCAGTAATTGTTACAAGAAGCTCAAAACCTTGTTGGTAACGAAATAGAAGTATAAAATAATAAGAAGAGTTAACAAACACAACTTTTCAAAACAATTAATTGTCGCGAGAGAGCATTGTTACAGCACTTGGTGACATTTATAAAGAAAAGAGGAACATTTTATTTTTTATTTTTTTATTTTATTTTTACAAATTATCAATTTTCACCACAAAGCTTCATTGTTGCTGTTTGTAACGCAAAAAGTTATATGGGGAAAAAGCAGTCAAATTTTGTTCATTTAAAAAGTTTATTTTTTCAAATGGTTATAACCTCTGGCACTTGAAGTTTTTTATTGTAATATAAAATTGCAACAGAGCGCTTAATTATTGATGTCAGTACCAAATGTAAAATTATTCAGCAAGGAATTAAGTTGAAAATCGACTTTAAGTTATTTCAACATAGATTGACCTCTGAGATTTTGATTTGAACATGGATCGGTGTGTTTGTGGTTGACTTTTAGGATTTTGAAAATGGATCATGATCAGTTTATTTTGGGTTGACTTTGCCGTCCAAGCACTTATATATTGAAGTTTAAGGCACAGTTATTTCACTTGAATGGTGGTAAAAAAAATAAAATCTGGTACAATAAGTTATATGAAATGACAACTGATTGTATTTGTTTTTTTATCTAAACAGATATCTCCATATATAGATTTACCCCAATTTACAGTTATGTGTTTATATACATTTTGTCGCCCTTTAAATTATTTTAAAGCAATTATGTCGACCAATTTGTAATTATTCTTCAATATGTTAAAACACGTGTATTTACGGAAATTCTTTAATATCCTTTCCACACCTCGCACATGTAGATTAATGTTAAATTTTCCCCAATTTTTCATATGGTTTGAATGATGTTTTTACGTCGTCGTCAGCAAATTTTCAGCTAGCCGTGACCGGACATCGTTCTTATTAATCTAAACACAAATCCATGCGGCGCAAGACATTGTGTCAGTTTTTATTAACTCTTTTGTAGTCGCGCACACTTATGATAGCATTTAGAATACTAGACAGTACATTCGCTTGCAATGTCTCGACTAAACATCATAGAACACACCGTCCTTTTTCATAATGGTACCGAGCCAAGCAGTACAAGAGGACAAGGAAAAAACGTTTCTCACATGCGGTCGACTGGGCAAAGACTACAATTTTGAAAAGCAACATTTATTGAGTAATTTAACTCAGTCTTATAGCGCTGATACCACCAGAGGGTTATCGCCATCCACCGTTCAAAACACAATTGCCTTTTAAGCAACGCATTTATGTCTGCAAATTTTTGGGATAAAATGGAAAGGGAATTTTTTTTCTCGACAAAATAACAATATTGTTACATGGCTTTTATTTCATTGTATTTAATATTAAAGAAAACCAATGAATCAATGCATGTCAAAATGCCAATCCGTAAGAAAAGTGAAAACTGAAAACTGTCAAACACGTAGACATCCACCAGGGACTCAGGAAGGGTAAGTACCCCCTGTCTAGCTGGCTATACCCGCCACGTGTGTAATTAAAATCATAATCGCACGAGTACGTTTACTCATATTGGTAAAGTTTATTTATTGAAGAGTGTTTGATCTCAAGTCAAACATCTGAGGGTATTTAAATGCAGTAAAACGGGACAATGTTATTGGTGAATATAAAATGCACAAAATAGCTTTAATCTTTCTAGATTTATTATTGTGATCAACAAGGATCATTTAGAAGACAGACATCAAAGACAACGAAATTAGTCTTTGGGACAACACCTTAGAAAGTCGTTCATTATAATAGATTGTGTAATTTCAACACCTCAGTTTTTATAGTAACCACCTCTTGTAGCTACCTAACAATCATGAAGCAGTGCAAATAACTAATGATATAACAGCGAAACAAAACAATGAAAATAAAATATAAAAACATGCATCGTGACCACTGATTACAAAGTTCCCGATTTTGAACGGGTATTGGAGTAAATGTTTTTTGATGCGACATTAAAGACTCAATCATGACGGGCTAGATGAGCATCTCCGGTGTGTTTAGGGATTTGGCGGCCTTTTTTTTGTGAAATGGTATAGTAAGCTTATTTTAAAATATTTTTAAAAAATTTAAAAAAAAAACCACAGACCTTACCTGAAGCTTTCCGTTTACAGTCTTTCAATATCCTAGTTAATGATTTTAAACTTTCAGTTCAATTCAGACTCAATATTTAAGTAATTATAGTTCTAACATTTTACATAATCATTGTAGTATTTGTTATGAGTTAAAAAAAGTAGAGTATTTTTTAAAACTAAATTATAAAACAAACAATAAATCAAAGATCTTACCCGGTCCAGTTTTCATAAATTTTTTTAAACGATTTTCAAATTAAAAGCATAACATTCAATATTTAAGTTAACCGTAGTTCTAAAATATTATAAGGATTTTCAACTTTCAGTAATATGTTACAAATTATAGATTTTTTTAAAATATTAAAAAAAAAAAAAACAACATAAAATCAAAGTTCTTACCCCAAGTCCAGTTTTCATGTTATAATCTTTTTCCGTGACAATACTGGTGATTCAGCAAAATTTCTGACCACTATGAAATATCTATAAGATAAGTTAACTACTCTAAACCTTAATCAGGTAATCTATCAATATAGTACAGGCCTGTCGAAAGTTTAACACTGAGCTAACGACGTAATCTTGCTTGGCTCAGTCTGTTTCCATCAATTTTAGTTGTAAACAATCTCTATAGTGGCCACGCTCTTTTTCTAACTCTACAGAGGTGATTTTATCACTGAGCACTTATCTTTGATAATCTTGCTTGGCTCCGACTGTTTCAATTAATTTTAGTTGTAAACAATCTCTATAGTGGCCACGCTCTTTTTCTTACTCTACAGAGGTGTCTTTAACGTGTAATGAGACAAGGAATTTCGATTTTTAGTCTCATTCGAAAGACAATTCTAGTATTGAGCTTTTTTAATAAGACCGAATGAACAACTAATCTTGTGTCCTCTTTAGCTACAGTCAAACCTGTCTACAAAGGCCACCCAAGGGAACCAGGAAAGTGGCCTTAATGGACAGGTGGCCTTTATACACAGGTTCAAATAATATGAAAATAGAGCAATTGGGATACAATTCTACTGGCCTTTATAAGCGGGTGGCTCTTATTTAGAGGTTGCCTTGAAGGCAGGTTGGACTGTATATCCCGGCAGCTTTTCCGTGGCTGCTATCTAATTCTCTCGCTAGATTATCCGCCACCAACTATCCATAATTTGGTCATTTGACAGTCAAACTTTGACTCCTGTACGTTAGTTCAGTGTTAAACTTTGACCTTTGGACAGGTCTGTACTGTAGATAATAGGTAAGAAGTAATTACTTTACTTACCATAATAGTAAGTTACCCAACAATGAATCAGACCTTACCACAAAACACGGAATACACAGTACAGACCTGTCGAAAGTTTAACACTTAGCTAACGAATTAATGCGGAATCCGCACATCATCTTTTTTGCCCCTCGTCAGATACATTGGCAGCCAGTATCTCTACCTCGACGGGCTTTTTTGGTGACTGGGTTTCCATATCTCGACAGCTGAACTTTGGCCCTTTTTACGTTAGGTCAATATTAAACTTTTGACAGGTCCTTACTGTACACATTCTCAATCACTAATTCGTTTTAGGTTTCCACACAATGAACTAAACCTTTAACTCGCCATTAATTAACTCTGTAATGAATATTTAATAACGTTTTCTCTATTTGATATTTCTTCCCACGCTAGCCAGACTCGGCAGAACTTTGTCATTCAAAATTCCTATTTTTTTTAATTCTCTTAGATTTTATTCATTTTAAAATTTGTTAATTCAATTTAGACAATGTAAGTAGTTTTGTTTTGTTATTTAATTGTTATTCAATTTTCTTATTTTTTCCTTAATTCTCTAATTTGATATTCAGTTTTTAATCTGTTGATTCTATTTACATAATTTAAGTAGTTTTGTTTGGTTATTTAATATTTATGCATTTGTAATTCATTTTTTAACTTTCTTTTGCCTTCTTAACTTTTTGCGTTAATCGTCATAAATACAATTCAGGTATTAGGATTACCTCTTTCTAATGTTGTATTTATGGTAATTTAATCTAAACTTTACAAAAGAAGTGATAAAATTTATGAACTAAATACTTTTATTTGTAAAAAAACTACCCTTTTATGATATTTAAGAATGTTTGACTTCAGTGTTTCTGTCTAGCCTACAGTTTATAAAGGTGTTCAGAAAAGTTTCAAGATTAATTTGTCGCTTAAAATTATATCAACGTGCAAGGTTATGGGACGTCTAGTGTGCTTGCTATGGAATGCACTCAGTAAGATGTAGATATCGTAGTGATCGACTGTTTGAACATCTCAAATCAAACAGGAGACAGTAAGCAATCAAAATCAGACATGCATGTATGCATCCATGTCCAAAATCCCAATCCCAAAGCAAAGTAAAATCTTTGAAACTGGCAATTTAAATCAAACACAACTTTAACCAAGGAAGTGAGGACGGGTGCTGTGAAAGGTATCAAATTATACGCTTTGGTTCTGGTTTATTCAGAAACTGAAAACGAATCCATTTATTCAATGACATTATTAACAAAACATTAATATATATCTAAATATAGAACATGTTACATGTCATGTTACATAAAATTGAAAAGGATACGGGAAATAAAACGACAAAAAGATGATTGAAAAGGCCAAATACTATCCGATTAATATTATCAACCAATTTAAAATGTTCATATAAAAATAGGTTTTAACATTACGATATTAAACAACAAACAATCCATGTCCAAACCATGATCACAAGTAAAATGAAAACTTTGAAGAAAGCAAATTATGTTAAACACGTGAACCGCAAATATCAGAAGGAATGAAGGTTCGTCTAAATGTACTACTAAATCATTATCAGTAACTCTTACACAATTTTTGACAGTCGTCAAAAATGGTCTTCAGTCTTATTCAGAAAAAAGTATGTTCTACATCTGATATTAACCAAATGTGGATTCTTAAAAATTCTAAAGAATTACTCGAACATCTTGCTTCTATTACTTTATCTCGTGTAAAACGTATAAAAACATTTGATTTTTTACACTACACATCACTATTCTTCATTCTAAATTGAAAACAAAACGTCTTAAAGAAATTATTAACTTGTCATTCTTTTACAAAAAATGGTAAGCCACGATACAAATATCTTGTGCTGAACAGGGATTCTGGTTATTTTGTCAAGCATCATCCGAATTCCAAAGTAAACATAAATATATTGAAGATAAAACTGTGCACCATCGCTTGCTGACTTGTTTCTTTATTCTTATAAAGCAGAATTTATGCAGAACCTTGTTAAATCTGGAGAGAAGACTGTCGCCAAATCATTCAACTCAACATACAGATATATAGATGACGTTCTGTCTCTTAACAATCCTATATTTGGAGACTATGTAAATGTCATCTATCCTAGTGAGCTTGAAATAAAAGACACGACTGATTCCTTAATTTCTGCTTCATATTTCGACTTATACCTCAATTATGACGCACACGAAAGGCTACATTTGAAACTTTATGACAAACGTGATGACTTCAATTTTTCTATTGTCAAATTTCAACAAAGATGGCGTCGATGTCGATGTGACTGATACTTGAAGCCAAAAATTGTCATCAAAATGGAAGAAAAAGAATCAATCATGAGTTTATCCATGTAGGAAAGGGAAATCTAACCCTCGGGGTTGAATATTTCTGTTAGAGACTCGGCAAGCCTCGTCTCCGACTGAAATATTCAATCCCTCGGGTGGCATTTCTCTATCGTACATAAATTCTATTATTCTTCCTTCGTTTCTTCAAGCGGGAATCTCTATCTTAAACATAGGAAGATGGAAGAAAAATAAATAAAAAGAATCTTGAATAATGTAAAACAATAAGTTTAAAAATTTCTTAGTACTTATAAAACATGTATGTACTTACAGAACTGCTGTGTATGACCATGTTGTGGCATAATTATAACACATTACCAATACTGTGTACCGATAGCTATATTTAGACTCTAGCTGCATGGATAATGTCATATCAATCACGAGTTGTATATTTTGTTGTTTCATAGTTATCATTTGAACCCGGTAGTACAAAGATCAGTTTAAAAAGTTTGTTTGTATCCAATTTAAAAGCCTACCCATTTTAAAAACTAGAAAAAAAAAGAAAAAAAACTAAACCATAACCGCAACACCGAACACCATTTTTATCGATATATCCAATGCCCGGTCAGAGTAGAAGGATTTATAAGCAGTGGTCTCGATATGTCTTATTTTTTATTTTTTTTATTTATTTTTTTTAATTTAAGCTCTTACAAACAGGGTTCAAATCACACTCGGGCAGTTCAAAATACTAGTAATAATCCATGTCCAAAGCACAATCAAAAGGCAAAGTAAAAAATGTCAAAATGAAAAATTATGTTAAACACGTGAGCTTCCACCAAATGAGGCCGAGTGATGCGGAAGAGCAAGTACCTCTTATAATTAGTGTTAGTGGTTGTCTGTTTTCTAAGAATTGTCTCTAAAATAAATAAAAGATCATTGACTGGTGTGAAAACATCATTTAAATGGATAAGTCAAGGGGGTTGACCTGATGAATAACTCTATGCTGGGGTATAAGTCAGCTTCTCTCACAGTTCTAATTTTTATCTGTTACATTTTACAACAAAACATTGTAATTTGATAACTTGAATTCTAGTATAACAAAATAGAGCATGGTAGCTCTTTCTTTAAAATTTAAAAATAAGCACATTAAAAATATGAGCATATAAAATTAGAGCACGTGCCCGCATAAATTAATGGCCGGATAAGGGTGTATCCTAAACAAACATAATTATCCATGTCCAAACCAAAATCAAGAAGCAAAGTAAAAAGTTTGCATCTGTCAAATTAGGTTAAACACGTGAACTTTCACCAGGGGAGTGAGGCCGGGTGCTCCAAAAGGCTAAGCACCTCCTGTTTAGCTAGCTACATCCGTCACGTGTGTAATTAAAATTGGGTGCAAGGACATGGAACTATGGGACGTCAAATACATTTATATACAGGGCAATACCAGAGACATCATACTTATAAACAATACTGGAATTATTGTTAGTAACAAATTATTTATGATGGAAACAGATCAAGCTGAATTCCTACAAGTAGAAACATTTTTCTCATGACTAACCCGAATCATTAAGGTCGTACATGTATATTGATTAATTGACAGAGTATAGATCATTTTTCACTGTTGTTCTGGGGTCGTTATTTATAATAACAGGACACGCAGGAAATGCAAGTTTATTGCCTTTTAATAGCAGACGTTATGGCCATGTCAGTTTCATAAATATAGGTCAGTCGATACAAACAATTTAATGATGGAATAACAATTACTTAGCAACAGAAGGGGTAACCATGAAAATGCAACATCGACATAGTAACTATAGACATGGCACAGGAACCGGATATATGATCGTATATTTGATTATATCTGTGTCTAGTTTAAAATAAATCAGACACCAAACATGAAATGAACACAATATTGAAACGAACGCCCAGAGAGAGAGAGAGAGAGAGAGAGAGAGAGAGAGAGAGAGAGAGAGAGAGAGAGAGAGCATGCGAGAGAGTGAGAGCAGTTCCTTACCCAGAGTCATACACATTTTCAACTTAAAGTGCTAATTTCGTATTCCTTACACCCTCACCCCGATTTAACAGATGCCTCTGTGTCGAGGATTGTAATACCATATAGTTCCGTGTTTCTTTCGTTCCCAACGTGACGGGTGTAGCTAGCTAAACAGGAGGTGCATGGCTTACCCACTCCGCATCATCCGGCCTCACTTTGCTGGTGGAAGTTCACGTGTTTAACCTGATTGGTCAGATTCAAAGTATTTACTTTGCTTTGGGATTTTGGTTTGGATATGGATTGATGTGTTTGTTTTTACTTTGGGGTTTTGGTTTGGATATGGATTGGTATATTTGTTTTTACTTTGTTTTGGAATTTTGGTTTGGATATGGATTATTTGTTTTTGTCTTGTCAATGGTCTTGGATTTTGTAACCGGAAATGAAATTGCTCCAATGTTAAGTCAGATTCTGTCACTACTGTTTCTTTAACTGGTCAAGTGACGAGATTCGCAGATAAAATAAACACATTTGGTTGGCTGAATGTTGTTTTTGGTCGCAACAAGAAAATGTTTCTTATTTATTTCAAGGATATATTTTAATTCAAGTTCACGTGCTACATGGGTTTTCCTTAAGCATATCTGTTCTATTCTATACTAGCGGGTATATATGCCGACCATTAGTAAACTTTCCTTGCTGCAGATGAACATACCCGACCTTTTTGTCGATTTTATTTAAGGCTTACCGCAAGAAAAATCACCTTTCTTGTTTGGGGATGAACCCATAGCAGTTAAAGGTCTTGGGTTTCAAAGCTAATATCTCAATCACTCGGCCACTTCGGTCCGACAATTTAAAACTCCCCGACTTTTACCTACACTGATAATAACTAATTCAAGTTATCTAGTTGTATTATTTCCTTTCGTGCTTTCACTTACGACCCCACTATATAACGTCAAGAAACGATGTACAGTCAAACCTGTCTATAAAGGCCACCCAAGGGAACCAGTAAAAATACAGTCAAACCTGTCTTTAAAGGCCATCCAAGGGAACCAGTAAAAGTACAGCCAAACCTGTCTATAAAGGCCACCCAAGGGAACCAGTAAAAGTACAGTCAAACCTGTCTTTAAAGGCCATCCAAGGGATCCAGGAAGGTGGCCTTTGTATACAGGTTCAAATAATATGAAAAAAGGGCAATTGGGATACAATTATACTGGCCCTTTATAAGCAGGTGGTCATTTTTTAGAGGTGACCTTTAAGGCAGGTTTGACTGTATACAGTGTTTAGTAATCAATAGAGAGCCCTAATGTATCAACTCAACTCTGAGAAGTTATTCTTCTATACCAGTCTTAATGACTTCCTTCATGTGTTATTAGTTAATAGCCCCGGCTATTATCTAAACCATTTATCTGTGTAGACTTGTGTTACGTAAATGTTACTTTGACAAGATCTAAACTGTTAAACAACATGCTATCAGCAACATCTCTGAAAATTCATCGTGGGTTTTCTAGAATATGCATCTTTTTAAATGGTAATGACGGTTCTCTTTTTTTCAAAATGTTTTTTTCTAAAATATGCATCTTTTTTAAATGGTAATGACGGCGCTCTTTGTTTCAAAATGTGTTTTTCTAAAATATCCATCTTTTCAAATGGTAATGACGGTGCTCTTTTTTTTCAAAATGTGTTTTCCTAAAATATCCATCTTTTCAAATGGTAATGACGGTTCTCTGTTTTTCAAGATGGGTTGTCATCATGTTTCAGACATTATTCGGTTTGTTGACTTCATATATACCCCTTAATTCTATCCACGAATTTATCAACACAAGAAAAAATTAAGAAATTCAGAAAAATGTTATATACCCACACGTGGCGGGTGTATCTAGCTAAACAGGAGGTGCTTATCCTTCCGGAGCACCCGGTCTCACTTCCCTGGTTGAAGTTCACATGTCTAACCTAACTTGTCAGTTCCAAAGTTTTTACTTTGCTTCTGGACTGTGATTCGGACATGTATTAGTTTGTATAAGCATTCGTAGTGCTCATTAAACGTTGATGCCGAAAACCGTTGGTACAATGATGTAAGAGTTAAAATACAAAGGCCTGGTATATTAATTCTACTTTGGTCCTCAGTTAATATTGGACCAACCTTGGTGGGACTTTAATTACACTGTTGGGCTAAGATTGGTTGAGAAGATGAAAATTTTGTCCAATATGAATAAACAAATATATTAAACAAAAATATGATCATTGATTTTTGCAGAAACTGACTGAAACATTATTTCCCAAAAGCGCCTTTAAAAAGTCATTAATAACAAAGCACATAACGGCAATTAAACAGACATTATCATATATTTACGCGGGAGATATAATGATATGTTTACGCGGGAAATATTCCATTATCGTTTATATCACATTGATTTTTGCGTGCTGCAAATAAAGAATAGTGTTTCAAACGATCATAAAACAACCAATTAAGATCTTGATTGCTGTTTTCACTGCACAAAATTACAGTACAGACATGTTGAAAGTTTACCACCGGGGTAACGAAAAAGTAGAAGAAGGTCGGCTGACAAGTGGCAAAGGTATGGATAAGCAGTGGCTGAGAAGCTGTGGGGAGATAGCGCTAGCAGCTGTCAAAAAGCAGTCGAGCTATCGAGCGGCTGAAATGAGCGCCTGTTAATCACTGGTCAGTTAGCCTAATGTTAAATGTTTGACAGAACTGTACTGTATATCAGTAAAACATTTAAGTGTCCCAGAGTTATTTAGCTGCTTTATAGCGTGTTAAATAAAATCTATGTTGCTTTTTACAGCAATGTCTTCTGAAGCCTGGCGTTTCGTCACTCGACGCACCTGGTCAATTTCTGAAGTGGGTGACCTGCACTTATAAAGTTATTAAGGGATGCTGATTGCTGTTTACACTACAAAAACTATAGATAAATAGCCGTTTCATAACATGTGAAGCATACTTGTGCCGCTTTTTACAACATTGATTTCTGAAGTCTGGCGTTACGTCACCCGACACACTTGGCGATTACTGGAGTATCCTACGCTTCAAAAATTGATTAAAAAAACGGACAATCGAGATTTGTTGATTGCTGTTTTTACTACACAAAACATCTGTTACGTATTTAAGTGTCCCAGAGATAAATAACCGTTTTATATAGCTTGTGAAATAATATCGAAAAATGACTTCTAAAGCCTTGTGTTACGTCATTCGAACTATCTGGTCAATGTTTTTAATGCCCTGTGCTTATATTATAAAATTATTAAGAGATGTTAATTGCTGTTTACCCTACAAAACAAATATCTGTAAAACATTTAAGTGTCCCAGAGATTATAGTTATTTTATAGCATGTGAAATAACATCTATCTTTTTAAAGTTCGGACTTCTGAAGCCTGGCGTTACGTCATCCGACCCACTTGGTCAATTTCTTGAATTATAAAATTATTAAGAGATGTTTATTGCTGTTTACGCTGCAAAACAAATAACTGTAAAACATTTAAGTGCTCCGGATATAAATAGCTAATTTATTGTGTGTGAAATAGCATCTATCTTTTACAGCAATGACTTCTGAAGCCTTGCGTTACGTCATAACGCACCTGCTTAATTTCCTACACTATTGAAATAATTGTTATAAAAATACAATCAGGAGGTGTTGATTTTTGTTTACACGGTGTCGATCTGTATTTTATGGCGTGTGAAATAATTGATAACGTCCAGGCTATATTAAGTTGTTTTGTCACGAAACGAATTTTCTCAAGTATGGAATTATATAAAAATAAATCCTGAAAACATTCGCTTTTCAAAACTTGATTTTCACAAAATTTAAGTGTAATAAAGAGTTGTTAAAAAGCACGTGCTTACGTAAATATGGTGCAAATACGATAAAACGTCGTGTTGCATTATCGCTAATCGATGTTACAATAGAAAACATGCGAAAATACAATCATTTTTAATGAATTTCGCAAATACTGTTTGTTGACCTCAGGCTGAGTCGATAATTTAAAACAACCTGTTCTCATGCAATTGCGCCCAGTAATAGACATACGGGTTCAATTCTGCATCAGTACATGCGTACATAAAACCTGGATATTGTTTCCGAGGACAATCGATAAATCTGTACATAATTATCAGGTCGGTATTAGATATATGGGTTCGATTCTCGTATCGCGTGCACATAAAACTTGGTTATATATTGTTTCCGATATTTTTCGAGGACAATCACTTATTCGGTACATAAGTATCAGATCTCTGATGTATTACCGGTCAATATTGAAAATCTTTACGTTCATTGTGGTAATTTATTGCAGAAATTTCATGTAAACGATTCTTCGACGAAAATATTTCTGGTTTTGCATGAACATATATAACACAAAATCTCAAATAGGATGTCGCTCAAATTGCCTAATTTTAACCTCAATTTACGCTCAAATTAATCCAGTTGAAAACAATATTATTTAACATTCAAAACGGGTTTGTAATACCAAAACAACATACGTAAAGTCAATATTCAAGCTATGTTGTATGGTACTCTAGTATCAAGTATCATCGGGGAGGCAGGGGCATAGCTTACTATGAGGCAACCGAGGCAACTGCCTGGTAAAAATCAGATCGGTTTTTTATATTTAATTTTTTTTACAGAAACATGAAGAAAATATATAAGGATAAAAATAATTTATATTGAACATTTTGTCCTTCGTATAACAGACATGGTTAGTCAGAATTACTGAGTTGTTTTATTTGTTTAACTGTATATCACGGCAAAGTCTGGTTTCCGCAAAGTTTTGCTTTGCCTTTTTGAGAATGTATAAACGTTTGTATATAAAGTCACAAGTTTTCTATTACATTTGCTAGTATAATTTAACAGCAAATATCAGGTTTAGGTGTCGTCAGAATCCACTAATATTTTTTTTCAATTTGTCCCATGGAAGCATGCTCTGGACCGCATAGATTTGGGCTTCTATTTTTTGCCTCGGTTAAAATTGGTTCGTAACTACACCCCTGGGATGTTACTCAAGTACTGTGGTACGGCATTCATACTGGTACTCAAGCAATATGACATGGTACTCCAGTCGATCCTCAAGTATTCAAGTTGGTACTTACTCATATGGTTATCAATAACAATAATATCGATACAAGGTACTTAATATAATGATAAATTATAGAAATGTTCAAAGTGGTTTAAATTCTCAGTTTTTATTACTCACATAGCGGGCGGGTGTAGCTATCTAAACAAGAGGTGCTTACCCTTCTGAAGCACCCGGTTTCACTTTCCTGGAAGAAGTTCGCGTGTTTAACTTAATTTGCTTCACTTTGAGATCGTGGTTTGTACATGTATTGGTGTGTTTGATTTTGATTTGGTTTGATTCCGTCAAGATCATGTGAAGATTATACTTTTTAAATCCATCTTTGGTCAAAATGGGACTGATATCCACAGCTGTGGAACAGGTACTTAGGTCCTATCTCAATCCCATTTTATATCTAGGATACTCTACAAAATGATACAAAACGCGTACATTGTACAGAGAATTTTTTTACTCATTTTGTAAATTTCTGTAAGTTTTGGGGTATTCAAGATGAAATAGAAAAACAATCTTACTTGTTTCCATACATTGTTTTGTATTTCATGATGAAAATAATTCAACTAAAACAGTTCTCTATAAAATAATGGATATACAGTCTAACATGTCTTATAGGCCACCTTTATATAAGGGTCACTTGCTTATAAAAGCCAGTAGAATTATATCCCAATTATTCTTTATTCGTATTAATTGAACCTGTATATAAAGGTCACCTGCCCAAAAAGTTCACTTTTACTGGTTCCCTTGCTTGGCCTTTATAGACAGGTTTGACTGTGCTCTACAAAATGATAAAATACGTGAACATTGTAGATATAGTTATTTTGTAAATTGTTTTAATATAAAGTATTGGGCATTTAGGATGTAATAGAACTTGTTTCCATACACTGTTGGAAATAATTTAACTAAAACAATTCTCTATAAAATAATAGATATAAGATTAAGATGAAATATAGTGAAAAAGTTCCTTTTGTACCCCCTCATTCTATGTAAAAAATTTAAAAATTGTTTTCAGAGTCATAGAAAAATGTTCAAAATCTGTCATTTTTATATTTTTCAGGTAAAAATTAAAACTTAAGTGGAGGGTACAAACGGAAGTCTTTCCAATTATAGACAGACAATAACACTTACATGACACTAGTAGATGTCCGGCTTTTGACACCAATCAACTTAACTCAAGTTCAGTGTCCCCCTCTCCTGTATTTTTGTATGATAATTCCACATTGAATTGTAACACATTTAGACACACTTATCATCCACTATGTACACGTTAAGATCACCATAAGGACACCTGAACACGCTCAATAGATCAACACATATTACAATCCATAGTAATGTTATTAATGAATGGGATCGAAGTCTCTAATCCGTTAATCCAGTTTAACTGAGGATAATCCTCAATGGTTATGGTGATAAGTAAACCTTACATTACAAAGTACAGTACAGACCTGTCGAAAGTTTAACACTGAGATTACGAAAATTGAATCAAAACTGGGCTCCTTAGATAGCTAGTGATAAAAAAGCTGTCAAGATGCTGCCGACAACCAGCTACATTGTACATAACGAAGGTCCTAAACAAACTGCCGATTCGGTACTTACCTGTTAGTTTGGTGTTAAACTTTCAACAGGCTTGTAATATGTATTAACATTAATTTTATTTATACCAATACAATGCATTTCGAACTAACATGGTCAAATCGATTCCAAAATTGTCATTTGTCTAATGTTACTGTTTAAATAATATAAAGCATGTTCAACATCATTACAGATATTTCCAACTAGAAAAAAAGACATTAACTTTGTTTCAGAAATAGCTTAGTATTAGAAAAAGGACATTTGCAATGCATCTGAAAAACATGTACATGTATTTGTCAACAGACAACGGTATTAATAACACAACACAACACACGACAATGACAGATCGACCAAATAAAAGAAAACAATGAAAAGACAAAACCCATATTTGGACAATTGATTATAAAACTCACAACTTTGGACAGCCACTGGAATAAATGTCCAGTGGTGATGTAATAGTTTTATTGAACTATTTAAGTTACTTCAATGAAGTCTGTTCGAAATTAACACAGATATTAACGACTACAAAACGGTAGTCTAATTTTCTGTTTCTGTCATCTTGCCATTTACTTTACCGAAAACATCTAAAATAGAAGCTGGAAATTTTCAGCTGGCAATATGTACTGGGGAACGTCTAATTCAACCAAAAATACAAAACAGTACAAGTTAATGATACAAATATAAATATGAGAATTCAAAGAAAAGACAGATACATATACATGTAAAATTCTTGACTTTACACGGTCACTGGAAAAAATGTCAAGTTGATTTTGACTGAGAATATTGAATGGGGTGTACAAAAACAGAAAGTTTTATGGCCGTCATCACAGTATTGTTGATAAGTTTGATGTCTCTGTGTCCAGGATTGCCTGTATATATTTGACTTCTCATAGTTCCATATTCCTTTCACACAATTTTGATTACACACGTGGCAGGTGTAGCTAGCTAAACAGGAGGTGCTTACCCTTCCGGAGCACCCGGCCCCACTTCCCTGGTGGAAGTTCACGTGTCTAACCTTGTCAGTTCCAGAGTTTTACTTTGCTTTTGGATTGTGATTCGGACATGTATTAGTATGTTTGTTTTTACTTTGCTTCTGGATTGTGATTCGGACATGTATTAATATGTTTTTACTTTGCTTCTGGATTGTGATTCGGACATGTATTAGTATGTTTGTTTTTACTTTGCTTCTGGATTGTGATTCGGACATGTATTAGTATGTTTGTTTTTACTTTGCTTCTGGATTGTGATTCGGACATGGATTAGTATGTTTGTTTTTGATAGTCCACTCCTTTTTATATGTACTTCTATCAACCATCCGTAAAGAAGTTTGTCTTTAGACATTATGTAGAAGGACTGGGACATAGGCATGCGTGCGTTTTATTTCCATGACCAATGCCTTGGAGACACGTGTATCTATCCCTTAATAAACGTCTTTGAATATTAAATTTTTCAAAAGCTTTGCATTCGTAAAAAAGAAGAGAGACTAAAAGAGTGTAAAACATTGTGTGTTTTAATTATGAACATTTACATTACGAATAGTCACAAGTATAAGTCGGTCAAATCAATTCATAATGGTAATTTATGACATTTACATTACGGATAGTCACAAGTATAAGGCGGTCAAATCAATTCATAATGGTAATTTATGACTTTTTAATTGATTAAAGGTAATGTAAATTATTTGAAGTATAAATTTAAAAAATCATCCATATATTTATCTTTGTTTGAGAGTTAAATGGACATTAAAAATAATTGAGGTAATTTTCGGTTAAAGGGATATTACCATTAGACAGAGCTATCATATATCAACTATATAGAGAGAAATGTTATGATATAGATCGCTTAGACAAAGGGAGAAGAAGGTCTGGATTAATTTTTAACCGAGTTGCAACGAATTCGAAGTTGGCTTGCGACCGGATTTGTTTTGTATAGGAATGCAGAGAATATAATATATATATATATATGGTATGCGAGTCTACCAGCATGAGTTACAGATCAAGTTTGAGTTTCAATCCGGCCAAGTTAACTGATTTTTAATGTATATTTTGTATTGGACTTCAGTAGCATTTCCTTTAAATATCAATTTTCCGGACGTTTTCGTTGTTGTAAACTCAGATATTGACCTAAAAGTTTGTATGTGAACAATACACGATACAGAATATGACAACTCGACATGTCCAACCTAGTGCAAATCGACTTTTCTGTATAATATATCATTGTTAAATGATTGATCATATTTTTTTTACATTTCAAGTGTACCCAATTTTCTGGTAGATTGATCTTAACTTAACTAAACTAATCAGTGCTTACAAAAATTCCGAAACATTCCAAAACAGTGCTTACAAAATTCCGAAACATTCCGAAACAGTGCTTACAAAATTCCGAAACATTCCGAAACAGTGCCTACAAAATTCCGAAAGTGCTTACAAAAATTGCAAACCAGTGCATATGAAAATTCCCAACCAGTAATTATGAACACCCAATTGGTTAAGAAAATTCCCAACCAGTAATTATGAACCCCCAATTGGTTAAGAAAATTACCAACCAGTAATTATAAACCCCCAATTGGTTAAGAAAATTACCAACCAGCGTTTATGAAAATTCCCAAATATTGCTCAATAAATTTACAAAATTACTTACGAAAACCCCCCAAAACAGTGCTTATGAATATTCCCAACCAGTGCTTATGAAATTTCCCAAACATTGCTTTTTAAAATACAAAAATTGGTTCTGAAAATTCCAAACCACTGCTTATGAAAATTCAGAAGATAGCAGTTATGAAAATTTCCAACCAGTGCTTATGAAAATGTTCAACCAAATGTTTTTGAATTCCCAATCAATGCTTATGAAAATTCCTAACCAGTGATTATGAAAAACCACAACCAGTGCTTATGAAAATTCCCAACCAGCTATTATAAAAATTCCCAACCAGTGCTTTTAAAAACTACCAATCAAATACTTATGAATTCCGATTCAAATCATGAAAATTCTTAAACATTGCTTATGAAAATTTCCAACCAGTGATTTAAAAAAATTCCCAATCAGCATTTATAAATGTTGACAATCGTTGCTTGGGTTAGAATCCTCCAAAAAAAGAATGGTCTTTCAACAAGGTTATGTTTAGTAATTTTACCTTAGAATTAATAAGATCATCATCATACAGGTAACCCACTTACTGAATTGAATACTGACATTGTACTGTAAACAACTTTAGAGGAGCTAAGGCTATCCTTCCATTTTTGCCTCTCCTTCGCTGCTGTTTTTGCTGTGTTCCAGCTGGTCCATCCGGCGGCGTTTCTTTCCTTTATGGTTGTTCTCCTCCATGTGGACTTAGATTTGTAGACAACATTAGGGGAGCAACATCTTTACACTGATTGATTGAATGGGATTTAAATCCCAATCACTTATATTGAGATGTTTTCAGCTATAGGTGAAGTGGCAGACATATTTACCTTTGCAGTGCACTCATGATCAGGGCAATGTGCAGGTAGGATTCTTTAATGTGCCACATCTGTGTCATTTGCCATTGGTTTTTATGTCTCTTCCAATGGACACCATGACCTTCATTTGTAAATGAGGAGTGCTTGACGAAAGAACACCAACTACCTATATCCAAGTCTTGGTCAGACCCGGATCAGGGGCCGAAACCACAAACTCCTATGGAACAAGCACTCTATAAATTAAGTTACTGTAGTGGTACCATAACCATTAGATATAGCCAACCCACTTTACTGTACTGTGGCTATGATATAACCATTAGATATAGCCAACCCACTTTACTGTACTGTGACTATGATATAACCATTAGATATAGCCAACCCACTTTACTGTACTGTGGCTATGATATAACCATTAGATATAGCCAACCCACTTTACTGTACTGTGGCTATGATATAACCATTAGATATAGCCAACCCATTTTACTTTACTGTGGCTATGATATAACCATTAGATATAGCCAACCCACTTTACTGTACTGTGACTATGATATAACCATTAGATATAGCCAACCCACTTTACTGTACTGTGGCTATGATATAACCATTAGATATAGCCAACCCACTTTACTGTACTGTGGCTATGATATAACCATTAGATATACATACGCAGAAATCGAAGCCCGATCTGAAGGGTTATCTGCCCCTACATTAGAAGTCGTCCTATACTGACCATCTCAGGTGTGATATACTTTACAGTTATAAAGGTAGTTCAGTCGAGCGTGACCTGTTAGATAATTCCAATTTGGGAGAGCGATAAGTGATTATAGATCAACAAAAATCCAATCGGGGTTTTATGTCTCTGGCTAAACGCAGACGGATTATAATCAGTATTTAGACACTAATGACCCGAATGCATCTCGTAATGAAATGATGAATAAAAAATTAACATGCATATGTACTAGCTTATGGAATATTTGCACGAAATCATAATTTTATAAATGTTTTAAATACGTTTTGTCGGGGTCTTATATGCTTACTCCAAGTTTAAATGAAAATTAAATAAATAAATAAATAAATAAATAAATAAATAAATAAATAAATAAATAAAAATTGATAAGATGTTTTCTCAATCTAGCAGAGATTTAAATAATAAATCTTCGTTTTTTAAAACATTTCATTTTAACTTGATTATAAATAAATAAATAAATAAATAAATACTATGATTTTTCTTATGTTTATTTTTTATAACTAGATGATTTGATATTCATCTAATTGAACCGACAAATCCAATGCTGAATAGTTAACTGCAATATTTTATTTTATTTTATTTTATTTTATTTTATTTTATTTTATTTTATTTTATTTTATTTTATTTTATTTTATTTTATTTTATTTTATTTTATTTTATTTTATTTTATTTTATTCATCGACCTGAACTGTGAAAAGAATGCAACATAAACCTGGCACTGGTAAGGACAAAGCCATGTGTAACGTTTTGGAGAGAGAGAGAGAGAGAGAGAATTATTACTCTCAAGTCACAAATATTGTTCAATAAATATGATCAATATACAATAATATTACTTTTTATTTTAACAATCGGGACATGATTGGGACATGGTCAAAATGCAATATAATATTCTGAAAGTTCACGAGAACTTAAAAAAATCTGAACATAACGTTTCTATTGAACAGTAGGGGCTCAAGCGTGACGGTTTACCTACTTGTTTCATTCATTAATTAATTTCCCAATCAACAAAAAATCGAACCTAACCCATCACTTTACCTAGATCATGTTATTTGTGTCATGGCAGGCAATTAACATCACGGCTTTCTTTAAATTAGAGGTAGTGACTGCGTGGTGTTATTATTATTATTATTTATTATAATTATTATTATTATTATAATCATCATTATAATTATTATTATAATTATTATTATTATTCAATGTGATGTATTTGAATGATAATTTTATCACGAACCGTTTGAAAATCTAATAAATATTAGTTATAAATTTAATTTTTGTCACTCTGTTTTGTTTATTTGAGTATAATTAAAACAATTTTAAATCCGTTCAATAGACAATTATTTAAATGTAAATGTTAATTTTAACTAAGTCATCTTCAATGTTGTTTCCTAATAATAATAACATGGCTGGGAATAATCATGTTGTATTTCAATTATTTTAGGGTTAAATGTTTTATGGCATTGATTACTTTTGAAACTTGAATAAAATAGATATTATTATTATTATTATTATTATTATTATTATTTAAATAAAATATAATAAATAAAAATGTGCACATTTTTTTCTGAACTTTTGTTATTTTAACTCTCATACTCTATTAGTTAAATAAATAAGAATTATAATAAAATGGAAAATAAAAATGTGCACGTTTCATTACTTCCTATTTTTTCTCACTTGATTTAATTCTTTAATAATATTTTAAATAGAAAAGATTAGATCCAGTAGGCTAGTATTTGACCATGATAGTCTATACATATCCATAGTATATACATACCGGCAGTCTATCATATTGGCCCTTATCCACTGACTGAAATATTGATACAAATATTGTACCACCTAAATTTCAAATTAAAAGTGGAATGGATTTTTTTAAAGATACCACAAAGATTTTTATAACTGAATTTTCATCACGATGTGAACTTTATCATGAAAACCAGACATTTTCACTTTTCTATATCTTTAATAAGAAAAAAGCTGTTTATAAAAACAGTGCAGTGCACTTTCTAATGAGTTTCATAGGGAAATTAAGTAAAATGTCACCATATTTTAAATCAAAAAGTGGAATGGATTTTTTTCAAGATATTTTAATCATTTTTATATTTGAATATTCGTGACAGTATGTATTTTTCACTGAGAACCAGACATTTTCAGAAAATAATATTGTTATTGGTGAAATTTAAATTTGAAAATCGGGTATATCTAGTTCCCATTGTAACTTAACGGGCTGGCGATCGCACAGGTGACTTAATACAGGTGATGAGACCATCGTCTTAACGCATCAATGGTTTACGGTCGGACCTCGATTTCTGTACATGGCCAACCCACTTTACTGTACTGTGGCTATGATATAACCATTAGATATAGCCAACCCATTTTACTTTACTGTGGCTATGATATAACCATTAGATATAGCCAACCCACTTTACTGTACTGTGACTATGATATAACCATTAGATATAGCCAACCCACTTTACTGTACTGTGGCTATGATATAACCATTAGATATAGCCAACCCACTTTACTGTACTGTGGCTATGATATAACCATTAGATATAGCCAACCCATTTTACTTTACTGTGGCTATGATATAACCATTAGATATAGCCAACCCACTTTACTGTACTGTGACTATGATATAACCATTAGATATAGCCAACCCACTTTACTGTACTGTGACTATGATATAACCATTAGATATAGCCAACCCACTTTACTGTACTGTGGCTATGATATAACCATTAGATATAGCCAACCCATTTTACTTTACTGTGGCTATGATATAACCATTAGATATAGCCAACCCACTTTACTTTACTGTGGCTATGATATAACCATTAGATATAGCCAACCCACTTTACTGTACTGTGACTATGATATAACCATTAGATATAGCCAACCCACTTTACTGTACTGTGACTATGATATAACCATTAGATATAGCCAACCCACTTTACTGTACTGTAGCTATGATATAACCATTAGATATAGCCAACCCACTTTACTGTACTGTGATTATGATATAACCATTAGATATAGCCAACCCACTTTACTGTACTGTAGCTATGATATAACCATTATATATAGCCAACCCACTTTACTGTACTGTGGCTATGATGTAACCATTAGATATAGCCAACCCATTTTACTTTACTGTGGCTATGATATAACCATTAGATATAGCCAACCCACTTTACTTTACTGTGGCTATGATATAACCATTAGATATAGCCAACCCACTTTACTGTACTGTAGCTATGATATAACCATTAGATATAGCCAACCCACTTTACTGTACTGTGACTATGATATAACCATTAGATATAGCCAACCCACTTTACTGTACTGTGGCTATGATATAACCATTAGATATAGCCAACCCACTTTACTTTACTGTGGCTATGATATAACCATTAGATATAGCCAACCCACTTTACTGTACTGTAGCTATGATATAACCATTATATATAGCCAACCCATTTTACTGTACTGTAGCTATGATATAACCATTAGATATAGCCAATCCACTTTACTTTACTGTAGCTATGATATAACCATTAGATATAGCCAACCCACTTTACTGTACTGTGACTATGATATAACCATTAGATATAGCCAACCCACTTTACTGTACTGTAGCTATGATATAACCATTATATATAGCCAGCCCACTTTACTGTACTGTGACTATGATATAACCATTAGATATAGCCAACCCACTTTACTGTACTGTGACTATGATATAACCATTAGATATAGCCAACCCACTTCACTTTACTGTGGCTATGATATAACCATTAGATATAGCCGACCCACTTTACTGTACTGTGGCTATGATATAACCATTAGATATAGCCAACCCACTTTACTTTACTGTGGCTATGATATAACCATTAGATATAGCCAACCCACTTTACTTTACTGTGGCTATGATATAACCATTAGATATAGCCAACCCACTTTACTTTACTGTGGCTATGATATAACCATTATATATAGCCAACCCACTTTACTGTACTGTGACTATGATATAACCATTAGATATAGTCAACCCACTTTACTGTACTGTGGCTATGATATAACCATTAGATATAGTCAACCCACTTTACTGTACTGTGGCTATGATATCAGCAGGGATTTATCAGGGTCTTTTGGGAAAAGGCCCTAAACTAAAAATTGGGAAAAACTATCAATTTTTGGCTCATTTTGGGAAAATTTTTTTATGCCATTAATGATTAAATCACTGACCTCTTCATCCCCAGAACTGGAATTGTTACTTTCAGCCACTGGGAATTTATCATTCTCGTGATCACTTGTTGAATCAGAATAATCTTTTTCTGCCACTTATCAGTTTATCAGTGCTTAATTAACTTTCGTTTTCATTTAAAAACAACACAATTTTCTAATTGGGAATTTTCTCAGCCAGTTTTGGGAAAAAATCAATGTTTTTCCTTTGGGAAAGGGGCCGAATTTCAGCCCTAAATAGACCCTTGATAAATCCCTGTATCAATGCCATATCAAAACAAATTTCAAGAAAAGTTTAATTATGACAGTTTATCAATTTATTAATTACATGTTATTTATCACAGCTAGATACAGCAAATTCTACTTTAATTTACAATTTCATATGTATACATGGTATAATCAAGAAAATTACACTACAATTATATAAAATTCCTTATAAAAACAATATGTATAGTCAAACAACATTGACCCCAATTATTTTTATGGAAGAGTACATTTAAGTATGGAGAGCACAGGTATATGTTATAAGGTTGGTTGGTTGGTTGAATGTTGCTTAACGTCGCATCAGCAATTTTTCAGCTATTTGGGACGAGAACTATTTAATTAATCTCTATGGATTAATCTATGAACAATTTTGTGTATGCATGTGAAGTGCGAGTGTGTTGTATGGTCTGCCTTGTACTAGCGCGCACTCAGGGCGATTTTACCGTGCTAGCTCACAGAGTCAGTACGCCGCAGACAAGCGTACCACACCCCCAGTCCATTATACTGATACCAGGTGAATCAGTAAAGGCCAACAGCAAGGAAAATTCACTTTCCCACATGTGGTCCGAGCGGGACTCGAACTCACAGCGGTGAGAGACCCTGGATTTGAAGACTGACATCTTATCCATTAGGCCACCGCAGTCTCTTTATGTTATAAGGAAAAGTGAATCCTAATAATATGTATATATTGGGTGGATCCTCCTAAATGAACAGTTCTAATAAAAGGTCATACGTACAGGTCAATGTTGTTTGACTATACCATACAATTACATGTCAATATATAATTAATACAGTTTTTGATTAAATGTGCATCACATTTTCTTTCATAATAAATCATTTTAAACTCATGTGCAGAAATACCCATAGTGAAACTTTCAATTTACTTTCACTTTCATTGTGTGTATTTTAAGGTTTCCTGGCAAGAATAAATTTTTCAATCAATAGGTCACCACTACACAGCCAATCAGTAAGTTTTTTGTTACCCTGGTAACGAAATACTGATTTTAATTACGACATTAAACATTGCCAAAATATCTCAAAGTCTCTAACAAATGTATTTATGATCATACATTAACCTTAACATGCATTGCTAAATACAATTATCTCACAATAGACTAGTTTTTCTATCTGATTTGGCGAAATACAGTTTATCGAACACATATGATACAGAATCTTGTATCACAGTGTGGTGATACAACATTGGCGGTAAAGTACACGTGCACGTCTCATTGTGACGTCATTGGGGAATCTCCTAATTTGTCAAATGTAAACAATGACTTCATTACTACAGAACATGTCATAACATAGATCAATGGTTTTTCTGTGGTAAGATGTATTTTTTGCACATAAAGTATTTTTTTTATTATTTTTAATAACCTAATAGAAAATGTTAGATAAAAATATATATACACAGTGTGTATGTACAACCCTTCGTATCAGGTATCGTCCTTTTTTTGTAGCTCATTGCACTTGACTCATCGCGCAAGCTGGACTTGTAGTTATACGACTACGAAAAAGGACTCAACCTGATACTGAGGGTTGTACATACACACTGTGTATATAATATGTATTTATCAACCATAAGATGGCAAATGCCTGCAAATATCATGTGACACTTTGGTTCCCTGACAACAATATATAATATCAATTTAAAGTGATCAATCTAGAACTGTATTGGGGTCATGTATGTCCTGGCCAATAGACAATTTGGTAATTTGTTCAAAAAGGGGTAACAAGAGGCCCAGGGGCCACATCGCTCACCTGAGCAACTTGCTAGGTAGAAGCCGAAATGAGTTCAGTATTGAAGTGAGTGCAGGGGAGGGAGGTTTTGTACAAACTGAAATCTATACTTCCTACCGATGCTTTTCACTAAACAATTTGTAAGTATTTCTATGTACCGTAAAAGGTTGATGTTTCGACAAGCCTCGGCTTATTCCGTTACCTTTTTCTTACAGCATTTCAACCAATGAAATAATTTTAAAAAAAATTTTCATCATGCAATCTACCAATCTCAAAAGAGAGAAAATGCATAGGCCGAATACTGTAATCGGGAAATGGCAAATAGAAATTATAGAATACAGCAGGATTTACATTAAAAATTAGCTTTTAAATACAAGTACAATTAATATATTTCTCATGAACAATATATTTAACTTTATATCAAAATACTTATATAAAAGAATACAGCATGGAAAATACACTATTATTTAACCATGATTTGAACAAACTTGAATCTACACTACCTGAGGATGCTTCCATTTTAATTTGAGCTTTCCTGGCCTAATAGTTTTTGAGGAGAAGATTTTTAAAGATTCTCTCTATATATTCCTGTGTAAAACTTGACCCCCCTCTTGTGGCCCCACCCTACCCCCAGGGACTATGATTTGAACAAACTTGAATCTACACTACCTGAGGATGCTTCCATTTTAATTTGAGCTTTTCTGGCCTAATAGTTTTTGAGAAAAAGATTTTAAAAAATTTTCTTTATATATTCCTATGTAAAACTTGATCCCCCTCTTGTGACCCCTCCCTACCCCCGGGGACCATGATTTGAACAAACTTGAATCTACACTACCTGAGGATGCTTCCATTTTAATTTGAGCTTTTCAGGCCTAATAGTTTTTGAGAAGAAGATTTTTAAAGATTTTCTCTATATACTCCTATGTAAAACTTGATCCCCCTCTTGTGGCCCCTCCCTACCCCCGGGGACCATGATTTGAACAAACTTGAATCTACACTACCTGAGGATGCTTCCATTTTAATTTGAGCTTTCCTGGCCTAATAGTTTTTGAGGAGAAGATTTTTAAAGATTCTCTCTATATATTCCTGTGTAAAACTTGACCCCCCTCTTGTGGCCCCACCCTACCCCCAGGGACTATGATTTGAACAAACTTGAATCTACACTACCTGAGGATGCTTCCATTTTAATTTGAGCTTTTCTGGCCTAATAGTTTTTGAGAAAAAGATTTTTAAAAATTTTCTTTATATATTCCTATGTAAAACTTGATCCCCCTCTTGTGACCCCTCCCTACCCCCGGGGACCATGATTTGAACAAACTTGAATCTACACTACCTCAGGATGCTTCCATTTTAATTTGAGCTTTTCAGGCCTAATAGTTTTTGAGAAGAAGATTTTTAAAGATGTTCTCTATATACTCCTATGTAAAACTTGATCCCCCTCTTGTGGCCCCTCCCTACCCCCGGGGACCATGATTTGAACAAACTTGAATCTACACTTCCTAAGGATGCCTCCACAAAAGTTTAAGCTTTACAGGCCGAATAGTTTTTGAGAAGAAGATTTTTGAAAAATACCAACAAAGTTTCAATAATTCTCAATTATCTCCCCTTTAAAGAGGGTGTGGCCCTTCATTTGAACAAACTTGAATCCCCTTCACCTAGTGGTGTTTTGTGCCAAATTTGGTTGAAATCTGCCCAGTGGTTCGTGAGAAGAAGATGAAAATGTGAAAAGTTTACGACGACGACGACGACGACGACAGACAACGGACAAATTGTGATCAGAAAAGCTCACTTGAGCCTTCGGCTCAGGTGAGCTAACAAATTGTCATGTTCATACATTGATAAGTTTTATTAATGCTTAAGCATTTAATTTGTACAAACTAAATCATGTAAATATTTATTCAAGACGAATGTCATCTTAGGAGAAATACATTATCAGTTAATTTATAAGACAAGGAAATGGGGTTAGAATATTACAGGTGTTTTCTACACACTTAAATGATATTAAAAGTTGGGCTAAAATTGGCCCACTGACAGTATTTTGGGACCCATATTGTTATTTAGGGGGCAATGACACAAGGACCTTTTCTAGATTGAATACTGCAACCTGTCAATATGCCTTACATACACTTGGTACACTTGAACTTTTTTTTAACAACAAGACTTATGATTTGCCTAATTATTTTTTCATTTCTGGTGTTCATTCATTTCAGGTAAATTTTAACTAATGATGTACACATACAAATATATAAGGTTGTGAAACCCTTCTTTGATATAAGTAAATATGTTTAAAAAAGTTGAAGTGTACTGGATGACCTTAAATCAAAATACTAGTATCTAGCCCAATCAGCGAGCTTTGTCAGTGTCATGTGACCAGACTGGTTTTCTTTTTTCTATAAAGGCCTTTATTCCTTCCTGTCCGTCCATCAAAGCTAAATTATCCACCATTACCTTAGACGTCAGCCTGGAACATTAAAAACAAAAATATTTAATAAATAATGAAAAAGTGTAGTAGAGTGAAACTTAGTTTCTATTCCTGGTAGCACATGCTTTTGCATCACAAGGACTCAAAATATGAGTTTTAATTTCATTCCAGGAGTCAAGAAACAACTTTCATATTTTTATGGTTTATCATTTTTACCCCAAAAACCTGTGTGTAAACTGTACAACTCTGAGGAACAGAGAAAGTTATTACTTATTAATTAAATAGTAATTTTGCAATAACATGTATAAGTTAAATGACAATGAATTGTTTTCAAAGCTTTACAGTCAAATAGGTACAGTCATACAGCGCATGAATACAAGTGACGTCAATTGAACGTAATGAACTTGAACAATTAACACCCGCCAACTCTGTAATCTTTGCTATTGATCTAGGTTGTTATCATAAATAAACTGAAAAGATACCTAGACTAAAATTATAACCTAGTAACAGAAAGTTTGTAAGTTTAATTGCTGAAGGTTGGTGATTTTCTCTTGGCAATTCAGTTTTCTTCTCCATCATTTCATTATTGACTGCTAAGATATAAGTGAAAGAATCTTGACTGGAATGTAAAGTACCATTATTCAACTCAATCCAACATTCCATAACTGACAATCACTAATATAAGTGAAAAGAATTTTGGCTGGGATCTAAAACATATTATGCCACTCCACTTCACTCCATCTTTATAACCCAGGCATTTGGTGTATAAAAAATCCTTGTAATAAAAAGACAAAAATAAAGTCCTGTACATACTTGTATGCCTCTCTTCTCTCTAGATTTAACTGTGCATAAAATGTAGCTTTCCCCAAATGTACAACACTTTTACTTGTCTCGCATATTCTTCTGGCAATCTTCATAGTCTAATGTAACAAAATTATTATGTAAATAAAGTCAAACCTGGTGACATTACGTTAATCAAAGAATGTTTGTTCACTACAAACAGTTTGATAATTAATCAAGAAAATGAGTGAGTGAAACTCGAGTAATTGTGAGTGACAAGTAAACCAGCAAGTAAGTTAAGTCAGTAAACAAGTAAGTTAGTGAATGAATGATTTTTTAAATAAATAAGTAATTATAAGTCATCTTTTTATAAATGGTGCACAGAGATTTGAATTCCTATGCCATAGCGATGGTACTTGCTTTGATTTGTTGATTTGATGTTGGAAAATTTCTATAAATTGAATTATGTGAATTATTCAGTGTACAAAATGTCCAATTCTTTCTATAACAATAACAAAAACATTTTTTCTCTAATAACAAACCTCTTCCTCTAGCTGATCATCAGGAACAACTTTACTGACCAGGCCATGCTGTAATGCTTCTGTTAAAACAGAGGAAAATAAAATATTTAACATGTTTCAAGTGGAGTGAGGTATTAGAATTTTTATTTATAGCATAGTCAAGAAAATTTCACTTTTATTTTGACGGTCAGTTCTGGGATGGTGGAGGAAAGTGGAGTGACCTTAAGCAAGTGGATAAACAATTTAGGATCAACCCTAAAGGTATTAGAACCTAAGGTGTCTGTAACTACATGTTTTTATATCTGTTGTTACATCAGCAATTTTGCGGATATTTACAAGAAACACAATCTCAGTGAATGTTTTGAACACAAGTTTATATAATGTGAGGACATATGTAACCTGCTTTATAAGCGATTAAAAACTGCGTACTGTAAATCACTTTAATTTCGCGGCACCTTTTTTCGCGATTCTTTGATGAAAACAATTTTTCGACATAAGATTTTCATGATATCCCATGTGGAACTTCAAAATTAAAGGTTTTTCTTATAGCAACTGATTAAAATGTTAATATGATGTTTATCTAGATACTTGGCCTTTACCCAATTCATGAATTTTTATTTTCACGCACTTTATTTGTTGCGATTCTTGAACAGATCGTGTTCGTGAAAAAAAGGTGATTTACAGTATATTTGTTTGATCAAGTCAATCATGTTACCAAGTTTACAATGACATAAAAACATTAAAAAAGGACTTTTAGTTGGTTTCCCCAGTCTGCCAGTTTCTGGGATGGTGGAGGAAACTGGAATTACTGGAGAAAACTGTCAACCTTTGACAAGTGAAATGATAAACTTTCTCTCACAAAGATCTGTACCATGTGGGATTTGAACCTCATATATCTGACAAAAGTATTTATAAAATGTCTGGTATACCTTGAGCATTTATTGGATGACCTGTAAACAACATCTCCATGGCAACCTTCCTAGGAACAGCTCTACCTACAGCAACTGCAGGTGTGGAACAAAATAATCCAACACTAACTCTGAAATTTAAAAACTGATCTCAATTATTTAATCCTAAAAATAATAATACTTTGCAAATTGACTTAATAAATATTTAAACTCTGTGTACAGTAGCTCCAGCTAAGCAAAAAGTACATTCCAAGCCTATAGCATGTGCTTCTCTCAGTTTTAGTTTCAGTGAGATCAAGAGATTACATTTGAACAAACCCATAGCCTTCAATTACATAGCCCGCCACAGTTACTTATACCAATCAGCATTCTCAATTAATTAGGATGTCAATTCAGTCTATAATCACTAATTGATTAATTAAATAAGACACAAATGGTTACTAGTCTGTTTTCAAACAAGATTTATAATCACAAGGGAACTTTATGCTGTCTGGAACATTTTGTTTTCGAGCAATTGTTTTTTAATAAAACTCTACAGACTGGCATCATTTGTATATATAAAGAAACATTTTGATGGCAGCCATAGCAGCAATATTCTATAGCTAATATTTAGGCAGATGTATACTGTAGGGACATACTACAGTCCAACCTGTCATAAAGGTCACCTCCAGCTTATAAAGGTCAGTAGAATTGTACCCCAATTGTTCTTTATTCATATTATTTGAACCTGTATATAAAGGCCACCTGCCCATAAAGTTCATGTTTACTCATTCCTTTGAGTGGCCTTTATAAACAGGTTTGACTGTAGTATTGTGTTTATATACATACCCAGGTGTAGCAAACTTTGACTTCTCTGAAACAACAGCTATGTCACATGAAGCTACTAGTTGACATCCAGCAGCAGTGGCTAGTCCTAGAATAAAAAATATACCATAGAAATATTGTATGGATGCATATTTGGCAATTGAAAACAGAAGTACATCTTCTGGTGCACAACCACTGTGGTAGCTCAGTTGGTAGAGTGCTCTCTCCATAAGTGGGAGGATGTGGGTTTGATCTCCAGCCGGGTCTGACCCAAGACTTCAAAGTGGGTATTGACTGTTCTTTTACCAAGCATTCAGCATTACAAAATGAAAGTCATGGTTCTTTGGGATGGCAACTTAAAAAAATGAGGTATGGTGGGCTTCGCACGCTTAAGAATCCTGCTGTATAATGCCATCAGCACAATGCACAGGCAAAATTCCTGCACCTTCGCCTGTAGCTAGCCACATCTCGATATAAGTGAAATATTCTTGACTGGGACATTAAACACCATTACTTAACTCCACTCATCTGGTGCACGCAATTTTAATGTAATCATGTATACCAAGCTTAGTAAAATAATCTACAGTGTTGGCGGAGTAGACAAGTATATATTAGAAAAAAGCTTGAAGAAAGTTTTATATATACCCCCCCCCCCCCACAAAACAAAGTTTAGGGGGTATATAGGAATAACCCTGTCTGTCCGTCTGGTTGTCTGTCCCAATGTCGTGTCTGCTCGATGTCTTCCATATCTATTGATGGATTTTTATCAAACTTGACACAAATGTAAACCAACATGAGGTGTTGGGCTGGGGGTATTTGGCTCTAAAGAGACAGTTCTAGTTTTTTTTACAAACATTAATTTAGATTAGATTGGCAACATATTTATTAATATGAAGTTGGTTGTTGGTTGAATGTTGCTTTATGTCACATCAACAATTTTTCAACTATGTGTGAAGAGAAAATTGTTTTCTTATTAATTATCAAGGATTAAACTAAACACAAACTCATGTGAGTACATAATTTTGCGAAGGTATTTCTGATCTGCCTTGTACTAGTATGCCCTAACAGCAGTGTTAAGAGTGCTAATATAATTGCCTGCAATATCACAGATAAACCAAGCCAATCAGTAAATACTTACATCCTGTAAAAAACTCTTTTCACTCAGATTAATCACATGGTGCAAGAAAAGTTTGGAATAATGAGACAACATCTATTGCAACAGTTATGACAGGCCAGGAAAGAAGTGGAAGGGAGACAACTCTTATACATACCTGATACTTGAGCAATAACAGGAACAGACAAATCCTGAAATTTATTAAAGAAATAAATATTTATGTTTCTATCGTAAATCTGTTTATGTAATTGATGACTTCATTTAATATGTACAAGTAAGAATAGGAGTCATCAATAGTGATGACCTTGACCTGTAAAATCAGACACAAGTCATCACTATTAGTTCTCTTTGTGTAGTAGATGACTTTATTAATATGTACATGTGTAGAGAGTTCAGTAATAATATTAGTCATAGATAATAATGACTTGTCTCTTATTTTATCCAACCACTACAGTAGCTCAGTTGGTAGAGTGCTCGCTTCGTAAATGGGAGGATGTGGGTTCGATCCCTGGCTGGGTCAGATTCAAGACTTGAAAGTGGGTAGAGACTGTTCTTTCGCCAAGCACTCAGCATTATGAAATGAAAGCCACAGTTCTTTCAGATGGGAACTTAAAATAAACAAGATCCCGTGTCACGGTGGGCTTGGCACGATAAACATGATAAAGTACCCTGCTGTATAATGCCATCAGGGAAAATTTCTGCACTTTAGTCTATAGCTGGCAAAGTCTAGATATAAGTTAAATATTCTTGACTGGGACATTAAACACCATTACTCAACTCTTGTGTCTGATTTTATCCCAAACCTTGACCTGTATTTTCCTGGTTTTTTTTTGTTTTTACTGGCAGGCGTAAGCAGTAAGTGAAAAAGATGGGTATACTTCTCATTCAAGATTATTTCACTTATATTGAGATATCACTAGCAATAGTTGCAGAAATAAATACTTTGTAATTGCTTTATGTCAAGAAGCATTCAATTCCTATCATCTTTCGTCACAGTACACCAGTTTTAAAGGTTTTATTCAAAGACTTTAAGTGCAAACAGAAATTAGCCAGAGAATTTCAGAGTAGGGTTGAATGGTGTTTGAGCCAATGACCACTGACATAAAAAGTCAGTAGGCTTACAAGTTGGTCATGTAATCCTAAAAGTGCTCAGTTCACATGTTGAAGGCAGGTACTTTTCTTCAGGCATACAGTCCCCCCTTCCATCCAGAAATAGCCACCTCCATACAAGTGAAAGAATTTTGACAGGGTATAAAACATTGTAACTCCACAACACTTAACTCTACATTCATAATGATAAAAGTTAAATTTGATGTTCAGAATTTCAGCGTTCAATGTAAAAGGGCCCCTTGCATCATTGCCCACAAAACAATAATTTTGCCCCACAAAAATACTCTGGAACAATCCTGGACCGTCTTTTAGTCTGGGCTGATATACAAATATTTTCAATTCTACCCGTTATATAATTATATCGACAAATTTTTTGAAAACATGGTCCTTGCTTTTTCAAAGCCTGGACCAGGATAACCCCACCATCTGGATTAAATGCCAAGTCAGTAAATGACATACCTGTATTTTTGTCATCACAGTAGAACATGTATCAAACACCTTAGTATGATAGTCTCTACCATCTTTGGTTGTCTGAAAAATAGGAAGGATATTAACTGTTGCCATGGAAATACATTCAACAATATCTGAATTTATATATAGAGAACAGGAAGCAAGTCATTTTGGGACTTAAAAGGGTGGTCTTTATCCACATGAGACAAGTGGACTTATATAGAGGGTCATCATATAGTAAAATCCATTGGGGATACTTCAGACCGGTTGTTATAGACAGGTGGACTTTATAGCAGGTTATACTGTACAACAAAAATGTAATAAAGGTCTTAAGGTGTTTTAAACACTCATGACAGTTTAGAAAGTTTTGAAATGATAATAGTATATTTGCAGTGATGAGTGTATCACTGTGTAACAGAATCAATCAATCAATCAACCTATAAAATAACTTACCAGCTCTTTTAAATCATGACCAGCAGAAAACACAGGTCCATTTGCTGTAATTATAATTACTCTAAGATCTTTATCATCATCATTCAGGCTTGTATATAGAGCTTCCAACATTGATAGTGATAAAGCATTTCTGTAAAATAAAGATTGTACAGTGAAACCTTCATGATTGCATCAGTGTACTTGGTTACTGATAACTAAAAACTTAATATATATCATTCAAATTTCTGTAAAACAAAGATTATACAGAAAAATCTGTCTGAAGTCTGAAGCCAACAAACACCTGACTGTAATATATTCAGATTAGACCAGTATCAGTTGTCTGAAGTCTGAAGTCAACAAACACCTGACTGTATATATTATTCTGATTAGACAGTATCAGTTGTCTGAAGTCTGAAGCCAACAAACACCTGATTTATATATTATTCAGATTAGACCAGTATCAGTTGTCGGAAGTCTAAAGCCAACAAACACCTGACTGTATATATTTATTCAGATTAGACCAGTATCAGTTGTCTGAAGTCTGAGCCAACAAACACCTGACTGTATATATTATTCCGATTAGACCAGTATCAGTTGTCTGAAGTCTGAAGCCAACAAACACCTGACTGTATATATTATTCAGATTAGACCAGTATCAGTTGTCTGAAGTCTGAAGCCAACAAACACCTGACTGTATATATTATTCAGATTAGACCAGTATCAGTTGTCTGAAGTCTAAAGCCAACAAACACCTGACTGTATATATTATTCAGATTAGACCAGTATCAGTTGTCTGAAGTCTGAAGTCAACAAACACCTGACTGTATATATTATTCAGATTAAAACCAGTATCAGTTGTCTGAAGTCTGAAGCCAACAGACACCTGACTGTATATATTATTGAGATTAGAACAGTATCAGTTGTCTGAAGTCTAGATCTGAAGTCAACAAACACCTGACTGTATATATTATTCAGATTAGACCAGTATCAGTTGTCTAAAGTCTGAAGCCAACAAACACCTGACTGTATATATTATTCAGATTAGACCAGTATTAGTTGTCTGAAGTCTGAAGCCACAAACACCTGACTGTATATATTATTCAGATTAGACCAGTATCAGTTGTCTGAAGTCTAAAGCCAAAAAACATGACTGTATAAATTATCCAGATTATACCAGTATCAGTTGTCTAAAGTCTGAAGCCAACAAACACCTGACTGTATATATTATTCAGATTAGACCAGTATCAGTTGTCTGAAGTCTGAAGCCAACAAACACCTGACTGTATATATTATTCAGATTAGACCAGTATCAGTTGTCTGAAGTCTAAAGCCAACAAACACCTGACTGTATAAATTATCCAGATTATACCAGTATCAGTTGTCTAAAGTCTGAAGCCAACAAACACCTGACTGTATATATTATTCAGATTAGACCAGTATTAGTTGTCTGAAGTCTGAAGCCAACAAACACCTGACTGTATATATTATTCAGATTAGACCAGTATCAGTTGTCTGAAGTCTAAAGCCAACAAACACCTGACTGTATATATCATTCAAATTAGACCAGTATCAGTTGTCTGAAGTCTAAAGCCAACAAACACCTGACTGTATATATTATTCAGATTAGACCAGTATCAGTTGTCTGAAGTCTAAAGCCAACAAACACCTGACTGTATATATTATCCAGATTATACCAGTATTAGTTGACTGGCTGCACATTGATAATTATAAAGTTAAAATATATCACTCACATTACTTGTATGTATAGTCAAACCTGTCTATAAAGGCCACCAAAAGGAACTAGTAAAAGTACAGTCAAACCTGTCTATAAAGGCCACCCAAGGGAACTAGTAAAAGTGGCCTTTATGGGCAGGTGGCCTTTATATACAGGTTGAAATAATATAAATAAAGAATAATTGGGATACAATTCTAGTGGCCTTTATAAGCAGGTGGCCCCTTTATAGAGGTGGCCTTTAAGGCAGGTTGGTAGTAAAAGTGGCCTTTATATGCAGGTACAAATAATATGAATAAAAAACAATGGAGATACAATTCTACTGACCTTTATAAGCAGGTGGCCCTTATACAGAGATTGCCTTTAAGGCAGGTTGGACTGTACATGTATTTTTATGAATATGAAGTAAAACCTCATTATAATGCCCTTCACAATTTTTGCTATCTAGCTTATCTCCATAAAATTTTAAAGTCCCAAATCCATTTCTATGTTTTTCTTTATATTCCTCTCTCAATTTTTCGCCAAACCCAATCCTCAAGTTTGACTGAACAAATATGGTGATAAATCAATATTGACAATACATCGCCTTCAATAAACAATTGATCTAGGGAAAAGGTAAATTTGTTGATAAAATGGCTGCTTCATTAGTGACTTTTTCTTTAACCTTCATGTGAAGGTTGTTCACATTCCAAAAAGGAAAAGATGTGTCCTCATTTACAGATTTCTCTGCTACCTTGAGGAATGTCATTAAGTTTTAACTGTATTGTAAATATTCCTAGTAAACATTACCTCTTCTTTGGGTCATTAAGACAGATAGTCCTAATTCCATTTTCCTGGTTAGTGAGAACATATTGGTGAGGTTGTGATTGAGGAGTTAAGGTACAGAGTATTCTTCCTGTGGAAAACAATCTTGAGGTTACCTACAAATGTTACCAAAACACAGATAAATGTTACGATATAAAATAAAATTTAACAATATAATAAGACCCAACAACAGTCTATAGAGATGGAGCTATCAAAAAGGAAATGGTGATGGACAGAACACACACTGTGAAAGCCAACAAATTCTATCACATGACAAGCGCTGCAGCGGAATCCTCAAAGGAAAAGAAAAGTCGGAAGGCCAAGAAACACCTGGCGGAGAAACTTGCAAACAGACATGGACAGAAAGGGATGCACATGATGAGATCTGGTCAGACTAGCACAGAACAGAACTAGCACAGCACGAAATCGCATCTTTATGCATGCATAAAGATGGTGTAAAGATGGCATAATGGTGGCATAAAGATGTCTTTATGCAGTCTTTATGCTGTCTTTATCCAATCTTTATGCCATCTTTATGCATATGCATAAAGATGCATAATGTCCAAAGTTCTTTATGCCATCTTTACGCAATCTTTATGCATCTTTATGTTAAATTCAGATTTAGTTTGGGTTTTTTGTACGATTAAATATATATATATAATTCAAGAGTAAATTTTCAAATTATATAAATATGAAGTTAAAGATAATTAAAAAAATTAAAATTATTCTTGCAATATTTCACTAAAAAAAATTATTTATTTTTAATAATTTTTATTCAGCTATTGATGTATTGAATTCTATGTTATATTTTATTTTTTATTTTATTATATTTAATTCTTAATTATTTATTTGCATTTTTCCCTTCAATTCAGTTTTTATATTGCTTGTCTTGTTATGAATATTAATTTGCCCTTCTTACCTATAATTTGTCCTCGGCGGGACTGGAACTCGCGACCCTTAGGTTCCCAGACTATACATTCTTATCTGACCTTTCGTCCTTATCCATTAGGCCACGGAGGAGATGATTCAGAGGGTTATAATTTAGATATAAGTTAGCTATAAGGATATGTGATCACGTGACCAGCTCTAAAACTTTCATGTTTTAGATAAATAATTTAAAAATATATGCATATATGTCATTTTACTCCATTTGTTAAATATCTTATTTAAAATAAATATATAATAATAATAAGAATTATAATTATAATAATAATAATATAATAAAATATTATTATATTATTATTATATTATTATATTATTATTATTATTATTATCTGTTACAAAAAGAAGGAGACACTATCTTAAATTCATTTCAATTTCTTTAAAATTAATTAATTTTATTTATTATTATTTATTTATTTATTTATTTATTTATTTATCTATTTATTTATTTATTTATTAATCACTTAAATTTTTCAATATGAAAATGTAATATTCTGGGTTTTTAATCTTAAACTAATAAGTCATTAATTAAAGTACGGTATCTGATAGCTTTAATTCACTTTATTTGTTGAATGTGCATTAAATTCTGTGAGTGACTAATTGTAAAATGTAACTTACGTTAAACAAAATTAGAAAATAATATTACACAAGTGATGGTGATGAGAGAGAAAATGATTTTTATAATGATAATCTGCATACCTTATCAACAATAAGGTAACTGGTTGATAACAGAAGCAAATTCCAACCAATTGAACCGGACGGTAGTATATTCTACGTGGAAAATGTACCTGCATGGTGTTAACCTCATTAACAGACTAATTACCTATATTTATCTATGAATTACCAGTAATCACTATTTTTTTTATTAAATTAATTCTTATATAATTTCATGTGATTGAGATTAATAATTATGTAAATAAATAAATAAATAAAATAAATAAATAAATAAATAAATAAATAAATAAATTCATTCATTCATTCATTCATTCATTCTAAACTTTGAGGTGAACAGCAACATTTAACGATGATTGACGCACTTGTTTCAAAATATTTTTAAATTTTTATTATGTTCCTTTTTTATTTAAAATGAAATAAAATTCAAATGATTATTTATTTGGCATCAGATGAAAGACAAGAATTCAAAAACAGAAGAAATAAACTTGTATTTAAAAAGAATTTAGCTAGAAACGATGATCATTTGAAAGACACTGTTACCTAGTTACTCGGAACTAAGTGAAATTTTTAAAAAAATGATGTTATTACTAAAGTCAGGTAACGTGAAAAGTTGATTAAGCCGCTAGACAAATGGCAGCAAATGTTTGATATGTGCGATACATTTAGTCCGACTAGTCAGTCCACTAGACCCCATTTTAATTTTTGACATGTTGGTAACCCTAACCCTAACCACCAACAAGTCAAAAAATTAAAATGGGGGTTTAGTGGGCTGGTTAGTCGGATTACGATACACTGTGTCTGAATCACCAAATCAGAGAGGTCATATTTTGGGATTTCTTATCTAATTGTTTTTCTGCATGTATAATGGATAAATATGAGAGAGAGAGAGAGAGAGAGAGAGATATATTAGCTTAAATTTCTTAAATAAATGGTAGTATATGCTCTCTGCTTCCGAAATACCTTTTGACGAAAATTGTTGTGGATTAACACAGAAATTGCATATGCCTCCAATGAAAATACATTCTTGCATTTTACTTGGTCTCAACTTCACCCATTACTTAAGTTAGAGAAAACTTTATAGCAAATCGCATCAAAAGATGGTTCAGCTCAACATAGTTTGAAGTTTTTTTATTACAAACTGTTTCAAAAACACCTGTGACAACCCAATTTGAAAAAATTATGCAATTGCAAAATTTCTTTTTAACCATAAAACATCTTTGATTTCAACCACTTTCTTCGAGCAGTCGGGAGGCGCTGCATATAGGCGTAGGAGCAGGGGGGGGGGCAGCGGGGCCGCCCCCCCCCCCCCAATGTCAGAGAAGGGGGGCCAGGCCCCCGCAATATATTGTGTGAAATTTTGTATCATGCTAAAAAAAAGAAAGAAAGAAAGAAAGAAAAAAAAAACAAGAACTTAACAGGAAATGTCCATCTGGTAACCGATCAATTATCAATTTCATCATTATACTTGTAAAAGGGCGTCAAATTCCCGGGGTACCCATATCCAGTGGCGGATTCAGCAGAGGGCGCAGGGGGAATACGCACCCCCTTATGTCGCTAATAATACATATTGTTCAGCTCAGATTGCACCAGAATGCAGGTTTTGCGCCACTTTTTCAAAATTTTCCGGGGACTATGCCCCCGGACACCCCTAGGAGGTTCGAGCATTCAAATCTCAAATTATACGCCCCTTTCTAAAATCTGGATCAGCCTCTGAGAGGGTGATTATGGAACTTGTCACATACGGTTATTTTATAAAATCTTGGCCTTAGTATTTTAAACCTATCAAAACGATGCACAATACATTGAAAAATGCGTCTAGACAGGACTTAGTTTTGAAAATTTTTCCCGGACCCCCACCTATGCGAGGGTTTAGCACCCCTCTCATACTCAGGCTCCCGCCTTGTGCCATAGGCACGAGGTCGTACCTGCAGCACGACATCAGACATATGGCTTCGGCTTGCCCCCCCCCCCCCCCCCCCCCATATTAAATATTAAAACCCTCCTACGCCTATGCAGCTATAATAACCAACAGAATAAACGTGCACCAGGCAGTTTGATAGACAGTACACTCAAAACAGCCCACACACACACACACACACACAGAGAGATTTTATTTAAAAAAACGAATGGACTTGGACATTTTATTATAGTTGTCGGCTTGTCAACTTATTGATTTGTTGAAACTTTTGAATTACCATCTTGTGACCTGTCTACTTGCCTATTCGTCAATCTGGAGAGTGTGTGTGTGTGTGTGTGTGTGTGTGTGTGTGTGTGTGTTTGCACGTGTCTATGGGTGTGTGTGTGTGGGTGTGTGTGTGTGTGCATTCAATCTCAGTATGCCTATTAAATTCAATTAATTCACAACGCTATAGCCGAACTCTACTGTATATATTTGCTAATGTGGAAGAACACAGTTAATAAAAGAATGGAATTAAATAATGCGTTTGAATGACTTCAGTGTATATTCCAAGTTATAATTCTCTCTCTCTCTCTCTCTCTCTCTCTCTACTCTCTCTCTCTCTCTCTCTCTCAGGGAGTTCCGGGATAATTGAGGAACTGAGTAACTAGAGAATTATAATAAAAAAAACAACATTGTATTAATTAATTAATAATTTATTTATTTATTTATTTATTTATTTATTTATTTATTTATAATGATGCTTTTAAAAAGCAGCATAAGGCAGTTCTGGTTTTGAAACTTTCATAATACACTTCTAATATAACATAACTTGCATTAGTTTAATTTACAATATTGTAAACATTAAAATATAAAATACAAATTACTGTTTTTTTAATACTGAATTTTCAGTTGACACAATAAATAAAAAATATCCACATGTGTACATACGGTGGTTAAATTTTTCTGTTTTAAATTTATTTTTGTTCACTTATTGAAGGATAATGCAACTAGTCCAGCAGTTTTAAAAACAAGTTTGAGTCTCAACCAACTATTTGACTACCGGTACATAACCTTATCTCTGATTTGTTATTTCGGCTACATCAATACTGGTACAGAGTTAACAAATGTCTTGATTAAAAACAAGTTATTTACCTGTACTGTTTCCCGTTTAAGAAACCGGTGATGAATTTTAGATTATTATTCAGATTTTGATTTGATTTGATTTGATTTTTAATTACATAGATGGACTATTGCCAACTACATAAAAAATTCCGAAAAACGATTCGTTTTCTTTAGACCAGTGACAATAAATACAGTATATGAATTATTTAAATTAATTAATAATTTATTAATTAATAAGATTAGTGAAATGAACAGTTACAGTTTTTTACCGGGTTAGCCAATCCATGCTATTTCATGGTGACAAACCACTACACAATTTTTTTGTTCAATATGTTTCTGACATGTAAGAAAAATAAAAAAAAATAACAGTGGCGGATTTAAGGGGGAGGTTGCGGGGGGTTGCAACCCCCCCCCCTTTGAAAAATTAAAAAGAGAGAGAGGAGAGAGAGCTATTGACTAAGAATTATTTTCTTGGCCCCCATCGGGGCTTTAACCTAGACCCCTCGTTCTGAAAGCTCGCCTTCTGGCGCTCGCACATAGCATTGATATAATTCTCAACCCCCTTTCAAAAAATCCTGGATAATTCTCACCCCCCCCCTTTAAAAAAATCCTGGATTCGCCCCTGAATAATCAAATGATTAAATAAATAAATAAATAGCTATGTTCAATATCTTGCAAATGGAGTGGTTTTATGTTGACTACACTGTACACATTTTATTCTCTCTCTCTCTCTCTCTCTCATCTTACTAAATACGAAAAGTTCAGGATATAAACATCTACAAAATCACTGTATTGTATATATATGTGTATACATGTATTTAAAACATGTGATGAAATTATATCTCTTGCTTACAGGTAAAATCTCCTGCGATCAGTTATTATACAGCTACCCGTATACATTTGTAAATCCGTGAAAGACTAAATATGCTTAATATCGACATGATGAGAGAGAGAGAGAGAGATTTTATGTAATTTATGAAATTTAGTACAAAATTCTAGTTTTCGCTTGTTACCAGGTCACATATTCATCCAAAATGCATTTATAAATACTTATTACCAGATAAATAAATAAATTAATTAATTATTAATTAATTGAAAAAAAAATATTTAAAAAATATAATTTTTATTTTCAATTTATATATTTTTATTTATAATTTATAAATTATAATTATAATTATAATTATAATTATAATATTTTCATGCATAAAGATGGTTTAAAGATGCATGAAGGACTTTGGACATTATGCATCTTTACGCTATGCATAAAGACTGCATAAAGACCATCTTTATGCCACCTTTATGCAATGCTTAAAGATGTGATTTCATCCTGTGTAGATGGAGGAGTGTTGTCAGTGGCCAACTAGTATGTACCTCCCTGGTACCACAGGCATAAGTAAGTAAGTAATTAATAAGACAAGACTCATCATATTAACAGTAGTCAGATTGCCGATGAAAACTTAAAATGGCTCGTCAACTCAGCAGTATCCCCAGTAAGCCAAAATATCTGCCCTAATGATGAACATTTTTTTATATTGTTACCATAACACATTTTACCATCGTTAGGGCAGATAATTTGGCCTATATCCCTAATTGCAGAGGTTGATGTCATAAACATCACATTTTCCCTGAATACAGGATATAGTCAATGGGATTGGTATTGTGATATTAAGTAAATAGTGAGACAGCACTGTGCTAGAGGTTTATGTTATAGGCCTAGTGGTTGTGTACATACAAGCTGTAACAGAGGGATTAACTGCCAGACTATCTGGTCCAAATTCTTTAAACTGGTTTCGAGATAAAGTGCTTGCTTATGTGGAAGGATCGGCATGAAGTGGTTTCAATAAAGTCAGGAAGGCAACAGAATTTGTCCGCTACTTTGTTGGATTTGTATTAACTTTGTCACTTAATCTACTAACACTTTCTGGTTTGCAAAACATGTTATTCTGTACTTGTTGACTGCTCTCCAGGTTCAAGTCCCAGTTATGACACTTAGGAGGAAGACTTACTTTGGGGTCGATACACTAGCCACTAGCCTAAGGTCACGCGTAAGGTTCAGTCACAGATAAGATTTGATCCCATAGTATATGTCGCCGAATGCTCTACCACTGTGCCACATGAATTAAATGATTCAATCATTGTGTTATGATCTGGTTTTAACTTAATTATTTTAGTTTACCTGTAAATTCCCTCATTTTACCTGAAACAAAAAAAATGAACAACAGAAATTGTTTAGACCTAGTGAACAGAAAACATTTACATATTAAATATGTCTGTCAATGAGAGAATCTCAAGAATGTCTTACTTTTTGAGCAAAACGGGCACCTGTCCGTGAAACCGAAACTAGGACTGACATGTTGGACTTACTCCACGATCTACTTTGTGAACTGTCATTTGATTGGTTTTCGCGATAAATTTTAACCAATCAAGGGCGTTATCTCAATGAAAATTCATCGGAACATTACGTTATCGGGATTTTACATTGTTTATAATAACAAAGCACGAGAAGTTTCGAAATGAAATCTTCACAGCAACGGGTTGTTTATAAATGGTGGAGTTAATATATTTATCTGTTTTGTTTTGACATGTTGATATAGTGTTATCGCTTTAAATCTCATCTTTAACTTAGATACGACCGAAAGCGAGAAGCCATACCGATCCAAAATGGCAATATCGCTAATAACAAAATTACTGGGAATTTGCACGTGCTTTTTCGCACTTTGTAATGCCGATTTAGCAAGTAAGTATAATTAGGCTTAAAAAATCTATAAATTTCATTAAAAACAAAAGAAAACATTATCCAATACACATTTTAGACCAAGTACTACACCCTACATATATTATTATAGCTAGTGGATATGTGTTAAAACAAGAAAACATGCGTATAGGTCTATTAGATAACAGCAATATAATTTATTCAGATGGTAATAATTATTTCAATAATTTAATTAAATGTTACCATTTATGTACATCCCCGTTTTTAACCACCACCCCCACCCCCTCCCCCCCAAAAAAAAACAACTCATGGATGACAATATTAATAATAATCCATAAATAAACAAACAGAAAAAATTAGTAATAAGTCTAAATTTTTTGAGATCACCAAAACCTAATCATTTTTTATAAAATATCTTTTTTTGTCATGATATTTGTCTTGTCTATCAATTTACAATTTAAAGAGAAGAATAAACGTCACACACGAGTTGATACTTTTTAGTAGACATTGGCCATAGACTCCAGTAGAAAACTACAATTTTACTTGTAGTTGTGTTGATGTTTGTGATGATGTCTGTGAAATAATCTGGACTTGGCCATGAATTCCCACTGACTAAGCTGGCCACCATATGTCTATAATCACTAAATAGTTTGTGGATGGTATCATGAATTAATGAATTATTCATGTTAATGGCAATTCTTAATAACATAGACTGTCAATGATCAAAAAGTCTCTCAAGTAAACAACACCCCTTCCCTACCCCACCCCAAAAAATTTTGACACATTCATTGGTTTGGATTCATTTCAAACTATCATTTTAGGGGAAAGTGTAAAATGTTTAATAACATTCCTCCTGTGACACATCTGAGAAAATTAACAAAAAATAGGGGATATCTTCAGCCCAGGTAGATCTATGAAATTGAAGCCTTCAGGTGTGCAAACAAATGCCAGTTCACAAGATTTCAGATATAGCTGTTACCCATTTTTAGCTCGTAAGTTGAGTAGAAAGTGAGGAAATTTCACTGTTTAAAAATATCCAACTGTAACATATGCAATTTAATTTTTTTCATTAATTTTGTTTATATTTTTTGTATTTTTTACTTTTAGGTGAACAAGCAGCTAACTCAGTGGAATTAAAATTTTACAGACTTACATCAGATACAGTAAATATAATTATTGTTAATTTTCATATTTCTACTACATTTCAATCTGCCTTAAAGGCCACCTGCCTATAAAGGCCAGTATAATTATATCCCAATTGTTCTTTATTCATATTATTTGAACCTGTATATAAAGGCCACCTGCCCTTAATGGCCACTTTACTCGTAACTGGTTCCCTTGGGTGGCCTTTATAGACAGGTTTGACAGTCACTTTGACTGTATGTGTACATGTGTTTCAGTGCAGTCATATCAATCATAAACAACAACTCAATGAGTTGAAGAAACTTAACAAACACAAGGCTTATAACCCCCCATGCTTTTATATTTATGATAGTACCATTTTTCAACACAATTCCATTAAAGATATACCAATACAGTATATAGTCAATACACATTGCAGTACAGTTTAGTAATTTTGCAAAATATCACCAGTGATTTTGTTTTGCTAAAATTACTACCGAATAAAGGTGATATACTAGCAAATGAAATTTGGTTGTCCTTACTAACAAAATATAAGATAATGTTGCAATAATTATATGCTATTAGCATTTTTGCAATGAGGACCCTTTAGCTAATTGCTGTAATTCAGAACTTCAAATTTTCCAGAGCAGAAGGTAGTTTTTAAAAATTGTAACAAAACCACTGTATCAAAAAACAGTCAACCCTGCCTTAAAAGCCACACTTATATAAGGACCACCTGTTTAAAAGGCCAATAAAATTTTATCCAAATTAGTCTTTAGTCATGCTATTTGAACTTGTATATAAGAGCTACCTTCCCATAATAGGCCATTTTTACTGGTTCTCTTTGATGGCAAGTTATGGTGATCTTTACACCCATGCACATTTGAAATGGCCTCTACTAGATGAATGTTCTCAAATACCATTCATGGACCAAATACAAAATTAATTAATTGGGTTGAGATTCCCTTATACATACTGTCACCATAAATGTTGATTCTGTAAATATGTTTAATGTATTTAAACATTCAATTTATTATTTTTTAGTGGAACTCTGGGAGTTTAGAAACAACCCTCGCTGGATTGATCGTAGCTGAAGCCAATACTTATTGTGAAAGTAATCTGGCTGCTTGTCAAATGTCCACATGTTGTAATGCTGCGTAAGTACCAATGTAATATCACAAATGTGTGTGTGTGTATGTGGGGGGGGGGGGGGGGGGTGCTTCCTCACCTATGGGCGGTTTTCTCAGTGCTGTCCCTGTCAATTTTCTGATATTGCTGATTATATCTTATCCCTAGGGTGGGATAACTTTTTCCTTGTATTACCTAAAAATCATTTGCACCTACTAAATTGATGATGTCATAGTGTTTTAAATTTATGTGAGAACATCAGCAAAAACAGAGCATTTCAAGCAAAACTTTGTGTAGAAATCTGTGTTTTAATGTTTCAAATACATGTAAGTGAGAAAATTTCCCCATCCACAACTTTTTTTCCCATTTTGTTTGATGTTTGTTTCCAGAAATATTTTTGATTCAAGAGTTACTTCTCTTGAAACATGAAATGTTATGAAAATACATACTGTATGATACATTGTGTTATTTTTCTTTTTTTTTATTCCAATGATGAATTATCATCAAGGACAAGTGATTATAAAGCATGTGGATCATGATTTATGATCTTTTTGCCAAGTACATGGTTGGTGGTCATTCTAGAAGGGCCCAGTGTGCCATTGTCCCTAAAGTAATAATACAGGCCCCGGTTTCACAATCATTCCTTAGTTAAGTTTTTCCTTAACTTAAATCTTATAATTTTGTTAATTTTCAAGATATTGAGGAATTTAAGATGTCATTTTTAAGATCACTTCTAGATTAAAACATTTGCATTTAGTTTTGACAAAAAATGATCAGTAGTTTCAAAAAGAGATTACAAACATTTGCTAAATTAAAGTTAAGGAAAATCTTAGCTAAGGAACAATTGTGAAACTGGGGCCTGGGGACAGAAAATTTAAGATAAGAGGAGAAAACGGTATACACTAACACATGTTGAACTTGTTTTATACAGATTTAAAGAAATAGATGTAGGAAAGGATACCAGCTATCCTAAGAATGTCAACAAGGATATGTTGTATAAACTTAACTTAAAGTTCCCAGCTGGCTCTGATATCAGGAATGATTCAACTCTGGATTATGTCATCAGCAAGTCAACTTTGCAAGGTAATCATTCAATTTATAACCCCATTAATCAATCAATTAGCTAATTTTTACAAATACTAGTAACCAATTATACTTTATAAACATTGCTATGGATTAGCATAGGCTGCATTTGTAATTAATAAATGTATCAAAATATAAAATGAATTATACAGTCAACAGCACTGTTATCAGACACCCAAGAGACATGTGATTTTCAAATCTTGAAAATAAGTTCAGACACCTAACTTTCAAGTAAAGCAGTCATGGTTATGTGCTTCCATTGTTAGATGGAGGACTTGATGGCTGAGTGGTGTAAAGCATACGGTTACAGATCACAAGACATTTCACCAACTACATTCATGTCCCACTCCGGACAGATTCTATTGAAACAAGGTTTGTCACCTGGCTTGCAGAGATTAGCCATATGATTTTCTATCGACGCTATGGTTTCTCCCAACATCCATGTACTGACCATCTCAAAATAAGTGAAAAAAATATAAACTGGGTCATAAAACTGCATTACTCCAATCGGCTCCATTCTTAAACCTTTGACTAAACCCAATCTAACCCCAGAAACTAATGGGTCAGTTAATTTTATCACTGGATTGAAGTTGTAGCCATATTTTTTTGTTTTTAATATTTCACTATTTCATTCAATATTTTTCAGCTATCATTGGTAACATCAGGACAGATGTTAAGAATGACCTCGGGTACTACATCACCTATGTTGGCAGTGATTTCTACGGTATCCCGCCAGCATCTTTAGCTAACAGAATCATTATACCTATAGCTTGTGTGATATTACTGATTCTAATCATTGTCACAATAGCACTGCATTTCTGGAAGTAAGTAATTATATATATAATATATATATATATATATACTTAAACTTACCCACTTATTGGGTCTTGCATATATTACACTGCTATTGGGTCCAAGTAGAAGTGCTATAGTTAGACGATTGTAAATCTTATGGAATTATAGATAAGTGGCACAAGTAGCTATGTATACGTATATATACACGAAAAAATGTGGAAATTTCATAGTTATCAATGATGATTCTGAAACCTACTTGTTGGGTCAGACCCAATTATTTATTGGGTCTGACCCAATAATGCTATATATATAATATATTATTGGGTCATGGACCCAATAATGTTATCTATATAAATATAGTTGGGTCCTAACAGGTTTTGGTTTTGTCTTTTGTATACTATAAATCTTCTTGCGGCTGTTTCTTAGTAGCATCTGTCTACTGTTGGATTTTCTGATACTTGCAAATTTTCCATTTCTTATACACATATGCAGTTGGGTCAGACCCAATAATGCTATATATCTTATAAATTATTGGGCCATGGACCCAATTATGCAATCTATAAAATATAAATTGGGATCCCAACTGCCTCGGTAGCTCAGTATACTTTTTTATTCAGATAATTCTACCCCATCCCAACGTTGTCATACACGGCATCATTTAATATGTAACCCCAGGCCGGTTGCCAAACGCTGAACTGCGTGTATCTTATGGTCCATGTATTATGCTGTGCATTCCCCTCTCGGGACGTGTCGCTGGTGTTTTCCTTCTGATCCCGGGAATACACAGCAGGGCGGAGCGGGATTGCGGGTGTTACATCAAAGCGGATAACATACACGATCCTGGTACTATCATGTTTGATACAGATTACAGCTCATAATATTAATTTCTTTTGTCAATATTTTAAGTTAGTCCATATTATGGTCGCAAATTAGAATCACATTGAATTCATAGTTAAGTTCATAATTCCAAAACACAAGTCCTTCTCGTTTTATGGCTTTATATTCCAAACTCAGATCAAGAAGTCAGTCGTTTCCATAGCAGCATTTCAGTTTTAAAGTCTTTTTATCCAGTCTGTCAGCTGATACTGTCGCCCTCTGTCATCAGTCATGGCCTTTTCTCCATTAACATAGTTTTTCTTCAACCATCTCTTATCGTCAGTTTTCTCGTTGCCTTCCTTCGACAGCCGATGTTCTCACAAACCAGTCATGTAAATAAAAAAAACCACATTATAATTTACAATATTTACAATACACGTTGGGCAAACAATTGGGGGCAAATGCCTCACATCAGCAACTCAATCCTTTATGTACCTGAAACTAAATAATGTATATACAACAATTGGATGCGAATGCATCACTACTTTGACCGCTATGATTACTTTCCCCTAAAGATAAATGTTAACAACCTGAAATTAAATTAAATTGATTACAAACAATATCACAAGTAACAACTTTTATGTTACAAAAAATCCCTTGCTTATCTAGCTATTTGAATACCCTTCGTCAAAACATATAGTGATATTTTATTTTTTGATTAATTTTCAACCATTCATTCTAATGTTGATTTTCCCATTCTTATTACCACTATGTGGAGCAATATCTTTGATGAACATCATCAAATGTTGGCAATTTAACTTATATTCTAAAGTATGACAACCAACTTTCTTGAAGAATTTTGACAAATTTAGATATGAGAGAATTAGGTTCACTAAATCACTTTGTAATAATTTTTACAATTAGACCTTTTCTTGCCCATAAGTTTATCAGCTTCAAAATCATTAACATTTTCATCAATTTCAGAATCTACCACATCATTATTATCAACATTTTGACTGTTCTCCTTATTATTCTGATCATTATTAGCAGGTTGTACATCGTCACTGTCATCGTTTACAGTAACATCATTGTCAGTCGGGGATTCTCTGTGGTCTCTTGGGCCAATGTAAAGTTTTAATCTATTATTGTGAATACGAGATTTCACCATTTTGTGATCTGAACACCGTCTTAGTTTACAATAAAACACGAATATAACGAACACGCTTTAAAACGAATACATGGATAGAACGAAGTCAATAATTTGGCTTCTCTATATAAGTCTATATATAACAATATAACAAAGTTGCTATATAACAAAGTTAAAAGTAGAGTCCCTAGGGCTTCATTATAAACTTGTTTTACTGTAAACTAAGACGGTGTTCATGTATGATTATCTCTAACGTCTACAATGTAAAAGGGACCATCCCACTTTACATGTAACTTGGGAGATAATCCTTTAGGTACTTTCATTGCTTTTAACATTACCATATCACCAGCTTCAAATTCAGGCGCCTTGGCCTTCACTTGTGATTGGTCTTTTGATTCTTTTACAATCGACTTAACAATTTTCAGTCTATCAATCAACTCCTCCAAATGTTCCTTAGCAGTTTTACCCATTTGTGGTTTTGGCTGAACATTTATGTCAAAGGGTAAATTCATTTCTTTACCAAATAACAATTAAAACGGAGAAAACCCTGTTGACTCAGTATTTGGAGACATACGCATTGCCATCATTACACTTGGTAAAAGCTTTGGCCAATTTAACTGGTCACTGCCACAATATGTCCGTAACGTCTGAGCTACCGTGCGATTCATCCTTTCACAAGTAGAATTGGACTGTGGGTGATAAGAACTAGTGTGGTGTCGACTTACATAAAACAGTTCACACAGTGCTTGTACTAACTTTGACATAAATGTCTGGCCACGATCACTTACCAATTGGCGCACCATAGCGACTAAATATCTCGTTATATAGAACTTCTGCTACTTCAGTCGCTTCTTGCGTTTTAAGGGAAAACTTTCAGGCCATCTAGAAAAACTATCTACAACTAGCAAGATGTGCTGGTACCCTTCTTTTGATTTAGGCAAACATTTGAGTATGTCCATGTGCCAACATGAGAAAGTGCCCTCTGTGGGTAAGGGCATTAATGAATCTGGCCGATGATGAGTCGGTTGTTTAGCTCTCTGGCACTTATCACAACTTGTTACATAATCATATACTTGCTGAGTCATACCGTTCCAATAATACTTTAGATTTAGAGCACTGAAAGTTTTCTTAACACCTGTGTGTCCACCACCTGCTTTACAGTACTAGTCGTGGTAAGCACGTAATGCGTCTTGTCTAATGTCTTGGAGAGAACCAACTGTTCTATCATACTTTCTGCCTTATGTACACCCTTAGTACGTGATCGATATAAGTGTATAAGCTCGACCATAGCACCTAACCTATAGTGGTCTCTTTCATAGCATAAATTTCGACCTCTTTTCGGGTCGTCCGGAAGTTCATTTTATCAAGTTTTTTAGCTCTGGACATTGTCCCTGAAGCTAACAAATACTGGGCACATCATTTAATTCTACGGTGTCATTGTCAATAACCGCGACTAACGGTTTGCCTTGTATATATTCAAACATAACAACTGTTACAGTCACGTCTGACCTACTGTCAATACTATTTACATGTGTCACTCATTTTTGTTCGTTATTGTCTACATTATCATAAGGTATTCTAGATATAGCATCAGCATTTTGATTCTTTTTACCTTCTTTGTAAATAACATCAAAACTATAATTTTGCAATTCTAAAGCCCACCTTTCTAACCTTGAATTTGTATCTTTAGATTTATATAACCAAACTAACGCTTGATGGTCAGTGTAAACCTGAAACTTAGCATGTGAGAGATCAACTTTGTTTTTCATAATACCTTCTAATACAGCCAAACATTCTTTTTCAGTTATTGTCCAATTTTTCTCTTTATTTCTAAGTGTACGCCCACCATATAAAATATATTGTTCCTTATTTTCAACATCTAACTGGCCTAAAATGTACCCTATAGCTGAACCTAAGTCGTCAGTTGTAAGAATAAATGGTTTGTTCAAATCTGGATAAGACAAAATAGGTGTGGACGTAAGTGCAGTGCAGTTTTCAAAGCTTCAAAAGATTTCTGACATTTATCATCCCAAACAAAAGGTTTATCTTTTTGAAGAGCATTTAAAGGAATGATTATCTTTGCATAATCTTTACAAAATCTCCTATAATAGTTACATAGTCCTTATATTTGTCTAACCTCATGCTGATTTCGTGGTACTGGATAATTTCTGACAAGTTCAATTTTTGAATTATCTACCTTGACTCCATCTTTTGATATTATGTGACCTAAATATTTCACTTCTGTGACACCAAAATGACACTTTTCTGGTTTTAGCGTTAGATTTGCTTTCCTTAACCTAGTAAAATCTTCTTCTAAATGCTCAAGATGTTCATTAAAATCCTTGCTCAAGATCAGTAAATCATCTATGTAACATAACACATTTTCCAGTTCAAACCTCTCATCACTTGTGAAAAAGAAATACTGCTATTTATAATCCATAGGGCATACGGTTCTATTCGTAAATTCCTGAATGCGTTATGAACGCTGCTTTGGCCTTACTATTTTCATGGAGAGAGATTTGCCAAAAAGATTGAGATCAACCAATTGTGGGAAAAAATTGAGGTTTCCCCTCCAATTGTGTCAAAAACATCATTTAAATTTGGCAATGGGAATGACATTGGTTTTATGTTCTGGTTTAAAAGACGAAAGTCACAAAGGAACCGGAAACTACCATCTGATTTTTTACCATTACAACTGGACTATGCAAAATAGAGTTAGAAGGACTGATAATATTGTTTTTGAGCATTTCTTCTATCTGTTTTTCTATTTCCTGTCTTGCCTTTGGTGCTGCCCTGTGCGGTGGCAAACTAACTGGAGAGTTCTCAACTGTATTAATTTCATGCTTATATACATCTGTCAGACCTATTTCAAATAAATATGTAGAGAAAACCTGTCTGTTTTCCTTGGGGAACTTCAATAATTTGTCCTTTTCATTCTTTGAAAGACATGACTTTGGCAAGTCAAAATTTAAGCTATTTTGCCTCTTACCTGATTTACTTTCAATATTGTTGACCAGTTTTTTATAGAACCCGGCTCGATCTCTGATATAGATGCCACAGATCTATTTCTTGGCAATATATCTTCTCATTATATAGATTCACTATCTGCACCATTGCAGTCTTACCTTTAGTGTTCACTAAACAGTTCTAAAGCTTTCAAATAATCATTTGGTTTCAAAATAACATTCTTACCTCTGAATTTCTCTGGTATCTTAACAGGAACTAAAGTCATCTTATTTCCCTATATAGCTGTCTTATAGTTTGTTCTTACCTTATTTTGAATTGAATTAATTAGTGCTACTTGTTCTGATCCGTCATTGAGATATAACGTTCTAGTTGGGTAATCTATATTAGCAAGATTTTCACTTAGAAAATCATGACCCAAAATCACTGGATATTCAATATATTCACTACTAAAAATGTCTGTGTGAAATTGTCAGTTTTTCAAAAACCTTCACCACATATCTGTAAACCTACTCCATCTACCCCATAAATCCTAGTTGCTGATAGAGTGATCTTAGAACGTTCATCGTTTAGCTTATTGTACAAGGACATTGACAAACAACTAACTGCCGCTCCTGTATAATTTACTTGTAATCTCGATTCCTCTGTTGTACGTGTCGAATTGTTCCTGCTATCAGTTTGATTTGCTACACGACTAGTATTCTCAGTCCTATTCCGAGTATTATTGCCTATATGTGCATTGTATTTTGTGCCTAATCTGACTTTTAACTTCAAAACATGCCCTAGCTACATGGCTAACTTTTCTACATTTATAACATTCTTTCAGTCTAGCTCTACAATGAGCTTGTCTAGTACAACTAGATCTACCACAAAATCTACAAATTTATTTCGTTTTCTACTTACTTGAGAATGTATTTCATTGGCTAATTGTCTAGAGTCATTTTTTAAAACTTACTTACTAGTTTTGACATCTCTCTCTGTGTACATGTTCTATATCCTTACCATCTATTGAATTTACATTTAGCTCTGACAACTTAACACATTTCTCTGCTATGACAGCAGCGTGTTCAAGTTCTTCTAAAGGTTTAGGGTTCTATTTTATAATTGTAATTTCCAACTCTGGCTTTAAACCCTTCTTTGCCAATTTAAATTCCAAATGTTCCGGTATCTCAAAATCTAATATGCTTTTAATTTTAACCTATCAAAGTTCTCCAAAACTTTTCATTAAAAAAATTAATTTCGATATCTTCAAGATCTAAATCAATTCCAAATCTTTTACAAAGTGCTTCTACAAGAAGTTTATAGTTATTTTAAGCACCATTCTTTCACTCATCAAACGGATCCTTTTAAATAAAATGGGACATACAAATGCGCTTTGTCCTCAGTAATTTTATTTATTTCAATCCAATTCCTAAAATATTTCACCCAGTTTAAAGGATTGCCTGAACCATTAAATATAGGAGGCGTAACAATAGAAGTAAAAACTTGTACGTTACCTTCCGATTCAGACATCTTGGATGTGACTTTACATCGATGGACCTGGTATCTTCATTTCTTTAGCTCTGTAGTTTTCGTCCTGGTACCGTTACTTCCACTCTTCATCCACCAAACATATTATGCTGTGCATTCCTTTCTCGGGACGTGTCGCCGGTTTTTCCTTCTTATCTCGATAATACACAGCACGGTGGAGCAGGATTGCGGGGTGTTACATCCTCGCTCTGACTCGGGTTCGAATCTCATCTATCAGGGGAATTTAGCTCATGTTTCTCGAGCACTCGCTTGGCATGTCTAAGATCTTAAAACAAACAATCCAGATCCATTTTATTATATTTATTCCATCTCGCATAGTAATGTGAGGATGGACAATCTGGCCAAACTATTTAACGGACCTGGACTGCCCTGTAGTCAAATTTTAGTGCGTACTCTATTTATTTTAAATTTGCCGCCCAACGTTTCAACTAGGACAATTTTATTTATCAAGACAAAAGATGCTAACGATTTATTCTTTAACTTTTCCAAATTTCAACATTAAAGATTATTTATTATTTATTAATTATTATTAAGACGATAGATTTCTATCTTTTTACCTCTGGGTTTATCGAATTATAAGGATAATTTACACATCAGAACGACTGTTAAATCGAACACAACTTTTACAACCAAGGGGTCAATTTGACAAGTGATATATTCTAATTGCTAAAAATAATATTACACCCTATACCTTATTTCCGAGTTCAAAGAAATTAATTAACACTATAGATTTTATCAATTATATAACTTAAAGACAACTTTCTTAATATCTTAATTTTTCATAAAACTATGGCTAATTAGAATCTAAATTTAAACATTCAAGTTAAGGTTTTTCTTTTAATATCTAATATTTAACCAATATTTAACTTTAACAAATTACACCTAATTTTACACCATTACACATGGTCCAGCCTGTTGTTGGGGAATTGTTATTTCAATTTCATTCTTTCTGCATTTTGTTCAATATAAGCCCGGTAAATAAAGTCAGAATTGGTTCAACATATACCCATTCAAAATTTTTGTAGAAAGGTTTGGAAAACTGTAGAAATCACTAGAACAATTCACAAGCCAGGCCTATGCATGCCAAAACGCTTATCATCTCCGGTTTTTTTTTTTTTTTTTGAGATGTTCATATGTTCATCTACTCAGTCACTGTGAAATCTTAAATGTACACATATAGTTTCACACTGCAAGTAACTAGATTCCCTTAGCGATACAGCAAATTCTGACTTCGCTGGGAAAAAGCAATACAATTCATATACAGCACATGGACGCATTAGACCACTTTTCCACCATTATACTTTTTGTGATTATGTTTCGTTATCGTACTCAAAAATGCATTGCATGTCGTTTTCCATTATAATTCAAATAAAATATTGTCTTCAAACCATCTCAAAAACATGTCGATGGAATACCATATTTTTGTCGCCTCATTTCATTTGGCATTATTGTAATATTAACATGAATTTATTTAACCGGTAACGTGAAATATAATTTTTGTTTTTGTGTAACGTGCTATCAACAATTCATTCATCTAACTGTAGTACAGCCACTGAAACAAACTGCCATACAACAATCCATACACATTGTACCACAACCACCCAAACACACTGTAGTACAACCACCCAAACACACTGTAGTACAACCACTCAAACACACTGTCATACAGCCACTCAAACACGCTGTCAAACAACCACTCAAACACACTGTCATACAACAACTAAACACGCTGTCGTGTCATACAACCACTCAAACACTGTCATACAACTAAACACGCTGTCGTGTCATACAGCCACTCAAACACGCTGTCAAACAACCACTCAAACACACTGTCATACAACAACTAAACACGCTGTCGTGTCATACAACCACTCAAACACACTGTCATACAACTAAACACGCTGTCGTGTCATACAGCCACTCAAACACGCTGTCAAACAACCACTCAAACACACTGTCATACAACAACTAAACACGCTGTCGTGTCATACAACCACTCAAACACACTGTCATACAACTAAACACGCTGTCGTGTCATACAGCCACTCAAACACGCTGTCAAACAACCACTCAAACACACTGTCATACAACAACTAAACACGCTGTCGTGTCATACAACACTCAAACACACTGTCATACAACTAAACACGCTGTCGTGTCATACAGCCACTCAAACACGCTGTCAAACAACCACTCAAACACACTGTCATACAACAACTAAACACGCTGTCGTGTCATACAACCACTCAAACACACTGTCATACAACAACTAAACACGCTGTCGTGTCATACAACCACTCGAACACACTGTCATACAACTAAACACGCTGTCGTGTCGTACGACCACTCAAACACACTGTCATACAACAACTAAACACGCTGTCGTGTCGTACAACCACTCAAACACATTGTCAAACAACCACTCAAACACACTGTCATACAACCACTCAAACACATTGTCATACAACCACTCAAACACGCTGCCATACAACCACTCAAAGACACTGTCATACAACCACTCAAACACACTGTCATACAACCACTCAAGCATGCTGTCATACAACCACTCAAAGACACTGTCATACGATCACCAAAACACATTGTCATACAACTACTCAAACACGCTGTTATACAACAACTAAACACGCTGTCATACAACCACTCAAGCATGCTGTCATACAACCACTCAAAGACACTGTCATACAACCACTCAAACACACTGTCAAACAACCACTCAAAGACACTGTCATACAACCACTCAAACACACTGTCATACAACCACTCAAACATGCTGTCATACAACCACTCAAAGACACTGTCATACAACCACCCAAACACACTGTAGTCCAACCATCCAAACACACTATTTCAACCACCCAAACTAGTTCAATCACTCAAACACACTGTATTACAACCACTCAAACACACTAGATACCACCCAAACACACTGTTGTTTAACCACCCAAACACTGTAGTACAATGTACTAGTGTAGTGAAGCATATGTATTGAGTAAACTCAAAAATGCTATATATATATTATTGGGTCATGGCCCCAATAGTGCTATCTATAAAATACACACACACACACTGTCATACAACCACTAAAACACGTTGCCAACCACCCACACACGCTGTCATACAACCACCCAAACCACTGTAGTACAACCACGCAAACACACTGTAGTACAACCACCCAAACACACTAGTTCAGCCACTCAAATACATTGCAGTATAACCACCCAAACACACTAGTTCAACCATTCAAACACACTAGATACCACCTAAACACACTGTTGTTCAACCACCCAAACACTGTAGTACAATGTACTAGTGTAGTGAAGCATATGTATCGAGTAAACTCAAAAATGCTATATATATTATTGGGTCATTGCCCCAATAGTGCTATCTATAAAATATACTGTTGGATTCCCCACCAATAATTCTGTTTATTGCGACTATTTGAAGGGAATGTGTCCCTTTGACTATGGTTTGTGTTTTTAATGTTCATTTTCATTATACTCAATGTAAAACCGCAGTGGTAGAGTCATCCTCGAGTACAAAAGGTTATGGATTGAGCCCAGTCTGGATCATACACAAGAAAGACTTTTAAGATTCGAGATAAGGCTCCCTTGTCTGGTTCTTGGCATTAGCAGGACAAGAGTAACAACTGGTTCACCCTGTGTCAGAATGACAAGGGGTGTGGTATGATTTTCTGTTGTGTACCAACCCAAGTGAGTAGCACCTTAAAGTGACCCGCGGATGCACAGCTACACATCATTGACCACGTGTGTTAAGTTTCGTTGCATTAAGTCTTATAGTATTGGAGGTGTTAGCAGGACTAGATGAATGGACGGAAAGGACGATTCCTATATTGCTAAAACTTGAGGAATTCACTTTCATAATGTTTAATCTGTGCATGAAGCCAACTCAGTTGTGGACTTTTGATGATCACTGCCTGTTAATTTTGATGCGTGGGTTCAAATGAAAGTTAACACGATCCACATATTTTTCTGTTTAAAAAAAACCTGCCAATTACTTGCCACTTTATTGGGAATAGGGACATCACTTAAATTTCACATTAAAGACAAGAGTTTACAGAACAAAACACCTAGAATATTCAATCATAATAAAGTTGCGACTCCTCAATGTGTCTTGGTAGCGTAACCATTGCAGTAGCTCAGTTGGTAGAGTGCTCACTCCGTAAGTGGGAGGTCGTGGGTTCGAACCCGGCCGGGTCTGACCCACGACTTGAGAGTGGGTAGTGACTGCTCTTTCGCCAAGCACTCAGCATTACGAAACGAAAGTCAGTTCTTTCAGATGGGAACTTAAAATAAACGAGGTTCCGTGTCACGGTAGGCGTGGCATGATAAAGAACCCTGCTGTATAATGCCATTAGGGCAACGCACAGGCAAAATTTCTGCACCTTCGCCTATAGCTGGCAATGTCTCAATGTAAGTGAAATATTCTTGACTGGGACGTTAAACACCATTACTCCATTCACTCTTGGTAGCGTAATGGTTGGAGTGTCCAATTCAAGAACGGGAGGTTTTGAGTTCGATTACTAGCCACGTCATTTTTAAGATGTTAAAATCGAAAGTTATTGCTTACTGAAGGGTCATCCGCCTTTAATTTAGAGGTAATAACAACTGGCCCCAGTTTCACAATCATTCCTAAGCTAAGATTTTCCTTAACTTAAATTAAGCAAATTTTTGTAATCTCTTTTGGAACTACCAGTGAATATTTTTGTCAAAACTAAATTGCAAATCTTTTAATCTAGAAGTGATCTTAAAAATGACACCTTAATTTCCTCAATATCTTGAAATTTAACAAAATTATAAAGATTTGAAATTTTGAATGATTTAAGTTAAGGGAAATCTTAGCTAAGGAATGATTGTGAAACCGGGGTCTGATCTTTTAGATCAGACCTTAAAAACTAAGGTTCTGTGTCACTAAAGGTGCGGCAGATGAAGATCCCTCTTTGCATAAGCTATAAATGCGAAGCACTAGTACAAATTTTTGTCACTTCACCTATAACTGGTGACATCTCGATATAATTGCAATGATCTTGTTTGGGACAAAAAGGACTCCTCCAGTGTTGCAATTCAAGAGCAATACATGGAGATTGAGAAAGTGATGTTCTGCTATATTTATCAGTTTCAAAATAGAAACATTTGTACATAATATAATATATATATATTATTATTACAGCATTGAATACATGTAAATAAAAATTGTAAGCTACACACAAGAATTCTGCAGAATGATTTGTTTCACCTTGAGGCACATGTAAAAGAGGTGTGGTGGGGAGTTAGAAACAAAAAGAAACTGGGGTGGGGAGGAAACCACCTAAGGTACTTTTTGTCAGGTTTGGTCCATGCAGCTCCTATACCTTTGGAAAATCAAGAGTTAAATGCAAAACTTTACTTTTTCATTTAAATTTAAAATCCTCGAAACAGTAACTCTAATGTCTTCTTTTTTCTTAAAAGGCAAGACAATACTTGTTGTTATGGACTGATTGTTAGGAACTGAAAATATGAAAACAATTCATTTAGATTTTGCCATTGCCACCAACAAAAAAACATAATAATTGTATGTTTAAGGTCCTTTATTTCATCAACAAGAAAATAATATTGCCATGCATAATTTGTGTTCAAACCAAACAGTAGATCCTTTTTATAGAGGACAATTTTCTCAAGTTGAGTAAATCAAATGTAAAATAATACACATATAAAAACTGATGTTAACAGACTTTGAATCCTCAATGACCTTTGACCTCATGACCTTGAAACTTAACTCAAGTATTCTTTATGATTTCCTGCACATTCACCTGCAAATCTAGATCAATAAACTTCATTTTATAAAGTTTACCCCAACAACTTAACATTGGGAACTAATGCAGACACGGAGGGGTAGAACAGAAGAAGCCCTTCTGCACTTCCTACATGTGGGCTAAATTAAACTTATCACCCTTTGAACTCCCATGCATTGTAATGTGGTCTAAGTATTCTTCATTAAGTTTCTACAACTTTCACATGCATATATCTTATGTCTATCCATTTTAAGAATGTGTCACATTTGAGAAAATTAACATTTTAAGTCTTTGAGTTTGGCCCTAGTATTTTTTACATATTATTTCCATGTATACATGTCATTATCTGTTTAAATAATCAAGTTACAAAAATTTTAAGCCAGTTCAAGAATTTTTCAAAATTTAACGCAAAAATGTGTAACCTATTTCTCAAACAAATTTTATGAAATGAACAATTTATAGTCTTAAGACCCCAGAGAACCCAAATATCACATCAGATTTTTTCTCTCATCATGGCTTTTGGAGAAAAAGATTTTTAAAGATTTTTGCACCCCTAGGTCACTGTGACCTAGTTTTTGTTACAATAGCAACACCACAAACAAATCTGAAATGCACCGGCCCAAATATACCAAGTTTCATTGAAATCTGTTCAGTAGTTTTAGCGTAGAAGTGGAAAATGTAAAAGTTCACAACAACAACAAGACAAATTTTGATCAGAAAAGATCATGTGAGCCTTCCGCTCAGGTGAGCTAAAATCTATGTTGATTTCCCAAGCTTTATGTTGTTCAGCTTTGCTCGTATCTGTGCCAGAGTTCGCAATTGAAGAGAAGGACAGGTCTTTTGCACTTCTATAAGATCAGCACGGTGGATGCTTATATTTTTTGTATTGTCCAAATACATCTTGAATTTTTTACGCAATACATTGGTTTCTTCTGGTGTCCATCGTTTCTTTTTGGCTGTCCTAAAAGTATATTAGAAATTAGAGTTAGAATTACAGTGATGTTTCCTTTTTTACAAGATATGGTAAGTGTATGTACATAATTATATTAGATTATAGAATCTACCACAAACTGTGGTCAAGATAGGGAAAAAATTTTGACTGATTCTATTTCTTGCACCACAAAGTACAATTTTAAACTCAAAATCAATTTGGACCAAACATATACATCTGATTTTATCGAGAAAAAAAACCTCTCCAATGAAAATTGCAATTATGACAAAGGGGATGTAAAGTTTATATATATGTCTTAGCAAAGACCCAAGATTGTTATACTGTATAAAATTGACCTAATATCACATCTGTAAACGGGAATTCTACACAGTTCTACAGCTTGGAAGGTGCAGATATGAACAATGACCTTTGTGTAGCCAACCTGCCTCCAGCTTTCAACTGCCTGCTAAATAGCATGCTAACTAAAGGAACTACTGGTTACCTTCTCCCTGAAGGAAGACATGGGAAAATACATTGTCAGCTTAGTATGGACCAAAAAGGCCAGGGGGACCAGGATTAATCCGAACAATCCAGCTGGAAACTGCTGTTAAAACGAAAAAATAAGTCACCATCAACTCTCTGGCAGAATAAATCCTGCTGGAGAAAAAGGAAAGAACAGCAGGAACTAGCACAGACCACCCAGCCAGCTCCAGTGGTGATTGAAAAAGTCAAAGATCAAGGCAAAGACACAGACAGTAAGAAAGAAGAAAAAGGTTCCAGCACCTGTTTGGAAATTAAACCTACCAGCACCATTACCATCTCCAACCATGCAACCAAAGCATACCATTGCAAACCAGTGGTCGCAATACCTACATCAGGTGATAAGCGATGCACAAAAAGAAACAGCTCAACATCAAATAACGTAAGTAGAAGCGCGAAGACAGCCGCACATCACTGCTCCAGCAACAGACTGATGAAATCAACAAAAGCAAAGATGTACAAGCAGCAGCACCACCTCAACTACCAACCATAGCACCCAGCTCCAGCTCCATCATCCAGAAGGAAACACAAAAAAGCAAAGGTCTGCACAATGACTAGATAGTCCATGTAAATAATATACTACATAGACAATAAACTACACCAAGGGCCATTTAAAGGAAAAATCACCCTAAAAACATCATGTGAATGATGTCATTAAACATCCACAGAATATGCTATCAGCATTTAGTTTAACATAATCTTTTGTCACCATATACCAGTATAACTACCTTCATTTGTGTCACCTGAGCATCCCTGTTGTTCTATCATTTCCTCTACATCCTCTTTGTCAACCTCTACATCCATCTCTTCATCAACTTCTACATCTCCCTCTTCGTAAACTACTGGTAATTCTTTCAAAATAATAGAAAAGTGAACATCAGTATTCAGAACATGTCTACCTAAACCATTATAGACCTATTGCAAGAAAATGAAACATTGATCATCACAAATATGCAATGTCTCTTATTTGGGAAATAATAAAGACTACCAGATATGTTAGTGACATAAAAAATTAAGTAATGATCCAACATTAAAGTTGATTACTACAAGATGGCACTAGGAGAGATCAAGAAGCTACATAGCAAATCAAATATCAGTCTTGTATTAATAATAAGCACACCATGGCTGAATAAAGGGCTGTTGTGGTCGAGGGGTTAAGACGTTAGTCTTCAAACCCAAGGTCTCTCACCACTGTGAGTTGGAATTTCCCTTACTTTTTCTTTACTGACTGGCTTGTTGTCAGTTTAATGTGACCGTTGTTGTCAGTATAATGTGACCGAGTGGGGTGTTGTGTATATCTTGGCAATGCTTTTGTGAACTAACACCAAAATAGTTGTCATCAGTGCACACTAATACAAAGCACAAACTCATTACCACAAGAAAATATGAAGACTAATCCTGAGATAAGTAAAAACTTGATTTCGTCACAAAAGGCTGAAAGATTACTGATGACATAAAACAACAGGCAACCAACCAACCGACCATGGCAGAATAACACAATACAATACATTGGGCACATTAATAGACATGCCAGTTTTATTAGATAAAAGTCTGAGTGCAACCACTGTGGCAAAGCATAACTTGCAAATTGGTTTCCAATACAAACAGGAAAAATAAAATCAAATTTTTATCCATACTTAGCAAAATTCAAACTCACATTTAGACAGTGATAAGAATTAGACCATGTGTCCAAAGTAACCAACATGCTGATTTAATGTCACTACATGGTTTTTAATGTACTTATGTAAATGAATATATCTCTATCAAAAGAAAGAAAACAAACTAATTTATTCTTTAAATACTTGTGTGAAATATATATGTGAATATGAATGTCAAAATGTTGTTTTAAATTAGACAACATTGAAAATTTGATCTATCAGAAGCATCTGGTGGGGTTATATTGACAAGAAAAATCCATATCAGTGAGTCTTGGTGTTTTTATATTCATGTTTTGGTATTTTAAATGGATTTTTTATTGGTGTTTTACATCTCTTCAAGATTATTTCACTCATGAATATAGGGGCAGTATATTTTTTGGAGGGGGGTGTAGAGAAAACCAGTGTCCAGAGTAAACCAACAACCTAGGATAAATTAAATCTTCCCACATGAAATAATTTGTCTTCGCTGTGGCTCGAACTTGTACTTCAGGTGTGAGGCTTTGTGATCCATACTAACTATACAGACTTGCTACCTTCCAGAAGTACATGTAACTGGTAAATTTCCTACACAAGTCTGAAAAATAACCACCTATAAGATTCTATAGATAAATGCCATACAACCCAGAATTTACTTTTTATCTCCACACTTAACTTACACTGAATAACTATTTCATAACTGAAAAACAACTTTTTAAGATTTTTCAGCCTATGTGACCTTGACCTTTGACACACTGACCCCAAAAGTAATCCTAACCAAAATCTGTTACTATGTATTCACATACAAAGTTATTTTGAAAAAAATTTGTTAGTTATCATCCAGAAACCAATTTGATGTTGCCCTCCCACCCGCCTGCACACCTGCCAACATTCGTTAATTAAGAACAGGTTTCAACGAAAACCTGGCTAAAAATTTACCTAGTTACTAGGCTTGAAGTAATTGTTCTTTAAAAGGCAAATGTGGAAGAAAATAAAATTCTTAACTCTGATTGGTAAGAATTATGAACAGACCAACACCAGTTACCTCCTGCCACAATGAGAAAATATACAATATATGTAAAGTATTATAGAGTAAATACCATCTAAGGTGATGTCCTCTAATTTTTTCCCTTTCCATTTATTAACTTGCCCACTTTCAACAGCAAGAAGTAAATGAGAGACCTGTAATTCAGATGTAAATTGAATTAATGAATTGAATGATGCCAACTCACCATAGAACAAATAATAACAAAAGGAAAGCAATAACACAAGATTTGACTGACATATTTATCATACGATTCTTTGGAAATTTTCGTTAGATGCTAGGAAATAACATAAATATTTCCGCATGTATGCAAAAATACTTTTTGCATCTACTTCAGATTAAGTGCAAATTTGATAAATTTTATTGTTCCCATGCAGAGATTTACATATACAGGTGTGGAAATATACTTGTAAAAATCCAGATGCAAATCACTTATCATTGATCGTTAACTTCAAAAGACCATCAGTTGATCTTTGACCAAAGAGCCTCATTGGCAAATGTCAGCATCCTTACATCACAACAGACAATCGGAATAAATTCAGCCAGTTTCAATGGTTAAAAGAAAATAAGTAAGCATTAGCAAAGAAGTGGTATAGTATTATATTGCATACCCACACAAGCAAAGCTTTCGAGAAAACTACCGATGACACAACTTTGGTCTCAACCAAGCCCAAATATACATTTTTAAAACTTTTCAATGATAAAACTATTGGAATATGGATAATGTTCTTAATAGAAATTAACTGTGGTCAATATACATTTACCTTTGTAAGTTCTACTGTTGAATGGCTCAACCTATAATTTTCCTTGTGGGTTTTCACATCATGACCAAGATGGTTGGCCAGCATCTCAAATTCATTTGTTGTCATATCCAAAATCTAAAAACAAGCAATACTGGTTATTTTTGTGCTGCCAAAATTATTCAAATTTTTAAACGCTTTACATGTTTGTACTACACTTTGGACACTGGCATGCCAACTTGATGTGAGAAATCAATCCTTGCAATCTTTTCCTATAACCACAGCGTAATTTAGTCTGCAACACTCTAAAACTCTTCCAAAATACCTGTATCTTAGTTGTTCAATTATGATGCCTTTTCTACAAAGGCAAATGCTGACAAAATTCTGGATATGTCAGCAAAAGGGAAGGGGTATATAAAGTGTTTTTCCAAAATACCATATTGGCATTTGTTCATGTTTGTTGTAAAATGCCAAATAACTATACAAAGTTTTGTTTTAGGCATAACTTTCATAAAATAGTAAATTATAGAATATAATCCAAAATGCAAGATAATTAACTTGATACGAAAAATTTTCAAATCAATATTACATAACATGAATTTAAGATCCTCTATAAATAATGGTCATTGCTAATGTAAACAAACTTATATTGTTCAATTATGATACATATGATGAGGAATTGAAGGTATTATATGAGACATTCCAATTATAGTTGTTTTTTAATCAATGAAATCCAAGTCCAAACAAAACATTGAATTACTCTGAAAATAGTCACACAGTACCTCAGAAAATAAATGATTTCACAGTAAACAAAACATACCTGGGAAACAGTTGCAATATATTTCCTCAGAGAAGTAGAGGTGATTCTCCGGATGCTGCAAACCAGGGCACTTAGAAACAATTTCTGCCATTTCAGTGTTGCCACTAAATGGGGTATCTGCATTTAATCTTGCAAAAATATATGGGTTGGTTTCAGGTATTCCAACTTCTTTTCTGAATTTTATTAGCAAATCAATCGCAGATTTTGCATCTGGTGGCAGTATAACATATGCATTAACATTTTTGCGTGATTTTCCCGCAGATATCACCATATCCATCCTACAAAAAAAGATTTTAATGACATATGAAGGTTTATACTATCAACTGAGTTGCAACATGCCCCAGTGCACACAATGTAAACTCACTATTATACGTCCATAAATATATCACACCCTGTTTTCCTTTTTCATTTAATTTGATAACATTGAGTAAAATGAACTAAATAATTTCATTTTGTATTTCAAAACACAACAGAATTTAATTCTGGTTCAATCTGTATGTTCCCTAGTTTGTCTGTGTTCAGAGAAAACATTTTTTCAATTTTGTAAGTTCATTTTGATCTTATTGTCTCCCCAGTTGAAAAACAACTATTGATATATTGATCAGATAGGATTGGCACCATATCGATATGAAAACAAAAGTGATTAGAAACATCAGTGGAAAACAGTGTACTATGGGTTGATGAAAATTTGTTTAATCTGTTAGCACCAGTAAAGCAAGACTTTTCTTATTAGCTATTGATTTTACCTTTTATTGATTTTTATTGAAATCAATCAGTTCTATATTGCAAAAAAAAGTATAATGCATCAAAAATGTTCTGTTATAACTTTTCTGGCGTATTTTGTCAAAGAATATGGCAAATGTACAGATAGATAAATGATGTCATGATCGTGTGACCATGGCATCCATTCACCTTACAGTTACCTTTAAATTGTATTTGATATAATTACCTGTCTGCAAGTAATCTGTCCACTTCTGATAAAGCAAGTCCAAATTCTCCATTGTCCTCATCTTTCCAATTTGGCCTCTGTAGATATTCACAAACTTTCAAATCTTTGACCTCAGCTCTTCGTCTTTTGTTGAAGAGGATTAAACGACACATTGTCAGTTGTGCAAGGTCTGTCCAATGGCAAGACAGTCTAGTTTTAGTCAGAGCAATAGAACTGGTTTCCATACTTGTCTGAATGTGTGCAACTAGTTTTTTTAAATCATCTGTTAGGGGAATTGTTTGAACTTTTGTTCGCTTCACAGCATTAATACGCTTAAGACATACTGAATTTACACGGTAGTTCCATTCAGCTTTCATCAATTTTTGAAAATTAGTACCATCTTGATTCCTTCTATCATCATTTTCACGCAATGCATGGCCAACCTTAATTTGGACAACATGATTTAACAGGTTCCCTATGAACTTACCAAGGGTCAATGCTGGATTGTCATTTCTTAATGACAATGCCTTTGTACATTCAACAACTAAATCAAAATTTTCAGGTCTCACAAGATAATCAAGGCTGATAATAGTTTCTGGCCGCATCTTCTTGGCTTCTAGAATCAATCTTGCTAAAGTCTACAACATTGGGAAACCCTATACATATCATTGATTTTTTGATCTCCTTCTTCCCCTAAGGAATCCACTCTCAAGGCAGCATAATGTTGAGTAAGGAGTCATCTTCTACAATTGCCTTAACAGTGTCATTCTTCATTCTGGATAGCATTTTCACAACAAAGCTATCAGTCTCCTCTTGTAATGCACTACGAAGCAAATGTTGTCCATGCCGCACTGCATTATTTGAAGTTTCATTTTCATCAAGACTTGCATTTTCCCCTGTTCCCCGAAAACAACAATTTCTGTTATGCCACCAAAGTGATGTCCTCAAAATAAATTTTTTGCAATATTCACATGGTAAATAGTCAACTGGCCTCTTTTCCTCATAACCATCTCTCCGAGCAACCACTAGACAACCTTCTTTCTTTTGCAAAACATTAATATTATGTTTGAAGTTGCCTTCATTGGCTAAGAGCTCCAAATTGTGTAGTCTTTCTTTTGATTTCTTTGGAAGCAACAACAATTCTGATACTCTGGTTCTGTCCCTGTGAACGGTAAGGAGATGTCTTGATATTTTACTAGATATTTCCTTTTCACAAAAGGTACAATAATTCTTTTTGTCATATATTTGCTTACATCCTTCTTTCTTCTCTCCTCTTTGTAGTATATATACATTTGGATATAAATTACTTGACAAACATTCTTGATAGAGATAGAATCTGACATCTCACCATCTGAATTTGTAATTTCAGCATCATCTATGAAAGAGTCATTTATTGTCAAAGATTGATAAAGAGGTTTGGTATTGTATGGCATATTTGTGTCGGAGTTTGACAGGAAACTATCTTCAACAAAATTAGCTTTGTCCATGAAAGTATTTTCAAGGACAGGATTCAGGGGAACAGCAGGTTTTTTCACACGTTTCTCTTGGTAAATCGCTTTTTTTTTTTGTCCAAGCTTAAATGAAGATGATAGTCCTTCATTGGAAAAGCTATCATATTCATCTGAAGTGCTGTCTGTAACAACATAGTCAGGATCTTTGACTTTGTCACTGTCTGTTTCAAAAGTCTGTTCAAAGTCACTTAAGTTTTCATCATGTGAATGTTGTACAATATCATCTTGTGTAGGTTGTACCATATCATCTTGTGTAGGTTGTACAATATCATCTTGTGTAGGTTGTACAATATCATCTTGTGTAGGTTGTACCATATCATCTTGTGTAGGTTGTACAATATCATCTTGTGTAGGTTGTACAATATCATCTTGTCTATGTTGTACCATTTCATCTTGTGTAGGATGTACCATTTCATCTTGTGTAGGATGTACCAATTCATCTTGTGTAGGTTGTACAATATCATCTTGTCTATGTTGTACCATTTCATCTTGTGTAGGATGTACCATTTCATCTTGTGTAGGATGTACCAATTCATCTTGTGTAGGTTGTACAATATCATCTTGTCTATGTTGTACCATTTCATCTTGTGTAGGATGTACCATTTCATCTTGTGTAGGATGTACCAATTCATCTTGTGTAGGTTGTACAATATCATCTTGTCTATGTTGTACCATTTCATCTTGTGTAGGTTGTACAATATCATCTTGTGTAGGTTGTACAATATCATCTTGTGTAGGTTGTACCATATCATCTTGTATAGGATGTACCATTTCATCTTGTGTAGGTTGTACAATACCATCTGGTGTAGGATGTACCATTTCATCTTGTGTAGGATGTACCATTTCATCTTGTGTAGGTTGTACCATTTCATCTTGTGTAGGTTGTAGCAATTCATCTTGTGTAGGTTGTACAATATCATCTTGTGTAGGTTGTACAATACCATCTTGTGTAGGATGTACAATACCATCTTGTGTAGGTTGTACCATATCATCTTGTATAGGATGTACCATTTCATCTTGTGTAGGAAGTACCATTTCATCTTGTGTAGGTTGTACTATATCATCTTGTATAGGTTGTACCATTTCATCTTGTGTAGATTGTACAATACCATCTGGTGTAGGTTGTACAATATCATCTTGTGTAAGTTGTACCAATTCATCTTGTGTAGGTTGTACCAATTCATCTTGTGTAGGTTGTACTATATTATGTCGTGCAGGATGTACCATATTATCTTGTGTAGGTTGTGTAGGTTGTACAATATCATCTTGTGTAAGTTGTACCATTTCATTTTGTGTAGGTTGTACAATATCATCTTGTGTAGGTTGTACTATATTATGTCGTGTAGGTTGTACAATATCATCTTGTGTAGGTTGTGTAGGTTGTACAATATCATCTTGCGTAGGTTGTACCATTTCATCTTGTGTAGATTGTACAATATCGTCTTTTGTAGGTTGTACCATTTTATCTTGTCTATGTTGTACAATATCATCTTGCGTAGGTTGCACAATATCATCTTGCGTAGGTTGTGCAATATCATCTTGCAAAGGTTGTACTGTAATATCATGAAAAGGTTGTACCATATTATGTTTTGTAGGATGTACCATACCATCTGGTGTAGGTCGTACAATATAATCTGGCAAGGGTTGTACTGTATTATCTGGCAAAGGTTGTACTACATTATGTTTTGTAGGATGTACAATATCATCGGGTGTAGGTTGTACAATATCATCTTGTGTAGGTTGTAAAATATAATCTGGCAAAGGTTGTACTGTAATATCTGGCAAAGGTTGTACTATATTATGTCGTGTAGGATGTACCATATTATCTTGTGTAGTTTGTACCATTTCATTTTGTGTAGGTTGTACAATATCATCTTGTGTAAGTTGTACAATATCATTTTGTGTAGGTTGTACAATATCATTTTGTGTAGGTTGTACAATATCATCTTGTGTAGGTTGTGTTGGTTGTACAATATCATTTTGTGTTGGTTGTACAATATCATCTTGTGTAGGTTGTGTTGGTTGTACAATATCATCTTGTGTAGGTTGTGTTGGTTGTACAATATCATCTTGTGTAGGTTGTGTAGGTTGTACAATATCATCTTGTGTAGGTTGTACAATATCATCTTGCGTAGGTTGTGCAATATCATCTTGCAAAGGTTGTTCTGTAATATCATGAAAAGGTTGTACCATATTATGTTTTGTAGGATGTACCATACCATCTGGTGTAGGTTGTACAATATAATCTGGCAAAGGTTGTACTATATTATGTTGTGTAGGATGTACAATATCATCTTGTGTAGGCTGTAGCATATCATCTTGTGTAGGTTGTAAAATATCATCTTGTGTAGGTTGTACCATATCATATGGCAAAGGTTGTTGCATATCTTGTGAAGGTTGCACATTTTCATCTGGCAAGGGCTGTACCACATCATCTGGCACAAGTACCATATTATTTGGCAAATGTGGTACCATATTGTTTTTTGAAGGTTGTATCATACCATCTAGAGAAGGTTGTACCATATCATCTTGTGTAGATATATCATCTTGTGTAGATTGTACTATATCCAGGGACAAGGGTCTTACCATACCATCTTCTGTAGGTTGAACCATATCATCATGCATAGGTTGTGTAGAATATTCAACCTCCTGTTGAGGATGTTGCACTGCTGTACCCTCTGGAAGTATAATTAGAGAATTATAAAATTTCAACTGATTGATTGCAAAGTTTGACCTTGACATTGATACTGAAAGCATCCCCAACTTGAAATGATAAACTTATCGAAACTTAACAGTGAAATAAAGAGTTTATTATTTTTTTCCATTGAATTTCCTGGAAAAAATATTTTGTGGAATTTTTTTTTCACTAATTGATATTTAAAATTTCAATTAATGTTTTAAGAAATTTCACAAGCACAACATATGCAGTGTCTGTTTCTGCTTTCGTTTCCAAATTAAAAGATGAGAATAAGACTTCACAGACAATGCTTACACCTTTTCAGCAGGATTAATTGTAAAGAATTTATCAAAAGTCATTTAAACATTTTTACACATTTAGGTTTTAAAGTTTATTTTCAGCCAAATTTCAAAAAGTCAAATGACTGGAATGGCAATATTATTTATTGTGGAATAGTACCATTTTTGATAATAAAATATTCATTACCTCTGGCCCAGGACAAATCATGTCTGAAGCAGTTCAGAAATACTGGCATTTTTTTCAAACATTCTGTTAAAAGAAATAAAAAAAACTACATTCTTGAAGGATTGTAATAAATACTCCTTAATTGATATGAATATGAGATGCTATGCATTATTTTCAATTTTTTATTTTACTCTTCACATAATTAGTTTAACAAGATACTCACTTAATGACAGTTATTGTACAAAATCGTCATTTATTATAAATAAACAAAAGCTGTCGGTGTAACAGACACATGCCCCAAAAACATAACTGACAAGGCAAAAAAATAAAAATTCTTTTGTGTGATTTGTCAAAATGTAATTATTAAAAACTATTAGAAAATAATTCATTTTTTATATTTGTTTTGCCTAAAACTATCAAAATAAAACATTTTCTGTTACTTTTCCTGTTACTCATATTGATGAACTAATTAACAGGGTAAATTAGTTTCACCAAAAGGCATGGGATAGAATAATTGTGCTAGCTATCAGGTGTTTATATTTCTGATTTTATTTCAGAGGTTTTAAATTAATTATAATATAGCTGAAACCACTTTATTGCATATCTGTTAATAAAGTTACCATGTTAATTGCACAATATAATGAAATCCAATACCATTTTCCATTATACTCAATAGAAATATTATCTCATTAAATTTGCATTGTAAATTTGGCACATATCTATTAATTACATAGCAAAATTAAAAAAAATTTTGAGAAAAAAAATATAGACATTTATATATTTTAACTGAAGATGAAGTAAACCCACACCCTGGTTGTGCTGATCTGTGATAGAATATGTTGGATTTAGTAGTCTTTCTAAATAAATAATAAATTACAAATAGCAGGAAAGAACTCAATGATCAACCAACTGCAAGTTGAGGCTTGTTAAATCGACTAGTTCCATGGTAAAAGATAATTCTGAAGCCTAAGTTTTGAGCAAGACCCAATAGTGCTATATATGTATATATATATAATATATTATTGGGCCATTGCCCCAATAGTATCTACAAAATATACTGTTGGATTCCCAACCAATAATGCTACCAGTATGTTTATTTTGACTATTTTATGGTAATGTGTCCCTTTGATCATTGTTTGTGTTTTCAGGTTTATTTTCATTGAAACTCATTAAAC